>JAGHMJ010000032.1:905401-975345 GCA_018749465.1 Paracanthobrama guichenoti | reverse complement strand
TCCATCATCATAAAGTGCATCTATCCATCATAAAAGTGCATCCATCCATCATAAAAGTGTATCCATCATCATAAAAGTGTATCCATCCATCATAAAAGTGCATCCATCCATCATAAAAGTGCATCCATCCATCATAAAAAGTGCATCCATCCATCATAAAAGTGCATCCATCCATAAAAGTGTATCCATCCATCATAAAAGTGTATCCATCCATCATAAAAGTGCATCCATCATAAAAGTGCATCCATCATCATAAAAGTGCATCCATCCATCATAAAAGTGCATCCATCCATCATAAAAGTGCATCCATCCATCATAAAAGTGTATCCATCATCATGCATCCATCATAAAGTGCATCCATCCATCATAAAAGTGCATCCATCCATCATAAAAGTGCATCCATCCATCATAAAAGTGTATCCATCAATCCATCATAAAAGTGCATCCATCCATCATAAAAGTGTATCCATCCATCATAAAAGTGCATCCATCATCATAAAAGTGTATCCATCATCATAAAAGTGCATCAATCCATCATAATCATCAGTGCATCCATCCATCATAAAAGTGTATCCATCATCCATCATAAGTCATCATCATCATAAAGTGTATCCATCCATCATAAAAGTGTATCCATCCATCATAAAAAAGTGCATCCATCCATCATAAAAGTGCATCCATCCATCATAAAAGTGCATCCATCATCATAAAAGTGCATCCATCCATCATAAAAGTGCATCCATCCATCATAAAAGTGCATCCATCATCATAAAAGTGCATCCATCCATCATAAAAGTGTATCCATCCATCATAAAAGTGCATCCATCCATCATAAAAGTGCATCCATCCATCATAAAAGTGTATCCATCATCATAAAAGTGTATCATCATAAAAGTGTATCCATCATATAAAGTGCATCCATCCATCATAAAAGTGCATCCATCCATCATAAAAGTGCATCCATCCATCATAAAAGTGTGCATCCATCCATCATAAAAGTGCATCCATCCATCATAAAAGTGTATCCATCATCATAAAAGTGCATCCATCCATCAAAGTGCATCTATCCATCATAAAAGTGTATCCATCCATCATAAAAGTGCATCCATCATCATAAAAGTGCATCCATCCATCATAAAAGTGTATCCATCCATCATAAAAGTGCATCCATCCATCATAAAAGTGTATCCATCCATCATAAAAGTGTATCCATCCATCATAAAAGTGCATCCATCCATCATAAAAGTGCATCCATCATCATAAAAGTGCATCCATCCATCATAAAAGTGCATCCATCATCATAAAAGTGCATCCATCCATCATAAAAGTGTATCCATCCATCATAAAAGTGCATCCATCCATCATAAAAGTGTATCCATCCATCATAAAAGTGCATCCATCCATCATAAAAGTGTGTATCCATCCATCATAAAAGTGCATCCATCCATCATAAAAGTGCATCCATCATCATAAAAGTGCATCCATCCATCATAAAAGTGTATCCATCATCATAAAAGTCCATCCATCATAAAAGTGCATCCATCCATCATAAAAGTGTATCCATCATCATAAAAGTGCATCCATCCATCATAAAAGTGTATCCATCATCATAAAAGTGCATCTATCCATCATAAAAGTGCATCCATCCATCATAAAAGTGTATCCATCCATCATAAAAGTGCATCCATCCATCATAAAAGTGCATCCATCCATCATAAAAGTGTATCCATCCATCATAAAAGTGCATCCATCCATCATAAAAGTGCATCCATCCATCATAAAAGTGTATCCATCCATCATAAAAGTGCATCCATCCATCATAAAAGTGCATCCATCATCATAAAAGTGCATCCATCCATCATAAAAGTGCATCCATCCATCATAAAAGTGTATCCATCCATCATAAAAGTGCATCCATCAAAAAAGTGCATCCATCATCATAAAAGTGCATCCATCCATCATAAAAAGTGTATCCATCCATCATAAAAGTGTATCCATCCATCATAAAAGTGCATCCATCCATCATAAAAGTGCATCCATCCATCATAAAAGTGCATCCATCCATCATAAAAGTGCATCTATCCATCATAAAAGTGTATCCATCCATCATCATAAAAAGTGCATCCATCCATCATAAAAGTGCATCCATCCATCATAAAAGTGCATCCATCCATCATAAAAGTGCATCCATCCATCATAAAAGTGCATCCATCCATCATAAAAGTGTATCCATCCATCATAAAAGTGCATCCATCCATCATAAAAGTGCATCCATCCATCATAAAAGTGCATCCATCCATCATAAAAGTGTATCCATCCATCATAAAAGTGTATCCATCCATCATAAAAGTGCATCCATCCATCATAAAAGTGTATCCATCCATCATAAAAGTGCATCCATCCATCATAAAAGTGTATCCATCATCATAAAAGTGCATCCATCCATCATAAAAGTCCATGTATCCATCCATCATAAAAGTGCATCCATCCATCATCAAAAGTGCATCCATCATCATAAAAGTGCATCCATCATCATAAAAGTGCATCCATCCATCATAAAAGTGTATCCATCATAAAAGTGCATCCATCCATCATAAAAGTGCATCCATCCATCATAAAAGTGTATCCATCATCATAAAAGTGTCATCCATCCATCATAAAAGTGCATCCATCCATCATAAAAAGTGCATCCATCATCATAAAAGTGCATCCATCCATCATAAAAGTGCATCCATCCATCATAAAAGTGCATCCATCCATCATAAATGCATCCATCCATCATAAAAGTGCATCCATCCATCATAAAAGTGCATCCATCCATCATAAAAGTGCATCCATCATCATAAAAGTGCATCCATCCATCATAAAAGTGCATCCATCCATCATAAAAGTGCATCCATCATCATAAAAGTGTATCCATCCATCATAAAAGTGCATCCATCCATCATAAAGTGCATCCATCCATCATAAAAGTGCATCCATCCATCATAAAAGTGCATCCATCCATCATAAAAGTGCATCCATCCATCATAAAAGTGCATCCATCCATCATAAAAGTGCATCCATCCATCATATGTATCCATCATCATAAAAGTGCATCCATCCATCATAAAAGTGCATCCATCCATCATAAAAGTGCATCCATCCATCATAAAATCATATGCATCCATCATCCATCCATCATAAAAGTGTATCCATCATCATAAAAGTGTATCCATCCATCATAAAAGTGTATCCATCCATCATAAAAGTGCATCCATCCATCATAAAAGTGCATCCATCCATCATAAAAGTGCATCCATCCATCATAAAAGTGCATCCATCCATCATAAAAGTGTATCCATCCATCATAAAAGTGTATCCATCCATCATAAAAGTGTATCCATCATCATAAAAGTGCATCCATCCATCATAAAAGTGCATCCATCATAAAAAAATCCATGCATCCATCCATCATAAAAGTGTATCCATCCATCATAAAAGTGTATCCATCCATCATAAAAGTGCATCCATCCATCATAAAAGTGTATCCATCCATCATAAAAGTGCATCCATCATCATAAAAGTGCATCCATCCATCATAAAAGTGCATCCATCCATCATAAAAGTGTATCCATCCATCATAAAAGTGCATCCATCATCATAAAAGTGCATCTATCCATCATAAAAGTGCATCCATCCATCATAAAAGTGCATCCATCATCATAAAAGTGCATCCATCATCATAAAAGTGCATCCATCCATCATAAAAGTGCATCCATCCATCATAAAAGTGCATCCATCCATCATAAAAGTGTATCCATCCATCATAAAAGTGTATCCATCCATCATAAAAGTGCATCCATCCATCATAAAAGTGCATCCATCCATCATAAAAGTGCATCCATCCATCATAAAAGTGCATCCATCCATCATAAAAGTGCATCCATCCATCATAAAAGTGTATCATCCATCATCCATCATAAAAAAGTGTATCCATCATCATCAAAGTGTATCCATCCATCAAAAAGTGCATCCATCCATCATAAAAGTGCATCCATCCATCATAAAAGTGTCATCATAAAAGTGCATCCATCCATCATAAAAGTGCATCCATCCATCATAAAAGTGTATCCATCATCATAAAAGTGCATCCATCCATCATAAAAGTGTATCCATCATCATAAAAGTGCATCTATCCATCATAAAAGTGCATCCATCATCATAAAAGTGTATCCATCATCATAAAAGTGTATCCATCATCATAAAAGTGCATCCATCCATCATAAAAGTGCATCCATCATCATAAAAGTGCATCCATCCATCATAAAAGTGTATCCATCCATCATAAAAGTGTATCCATCCATCATAAAAGTGTATCCATCCATCATAAAAGTGTCCATCCATCATAAAAGTGCATCATCCATCATAAAAGTGCATCCATCCATCATAAAAGTGCATCCATCCATCATAAAAGTGCATCCAATCATAAAAGTGCATCCATCCATCATAAAAGTGCATCCATCCATCATAAAAGTGCATCCATCCATCATAAAAGTGCATCCATCCATCATAAAAGTGTATCCATCCATCATAAAAGTGCATCCATCCATCATAAAAGTGCATCCATCATCATAAAGTGTATCATCCATCCATCATAAAAGTGTATCCATCCATCATAAAAGTGCATCCATCCATCATAAAAGTGCATCCATCCATCATAAAAGTGCATCCATCATCATAAAAGTGTATCCATCCATCATAAAAGTGCATCCATCCATCATAAAAGTGCATCCATCATCATAAAAGTGCATCCATCCATCATAAAAG
Organism: Paracanthobrama guichenoti; assembly: GCA_018749465.1. NCBI lineage: Eukaryota > Metazoa > Chordata > Actinopteri > Cypriniformes > Gobionidae > Paracanthobrama > Paracanthobrama guichenoti. The sequence goes on along the minus strand of JAGHMJ010000032.1, from coordinate 970,536 downwards.
TGCATCCATCCATCATAAAAGTGTATCCATCATCATAAAAGTGCATCTATCCATCATAAAAGTGCATCATCCATCATAAAAGTGCATCCATCCATCATAAAAGTGTGCATCCATCCATCATAAAAGTGCATCCATCCATCATAAAAGTGCATCCATCCATCATAAAAGTGTATCCATCCATCATAAAAGTGCATCCATCATCATAAAAGTGCATCCATCATCCATCATAAAATCATAAAAGTGTATCCATCCATCATAAAAGTGCATCCATCCATCATATCCAAAAAAGTGCATCCATCATCATAAAAGTGCATCCATCCATCATAAAAGTGTATCCATCCATCATAAAAGTGTATCCATCCATCATAAAAGTGCATCCATCCATCATAAAAGTGCATCTATCCATCATAAAAGTGCATCCATCATCATAAAAGTGTATCCATCCATCATAAAAGTGTATCCATCCATCATAAAAGTGTATCCATCCATCATAAAAGTGCATCTATCCATCATAAAAGTGTATCCATCCATCATAAAAGTGCATCCATCCATCATAAAAGTGCATCCATCCATCATAAAAGTGCATCCATCCATCATAAAAGTGCATCCATCCATCATAAAAGTGCATCCATCCATCATAAAAGTGCATCCATCCATCATAAAAGTGTATCCATCCATCATAAAAGTGCATCCATCCATCATAAAAGTGCATCCATCATCAAAAAGTGCATCCATCCATCATAAAAGTGCATCCATCCATCATAAAAGTGCATCCATCCATCATAAAAGTGCATCCATCCATCATAAAAGTGCATCATCATCAAAAGTGCATCCATCATCATAAAAGTGCATCCATCCATCATAAAAGTGTATCCATCATCATAAAAGTGCATCTATCCATCATAAAAGCGCATCCATCCATCCATCATAAAAGTGCATCCATCCATCATAAAAGTGTATCCATCCATCATCAAAAAGTGCATCCATCCATCATAAAAGTGCATCCATCCATCATAAAAGTGCATCCATCCATCATAAAAGTGCATCCATCCATCATAAAAGTGCATCCATCCATCATAAAAGTGCATCCATCCATCATAAAAGTGCATCCATCCATCATAAAAGTGCATCCATCATCATAAAAGTGCATCCATCCATCATAAAAGTGCATCCATCCATCATAAAAGTGCATCCATCCATCATAAAAGTGTATCCATCCATCATAAAAGTGCATCCATCCATCATAAAAGTGCATCCATCCATCATAAAAGTCCCATCATCATCAAAAGTGCATCCATCCATCATAAAAGTGTATCCATCCATCATAAAAGTGCATCCATCCATCATAAAAGTGCATCCATCATCATAAAAGTGCATCCATCCATCAAAAAGTGCATCCATCCATCATAAAAGTGTATCCATCCATCATAAAAGTGCATCCATCCATCATAAAAGTGTATCCATCCATCATAAAAGTGCATCCATCCATCATAAAAGTGCATCCATCATCATAAAAGTGCATCCATCATATAAAGTGCATCCATCCATCATAAAAGTGCATCCATCATAAAAGTGCATCCATCCATCATATCCATCCATCATAAAAGTGTATCCATCCATCATAAAAGTGCATCTATCCATCATAAAAGTGTATCCATCCATCATAAAAGTGCATCCATCCATCATAAAAGTGTATCCATCCATCATAAAAGTGCATCCATCCATCATAAAAGTGTATCCATCATCATCATCCATCCATCATAAAAAGTGCATCCATCCATCATAAAAGTGCATCCATCCATCATAAAAGTGCATCCATCCATCATAAAAGTGTATCCATCCATCATAAAAGTGTATCCATCATCATAAAAGTGCATCCATCCATCATAAAAGTGCATCCATCCATCATAAAAGTGCATCCATCCATCATAAAAGTGCATCATAAAAGTGCATCCATCCATCATAAAAGTGCATCATCATAAAAGTGCATCCATCCATCATAAAAGTGCATCCATCCATCATAAAAGTGCATCCATCCATCATAAAAGTGCATCCATCCATCATATCATCAAAAAAAGTGCATCCATCCATCATAAAAGTGCATCCATCCATCATAAAAGTGCATCCATCCATCATAAAAGTGCATCCATCCATCATAAAAGTGCATCCATCCATCATAAAAGTGCATCCATCCATCATAAAAGTGTATCCATCCATCATAAAAGTGCATCCATCATCATAAAAGTGCATCCATCCATCATAAAAGTGTATCCATCCATCATAAAAGTGCATCCATCATCATAAAAGTGCATCCATCCATCATAAAATCATCATAAAAGTGTATCCATCCATCATAAAAGTGCATCCATCCATCATAAAAGTGCATCCATCATCATAAAAGTGCATCCATCCATCATAAAAAAGTGCATCCATCCATCATAAAAGTGCATCCATCATCATAAAAGTGTATCCATCCATCATAAAAGTGCATCCATCCATCATAAAAGTGCATCCATCCATCATAAAAGTGCATCTATCCATCATAAAAGTGCATCCATCCATCATCATCCATCCATCATAAAAGTGTATCCATCCATCATAAAAGTGTATCCATCATCATAAAAGTGCATCCATCCATCATAAAAGTGCATCCATCCATCATAAAAGTGCATCCATCCATCATAAAAGTGCATCCATCCATCATAAAAGTGTATCCATCCATCATAAAAGTGCATCTATCCATCATAAAAGTGTATCCATCCATCCATCATCATAAAGTGCATCCATCCATCATAAAAGTGTATCTATCCATCATAAAAGTGCATCCATCCATCATAAAAGTGCATCCATCCATCATAAAAGTGCATCCATCATCATAAAAGTGCATCCATCCATCATAAAAGTGTATCCATCCATCATAAAAGTGCATCCATCCATCATAAAAGTGCATCCATCCATCATAAAAGTGTATCCATCCATCATAAAAGTGCATCCATCCATCATAAAAGTGCATCCATCCATCATAAAAGTGCATCCATCCATCATAATCCAATCATGTGCATCCAACCATCATAAAAGTGCATCCATCCAACCATCATAAAAGTGCATCCATCCATCATAAAAGTGTATCCATCATCATCATAATCATCATGTGCATCCATCCATCATAAAAATGCATCCATCCATCATAAAAGTGCATCCATCCATCATAAATGTGCATCCATCCATCATAAAAGTGCATCCATCCATCCATCATAAAAAGTGTGCATCCATCCATCATAAAAGTGCATCCATCCATCATAAAAGTGCATCCATCCATCATAAAAGTGCATCCATCCATCATAAAAGTGCATCCATCATCATAAAAAGTGCATCCATCCATCCATCCATCATAAAAGTGTCCATCCATCCATCATAAAAGTGCATCCATCCATCATAAAAGTGCATCCATCCATCATAAAAGTGCATCCATCCATCATAAAAGTGCATCCATCCATCATAAAAGTGCATCCATCCATCATAAAAGTGCATCCATCCATCATAAAAGTGCATCCATCCATCATAAATCCATCCATCCATCCATCATAAAAGTGTATCCATCCATCATAAAAGTGCATCCATCCATCATAAAAGTGCATCCATCCATCATAAAAGTGCATTCATCCATCATCATCCATCATCCATCCATCATAAAAGTGCATCCATCCATCATAAAAGTGTATCCATCCATCATAAAAGTGCATCCATCCATCATATAAAGTGCATCCATCCATCATAAAAGTGTATCCATCATCATAAAAGTGCATCCATCCATCATAAAAGTGCATCCATCCATCATAAAAGTCCATCATCATAAAAGTGCATCCATCCATCATAAAAGTGCATCCATCCATCATAAAAGTGCATCCATCCATCATAAAAGTGCATCCATCATAAAAGTGCATCCATCATCATAAAAGTGCATCCATCCATCATAAAAGTGTATCCATCCATCATAAAAGTGCATCCATCCATCATAAAAGTGCATCCATCCATCATAAAAGTGCATCCATCCATCATAAAAGTGCATCCATCCATCATAAAAGTGCATCCATCCATCATAAAAGTGCATCCATCCATCATAAAAGTGCATCATCCATCATAAAAGTGCATCCATCCATCATAAAAGTGCATCCATCCATCATCATAAAAGTGTCCATCCATCATCAAAAGTGTATCATCCATCATCATAAAAGTGCATCCATCCATCATAAAAGTGCATCCATCCATCATAAAAGTGTATCCATCATCCATAAAGTGCCATCCATCCATCATAAAAGTGCATATCCATCCATCATAAAAGTGCATCCATCCATCATAAAAGTGCATCCATCCATCATAAAAGTGCATCCATCCATCATAAAAGTGCATCCATCCATCATAAGTGCATCCATCCATCATAAAAGTGCATCCATCCATCATAAAAGTGCATCCATCCATCATAAAAGTGTATCCATCCATCATAAAAGTGCATCCATCCATCATCCATCCATCAAAAAGTGCATCCATCCATCATAAAAGTGTATCCATCCATCATAAAAGTGCATCCATCCATCATAAAAGTGCATCCATCATCATAAAAGTGTATCCATCCATCATAAAAGTGCATCCATCCATCATAAAAGTGCATCCATCCATCATAAAAGTGTATCCATCATAAAAGTGTATCATCAAAAGTGCATCCATCATCATAAAAGTGCATCCATCCATCATAAAAGTGTATCCATCATCATAAAAGTGCATCCATCCATCATAAAAGTGTATCCATCATCATAAAAGTGTATCCATCATCATAAAAGTGCATCCATCCATCATAAAAGTGCATCCATCATCATAAAAGTGCATCCATCCATCATAAAAGTGTATCCATCATCATAAAAGTGCATCCATCCATCATAAAAGTGCATCCATCATCATAAAAGTGCATCCATCCATCATAAAAGTGCATCCATCCATCATAAAAGTGCATCCATCCATCATAAAAGTGCATCCATCATCATAAAAGTGCATCCATCCATCATAAAAGTGTATCCATCCATCATAAAAGTGCATCCATCCATCATAAAAGTGTATCCATCCATCATAAAAGTGCATCCATCCATCATAAAAGTGCATCCATCATCATAAAAGTGCATCCATCCATCATAAAAGTGCATCCATCCATCCATCATAAAAGTGCATCATATCCATCATAAAAGTGCATCCATCCATCATAAAAGTGCATCCATCCATCATCATAAAAGTGCATCCATCCATCATAAAAGTGCATCATAAAAGTGCATCCATCCATCATAAAAGTGCATCCATCCATCATAAAAGTGCATCCATCATCATAAAAGTGCATCCATCCATCATAAAAGTGCATCCATCCATCATAAAAGTGTATCCATCCATCATAAAAGTGTATCCATCATCATAAAAGTGTATCCATCCATCATAAAAGTGCATCCATCCATCATAAAAGTGCATCCATCCATCATAAAAGTGCATCCCTTCATCATAAAAGTGCATCCATCCATCATAAAAGTGTATCCATCCATCATAAAAGTGCATCCATCCATCATAAAAGTGCATCCATCCATCATAAAAGTGCATCCATCCATCATAAAAGTGCATCCATCCATCATAAAAGTGTATCCATCCATCATAAAAGTGCATCCATCCATCATAAAAGTGCATCCATCCATCATAAAAGTGTATCCATCATCATAAAAGTGCATCCATCCATCCATCATCATAAAAGTGCATCCATCATCATCAAAAAGTGCATCCATCCATCATAAAAGTGCATCCATCCATCATAAAAAGTGCATCCATCCATCATAAAAGTGTATCCATCCATCATAAAAGTGTATCCATCCATCATAAAAGTGCATCCATCCATCATAAAAGTGTATCCATCCATCATAAAAGTGCATCCATCATCATAAAAGTGTATCCATCATCATAAAAGTGCATCCATCCATCATAAAAGTGCATCCATCCATCCATCATAAAAGTGCATCCATCCATCATAAAAGTGCATCCATCCATCATAAAAGTGCATCCATCATCATAAAAGTGCATCCATCCATCATAAAAGTGCATCCATCATCATAAAAGTGCATCCATCCATCATAAAAGTGCATCCATCCATCATAAAAGTGCATCCATCCATCATAAAAGTGTATCCATCCATCATAAAAGTGCATCCATCCATCATAAAAGTGCATCCATCCATCATAAAAGTGCATCCATCCATCATAAAAGTGCATCCATCATCATAAAAGTGCATCCATCCATCATAAAAGTGTATCCATCATCATAAAAGTGCATCTATCCATCATAAAAGTGCATCCATCCATCATAAAAGTGCATCCATCCATCATAAAAGTGCATCCATCCATCATAAAAGTGCATCCATCCATCATAAAAGTGCATCCATCCATCATAAAAGTGCATCCATCCATCATAAAAGTGCATCCATAAAAGTCCATCATCATAAAAGTGCATCCATCATCATAAAAGTGTATCATCCATCCATCATAAAAGTGTATCCATCCATCATAAAAGTGCATCCATCCATCATAAAAGTGCATCCATCCATCATAAAAGTGTATCCATCCATCATAAAAGTGCATCCATCCATCATCATAAAAGTGCATCCATCCATCATAAAAGTGTATCCATCCATCATAAAAGTGCATCCATCATCATAAAAGTGTATCCATCCATCATAAAAGTGCATCCATCATCAAAAGTGCATCCATCCATCATAAAAGTGCATCCATCCATCATAAAAGTGCATCATCATAAAAGTGTATCCATCCATCATAAAAGTGCATCCATCCATCATAAAAGTGCATCCATCCATCATAAAAGTGCATCCATCCATCATAAAAGTGCATCCATCCATCATAAAAGTGCATCCATCCATCATAAAAGTGTGCATCCATCATCATAAAAGTGCATCCATCCATCATAAAAGTGTATCCATCCATCATAAAAAGTGCATCCATCATCATAAAAGTGCATCCATCCATCATAAAAGTGCATCCATCCATCATCATCATCCATCAAAAAGTGCATCCATCCATCATAAAAGTGCATCCATCCATCATAAAAGTGCATCCATCCATCATAAATGTGCATCCATCCATCATAAAAGTGCATCCATCCATCATAAAAGTGCATCCATCCATCATAAAAGTGCATCCATCCATCATAAAAGTGCATCCATCCATCATAAAAGTGTATCCATCCATCATATCCATCATCATAAAGTGTATCCATCATCATAAAAGTGCATCCATCCATCATAAAAGTGCATCCATCATCATAAAAGTGCATCCATCCATCATAAAAGTGCATCTATCCATCATAAAAGTGCATCCATCCATCATAAAAGTGTATCCATCCATCATAAAAGTGTATCCATCATCATAAAAGTGCATCATCCATCATAAAGTGCATCCATCCATCATAAAAGTGCATCCATCCATCATAAAAGTGCATCCATCCATCATCATAAAGTGCATCCATCCATCATAAAAGTGCATCCATCCATCATCATAAAAGTGTATCCATCCATCATAAAAGTGTATCCATCCATCATAAAAGTGCATCCATCCATCATAAAAGTGCATCCATCATCATAAAAGTGTATCCATCCATCATAAAAGTGCATCCATCCATCATAAAAGTGTATCCATCCATCATCATCATCATAAAAAGTGCATCCATCCATCATAAAAGTGCATCCATCCATCATAAAAGTGCATCCATCCATCATAAAAGTGCATCCATCCATCATAAAACTGCATTCGTCCATCATAAAAGTGCATCCATCCATCATAAAAGTGCATCCATCCATCATAAAAGTGCATCCATCCATCATAAAAGTGCATCCATCCATCATAAAAGTGCATCCATCCATCATAAAAGTGCATCCATCCATCATAAAAGTGCATCCATCCATCATAAAAGTGTATCATCCATCATAAAAGTGCATCCATCCATCATAAAAGTGTATCCATCCATCATAAAAGTGCATCCATCCATCATAAAAGTGCATCCATCCATCATAAAAGTGTATCCATCATCATAAAAGTGCATCTATCCATCATAAAAGTGTATCCATCATCATAAAAGTGTATCCATCATCATAAAAGTGCATCCATCCATCATAAAAGTGCATCCATCCATCATAAAAGTGCATCCATCCATCATAAAAGTGCATCCATCATCATAAAAGTGCATCCATCCATCATAAAAGTGTATCCATCCATCATAAAAGTGCATCCATCATCATAAAAGTGTATCCATCATCATAAAAGTGCATCCATCCATCATAAAAGTGTATCCATCCATCATAAAAGTGCATCCATCCATCATAAAAGTGTCCATCCATCATCATAAAAGTGCATCCATCATCATAAAGTGTATCCATCCATCATAAAAGTGTATCCATCCATCATAAAAGTGCATCCATCCATCATAAAAGTGCATCCATCATCATAAAAGTGCATCCATCATCATAAAAGTGCATCCATCCATCATAAAAGTGCATCATCCATCATCATAAAAGTGCATCCATCATCATAAAAGTGCATCCATCCATCATAAAATCATCATAAAAGCATCCATCCATCATAAAAGTGCATCCATCATCATAAAAGTGCATCCATCCATCATAAAAGTGCATCCATCCATCATAAAAGTCCATCATCCATCCATCATCATAAAAGTGCATCCATCATCATAAAAGTGCATCCATCCATCATAAAAGTGCATCCATCCATCATAAAAGTGCATCCATCATCATAAAAGTGCATCCATCATCATGCAAGTGTATCCATCCATCATAAAAGTGTATCCATCCATCATAAAAGTGCATCCATCCATCATAAAAGTGCATCCATCCATCATAAAAGTGCATCCATCCATCATAAAAGTGCATCCATCCATCATAAAAGTGCATCCATCCATCATAAAAGTGCATCCATCCATCATAAGTGTGCATCCATCCATCATAAAAAAGTGTATCCATCCATCATAAAAGTGCATCCATCCATCATAAAAGTGTATCCATCCATCATAAAAGTGCATCCATCCATCATAAAAGTCCATCATCATAAAAGTGTATCCATCATCAAAAAGTGCATCTATCCATCATCATAAAAGTGTATCCATCCATCATAAAAGTGTATCCATCCATCAAAAAGTGTATCCATCCATCATAAAAGTGCATCCATCCATCATAAAAGTGCATCATCATCCATCATCAAAAGTGCATCCATCCATCATAAAAGTGCATCCATCCATCATAAAAGTGCATCCATCCATCATAAAAGTGCATCCATCCATCATAAAAGTGCATCCATCCATCATAAAAGTGCATCCATCCATCATAAAAGTGCATCCATCCATCATAAAAGTGCATCCATCCATCATAAAAGTGCATCCATCCATCATAAAAGTGCATCCATCCATCATAAAAGTGCATCCATCCATCATAAAAGTGCATCCATCCTTCATAAAAGTGTATCCATCATAAAAGTGCATCATCCAAAAAAGTGCATCCATCCATCATAAAAGTGCATCCATCCATCATAAAAGTGCATCCATCCATCATAAAAGTGCATCCATCCATCATAAAAGTGCATCCATCCATCATAAAAGTGCATCCATCCATCATAAAAGTGCATCCATCCATCATCCATCCATCCATCATAAAAGTGCATCCATCATCATAAAAGTGCATCCATCAATCCAAAAGTGCATCCATCCATCATAAAAGTGCATCCATCCATCATAAAAGTGCATCCATCCTTCATAAAAGTGTATCCATCCATCATAAAAGTGTATCCATCCATCATAAAAGTGTATCCATCCATCATAAAAGTGCATCCATCCATCATAAAAGTGCATCCATCCATCATAAAAGTGCATCCATCCATCATAAAAGTGCATCCATCCATCATAAAAGTGCATCCATCCATCATAAAAGTGTATCCCATCATCAAAAAGTGCATCCATCCATCATAAAAGTGTATCCATCCATCATAAAAGTGCATCCATCATCATAAAAGTGCATCCATCCATCATAAAAGTGCATCCATCCATCATAAAAGTGCATCCATCATCATCATAAAAGTGCATCCATCCATCATAAAAGTGTATCCATCCATCATAAAAAAGTGCATCCATCCATCATAAAAGTGCATCCATCCATCATAAAAGTGCATCCATCCATCATAAAAGTGTATCCATCCATCATAAAAGTGCATCCATCCATCATAAAAGTGCATCCATCCATCATAAAAGTGCATCCATCCATCATAAAAGTGTATCCATCATCATAAAAGTGCATCCATCCATCATAAAAGTGCATCTATCCATCATAAAAGTGTATCCATCCATCATAAAAGTGTATCCATCCATCATAAAAGTGCATCCATCCATCATAAAAGTGTATCCATCCATCATAAAAGTGCATCCATCATCATAAAAGTGCATCCATCCATCATAAAAGTGCATCCATCATCATAAAAGTGCATCCATCCATCATAAAAGTGCATCCATCATCATAAAAGTGTATCCATCATCATCATCCATCATAAAGTGCATCCATCATCATAAAAGTGCATCCATCCATCATAAAAGTGCATCCATCCATCATAAAAGTGCATCCATCCATCATAAAAGTGCATCCATCCATCATAAAAGTGCATCCATCCATCATAAAAGTGCATCCATCCATCATAAAAGTGTATCCATCCATCATAAAAGTGCATCCATCCATCATAAAAGTGTATCCATCCATCATAAAAGTGCATCCATCATCATAAAAGTGCATCCATCCATCATAAAAGTGTATCCATCATCATAAAAGTGCATCCATCCATCATAAAAGTGTATCCATCATCATAAAAGTGCATCCATCCATCATAAAAGTGCATCCATCCATCATAAAAGTGCATCCATCCATCATAAAAGTGCATCTATCCATCATAAAAGCGCATCCATCCATCCATCATAAAAGTGCATCCATCCATCATAAAAGTGTATCCATCAATCCATCATAAAAGTGCATCCATCCATCATAAAAGTGCATCCATCATCATCATCCATCCATCATAAAAGTGTATCCATCCATCATAAAAGTGCATCTATCCATCATAAAAGTGCATCTATCATCATCCATCATCATAAAGTGTCCATCCATCATCATAAAAGTGTATCCATCATCATAAAAGTGCATCCATCATCATAAAAGTGCATCATATCATCAAAAAGTGTATCCATCCATCATAAAAGTGCATCCATCCATCATCATCATCAAAAGTGCATCCATCATCATAAAAGTGCATCCATCCATCATAAAAGTGCATCCATCCATCATAAAAGTGCATCCATAATCATCATCATCATCATAAAAGTGCATCCATCCATCATAAAAGTGTATCCATCCATCATAAAAGTGTATCCATCCATCATAAAAGTGCATCCATCATCATATGCATCCATCATCATAAAGTGCATCCATCCATCATATAAGTGTAATCCATCATAAAAGTGTATCCATCCATCATAAAAGTGCATCCATCCATCATAAAAGTGCATCCATCCATCATAAAAGTGCATCCATCCATCATAAAAGTGCATCTATCCATCATAAAAGTGCATCCATCCATCATAAAAGTGTATCCATCCATCATAAAAGTGCATCCATCCATCATAAAAGTGCATCCATCCATCATAAAAGTGCATCATCCATCATAAAAGTGCATCCATCATCATAAAAGTGTATCCATCCATCATATCCAATCATAAAGTGCATCCATCCATCATAAAAGTGTATCCATCCATCATAAAAGTGCATCCATCCATCATAAAAGTGTATCCATCCATCATAAAAGTGCATCCATCCATCATAAAAGTGCATCCATCCATCATCCATCATAAAAGTGTATCCATCCATCATAAAAGTGTATCCATCATCATAAAAGTGCATCCATCCATCATAAAAGTGCATCCATCCATCATAAAAGTGCATCATAAAAGTGCATCCATCCATCATAAAAGTGCATCCATCCATCATCCATCATCATAAAAGTGTATCCATCATCATAATCATCCATCATAAAAGTGCATCCATCCATCATAAAAGTGCATCTATCATCATAAAAGTGCATCCATCCATCATAAAAGTGCATCCATCCATCATAAAAGTGCATCCATCCATCATAAAAGTGCATCCATCCATCATAAAAGTGTATCCATCCATCATAAAAGTGTATCCATCATCATAAAAGTGCATCCATCCATCATAAAAGTGCATCCATCCATCATAAAAGTGCATCCATCCATCATCTATCATCAAAAAGTGTATCCATCCATCATAAAAGTGCATCCATCCATCATAAAAGTGCATCCATCCATCATAAAAGTGCATCCATCCATCATAAAAGTGCATCCATCCATCATAAAAGTGCATCCATCCATCATAAAAGTGCATCCATCCATCATAAGTGTATCCATCCATCATCCATCATCATAAAAGTGCATCCATCCATCATAAAAGTGTATCCATCCATCATAAAAGTGCATCCATCCATCATAAAAGTGCATCCATCCATCATAAAAGTGTCCATCCATCATCATAAAAAAAGTGCATCCATCCATCATAAAAGTGCATCCATCCATAAAAGTGCATCCATCCATCATAAAGTGCATCCATCATCATAAAAGTGTATCCATCATCATCATCATAAAAGTGCATCATCATGCATCCATCCATCATAAAAGTGTATCCATCATCATAAAAGTGCATCATCCATCATCATCATAAAAGTGCATCCATCATCATAAAGTGCATCCATCCATCATAAAAGTGCATCCATCCATCATAAAAGTGCATCCATCCATCATAAAAGTGCATCCATCCATCATAAAAGTGTATCCATCCATCATAAAAGTGTATCCATCCATCATGTATCCATCCATCATAAAAGTGTATCCATCCATCATAAAAGTGCATCCATCCATCATAAAAGTGCATCCATCATCATAAAAGTGCATCATCATAAAAGTGCATCCATCCATCATAAAAGTGTATCCATCATCATAAAAGTGCATCCATCCATCCATCATAAAAGTGTATCCATCCATCATAAAAGTGCATCCATCCATCAAAAAAAAGCATACATCCATCATAAAAGTGCATCCATCCATCATAAAAGTGCATCCATCCATCATAAAAGTGCATCCATCATCATAAAAGTGCATCCATCCATCATAAAAGTGTATCCATCCATCATAAAAGTGCATCCATCCATCATAAAAGTGCATCCATCCATCATAAAAGTGTCCATCCATCATAAAGTGCATCCATCCATCATAAAAGTGCATCCATCCATCATCATCAAAAAGTGCATCCATCCATCATAAAAGTGCATCCATCCATCATAAAAGTGCATCCATCATCATAAAGTGCATCCATCCATCATAAAAGTGTATCCATCCATCATAAAAGTGTCCATCCATCCATCATAAAAGTGCATCCATCCATCATAAAAGTGCATCCATCCATCATAAAAGTGCATCCATCCATCATAAAAGTGCATCCATCCATCATAAAAGTGCATCCATCCATCATAAAAGTGCATCCATCCATCATAAAAGTGTATCCATCCATCATAAAAGTGCATCCATCCATCATAAAAGTGCATCCATCCATCATAAAAGTGCATCCATCATCATCCATCATAAAAGTGCATCCATCCATCATAAAAGTGCATCTATCCATCATAAAAGTGCATCCATCATCATAAAAGTGTATCCATCATCATAAAAGTCCATCCATCATAAAAGTGTATCCATCCATCATAAAAGTGCATCCATCCATCATAAAAGTGTATCCATCCATCATAAAAAAGTGCATCCATCATCATAAAAGTGCATCCATCCATCATAAAAGTGTATCCATCATCATAAAAGTGTATCCATCCATCATAAAAGTGCATCCATCCATCATAAAAGTGTATCCATCATCATAAAAGTGCATCCATCCATCATAAAAGTGCATCCATCCATCATAAAAGTGCATCATCCATCATCATAAAAGTGCATCCATCCATCATAAAAGTGCATCTATCCATCATAAAAGTGCATCCATCCATCATAAAAGTGCATCCATCCATCATAAAAGTGCATCCATCCATCATAAAAGTGCATCCATCCATCATAAAAGTGCATCCATCCATCATAAAAGTGCATCCATCCATCATAAAAGTGCATCCATCCATCATAAAAGTGCATCCATCCATCATAAAAGTGCATCCATCCATCATAAAAGTGCATCATCATAAAATGCATCCATCCATCATAAAAGTGCATCCATCCATCATAAAAGTGCATCCATCCATCATCATCATCAAAAGTGCATCCATCCATCATAAAAGTGCATCCATCATCATAAAAGTGCATCCATCCATCATAAAAGTGCATCCATCCATCATAAAAGTGTATCATCCATCCATCATAAAAGTGCATCCATCCATCATAAAAGTGTATCCATCCATCATAAAAGTGCATCCATCCATCATAAAAGTGCATCCATCATCCAAAAAAGTGCATCCATCCATCATAAAAGTGCATCTATCCATCCATCATCATAAAAGTGCATCCATCCATCATAAAAGTGTATCCATCCATCATAAAAGTGCATCCATCCATCATAAAAGTGTATCATCCATCATCCATCCAAAAAGTGCATCCATCCATCATAAAAGTGCATCCATCCATCATAAAAGTGCATCCATCATCATCATCATAAAAGTGCATCCATCCATCATAAAAGTGTCCATCCATCATCATAAAAGTGCATCCATCCATCATAAAAGTGCATCCATCATCATAAAAGTGCATCCATCCATCATAAAAGTGCATCCATCCATCATAAAAGTGTATCCATCCATCATAAAAGTGCATCCATCCATCATAAAAGTGCATCCATCCATCATAAAAGTGCATCCATCCATCATAAAAGTGCATCCATCATCCATCATCATAAAAGTGCATCCATCCATCATAAAAGTGCATCCATCCATCATAAAAGTGCATCCATCCATCATAAAAGTGTATCCATCCATCATAAAAGTGTATCCATCATCATAAAAGTGCATCCATCCATCATAAAAGTGCATCCATCCATCATAAAAGTGTATCCATCCATCATAAAAGTGCATCCATCATCAAAAAGTGCATCCATCATCATAAAAGTGCATCCATCCATCATAATAAGTGTGCATCCATCATCATAAAAGTGTCATCCATCATCATAAAAGTGCATCCATCCATCATAGTGCATCCATCCATCATAAAAGTGCATCCATCCATCATAAAAGTGCATCCATCCATCATCATCAAAAGTGCATCCATCCATCATAAAAGTGTATCCATCCATCATAAAAGTGCATCCATCATAAAAGTGTATCATCATCATAAAGTGTATCCATCATCATAAAAGTGTATCCATCCATCATAAAAGTGCATCCATCATCATAAAAGTGCATCTATCCATCATAAAAGTGCATCCATCCATCATAAAAAGTGCATCCATCCATCATAAAAGTGCATCCATCCATCATAAAAGTGCATCATCCATCATAAAAGTGCATCCATCCATCATAAAAGTGTATCATCCATCATAAAAGTGCATCTATCATCATAAAAGTGCATCCATCCATCATAAAAGTGCATCCATCCATCATAAAAGTGCATCCATCCATCATAAAAGTGCATCCATCCATCATAAAAGTGCATCCATCCATCATAAAAGTGCATCCATCCATCATAAAAGTGTATCCATCATCATAAAAGTGCATCCATCCATCATAAAAGTGTATCCATCCATCATAAAAGTGCATCCATCCATCATAAAAGTGCATCCATCCATCATAAAAGTGCATCCATCCATCATAAAAAGTGCATCCATCCATCCATCATCAAAAGTGCATCCATCCATCATAAAAGTGCATCCATCCATCATAAAAGTGCATCCATTCATCATAAAAGTGCATCCATCCATCATAAAAGTGCATCCATCCATCATAAAAGTGCATCCATCCATCATAAAAGTGCATCCATCCATCATAAAAGTGTATCCATCCATCATAAAAGTGCATCCATCCATCATAAAAGTGTATCCATCCATCATAAAAGTGCATCCATCCATCATAAAAGTGCATCCATCCATCATAAAAGTGTATCCATCCATCATAAAAGTGCATCCATCATCATAAAAGTGCATCCATCCATCATAAAAGTGTATCATCATCAAAAGTGCATCCATCCATCATAAAAGTGCATCCATCCATCATAAAAGTGCATCCATCCATCATAAAAGTGCATCCATCCATATCCATCATCATAAAGTGCATCTATCCATCATAAAAGTGTATCCATCCATCATAAAAGTGCATCTATCCATCATAAAAGTGCATCCATCCATCATAAAAGTGCATCCATCCATCATAAAAGTGCATCCATCCATCATCATAAAAGTGCATCCATCCATCATAAAAGTGTATCCATCCATCATAAAAGTGTATCCATCCATCATCCATCATAAAAGTGCATCCATCCATCATAAAAGTGCATCCATCCATCATAAAAGTGCATCCATCATCATAAAAGTGCATCCATCATCATAAAAGTGCATCCATCCATCATAAAAGTGCATCCATCCATCATAAAAGTGCATCCATCATCATAAAAGTGCATCCATCCATCATAAAAGTGTATCATCTCCATCATCATAAAAGTGCATCCATCCATCATAAAAGTCCATCATCCATCCATCATCATAAAGTGTATCCATCCATCATAAAAGTGTGTATCCATCCATCATAAAAGTGTATCCATCCATCATAAAATCCATCCATCATAAAAGTGTATCCATCCATCATAAAAGTGCATCTATCCATCATAAAAGTGTATCCATCCATCATAAAAGTGCATCCATCCATCATAAAAGTGCATCCATCCATCATCCATCCATCATAAAAGTGCATCCATCCATCATAAAAGTGTATCCATCCATCATAAAAGTGCATCCATCATCATAAAAGTGTATCCATCCATCATAAAAGTGTATCCATCCATCATAAAAGTGTATCCATCCATCATAAAAGTGCATCCATCCATCATAATCATCATAAAGTGCATCCATCCATCATCCATCCATCATCATAAAAGTGTATCCATCCATCATAATCAAGTGCATCCATCCATCATAAAAGTGTATCCATCCATCATAAAAGTGCATCCATCCATCATAAAAGTGCATCCATCCATCATAAAAGTGCATCCATCATCATAAAAGTGCATCTATCATCATAAAAGTGCATCATCCATCATCCATCCATCCATCATAAAAGTGATCCATCATCATAAAAGTGTATCCATCCATCATAAAAGTGTCCATCCATCATCATAAAAGTGTATCCATCCATCATAAAAGTGCATCCATCCATCATAAAAGTGCATCCATCATAAAAGTGTATCCATCAATCCATCATAAAAGTGCATCCATCCATCATAAAAGTGTATCCATCCATCATAAAAGTGCATCCATCCATCATAAAAGTGCATCCATCCATCATAAAAGTGTATCCATCATCATAAAAGTGCATCTATCCATCATAAAAGTGTATCCATCCATCATAAAAGTGTATCCATCCATCATAAAAGTGTATCCATCCATCATAAAAGTGTCCATCCATCATAAAAGTGCATCCATCCATCATAAAAGTGTATCCATCCATCATAAAAGTGCATCCATCCATCATAAAAGTGCATCCATCCATCATAAAAGTGCATCCATCCATCATAAAAGTGCATCCATCCATCATAAAAGTGTATCCATCCATCATAAAAGTGCATCTATCCATCATAAAAGTGTATCCATCCATCATAAAAGTGTATCCATCATCATAAAAGTGCATCCATCCATCATAAAAGTGTATCCATCCATCATAAAAGTGCATCCATCCATCATAAAAGTGCATCCATCCATCATAAAAGTGTATCCATCATCAAAAAGTGCATCCATCCATCATAAAAGTGCATCTATCCATCATAAAAGTGCATCCATCCATCATAAAAGTGTATCCATCCATCATAAAAGTGCATCCATCCATCATAAAAGTGCATCCATCCATCATAAAAGTGTATCCATCCATCATAAAAGTGCATCCATCCATCATAAAAGTGCATCTATCCATCATAAAAGTGCATCCATCCATCATAAAAGTGCATCCATCCATCATAAAAGTGCATCCATCCATCATAAAAGTGTATCATAAAGTGCATCCATCCATCATAAAAGTGCATCCATCATCATCATAAAAGTGCATCTATCCATCATAAAAGTGTATCCATCCATCATAAAAGTGCATCCATCATCATAAAAGTGCATCCATCATCATAAAAGTGCATCCATCCATCATAAAAGTGCATCCATCCATCATAAAAGTGCATCCATCCATCATAAAAGTGTATCCATCCATCATAAAAGTGCATCCATCCATCATAAAAGTGCATCCATCCATCATAAAAGTGTATCCATCCATCATAAAAGTGTATCCATCATCATAAAAGTGCATCCATCATCAAAAGTGCATCCATCCATCATAAAAGTGCATCCATCCATCATAAAAGTGTATCATCATCCATCATAAAAGTGTATCCATCCATCATAAAAGTGTATCCATCCATCATAAAAGTGTATCCATCCATCATAAAAGTGCATCCATCCATCATAAAAGTGCATCCATCCATCATAAAAGTGCATCCATCATCATAAAAGTGCATCCATCATCATCATCATAAAAAAAGTGCATCTATCCATCATAAAAGTGTATCCATCATCATAAAAGTGTATCCATCCATCATAAAAGTGTATCCATCCATCATAAAAGTGCATCCATCCATCATAAAAGTGTATCCATCCATCATAAAAGTGTATCCATCCATCATAAAAGTGCATCCATCATCATAAAAGTGCATCCATCCATCATAAAAGTGTATCCATCCATCATAAAAGTGCATCCATCCATCATAAAAGTGTATCCATCCATCATAAAAGTGTATCATCCATCATAAAAGTGCATCCATCCATCATAAAAGTGTATCCATCCATCATAAAAGTGCATCCATCCATCATAAAAGTGTATCCATCCATCATAAAAGTGTATCCATCCATCATAAAAGTGCATCCATCCATCATAAAAGTGCATCCATCCATCATAAAAGTGCATCCATCCATCATAAAAGTGCATCCATCCATCATAAAAGTGTATCCATCATCATAAAAGTGTATCCATCCATCATAAAAGTGTATCCATCCATCATAAAAGTGCCATCCATCATCATAAAAGTGCATCTATCCATCATAAAAGTGCATCCATCCATCATAAAAGTGCATCCATCCATCATAAAAGTGCATCCATCCATCATAAAAGTGTATCCATCCATCATAAAAGTGTATCCATCCATCATAAAAGTGCATCCATCCATCATAAAAGTGCATCCATCCATCATAAAAGTGCATCCATCCATCATAAAAAAGTGTATCCATCCATAATAAAATAAAAGTGTATCCATCCATCATATCATGCATCCATCCATCATAAAAGTGTATCCATCCATCATAAAAGTGTATCCATCCATCATAAAAGTGCATCCATCCATCATAAAAGTGTATCCATCCATCATAAAAGTGTATCCATCCATCATAAAAGTGTATCCATCCATCATAAAAGTGCATCCATCCATCATAAAAGTGCATCCATCATCATAAAAGTGTATCCATCCATCATAATATCCAAATAAAGTGCATCCATCATAATCATAAAAAGTGTATCCATCCATCATAAAAGTGTATCCATCCATCATAAAAGTCCATCATCATAAAAGTGCATCCATCCATCATAAAAGTGCATCCATCCATCATAAAAGTGCATCCATCCATCATAAAAGTGTATCCATCATCATAAAAGTGTATCCATCATCATAAAGTGTATCCATCATCATAAAAGTGCATCCATCCATCAAAAAGTGCATCTATCCATCATAAAAGTGCATCCATCCATCATCATCAAAAAGTGTATCCATCCATCATAAAAGTGTATCATCTATCCATCATAAAAGTGTATCCATCATCATAAAAGTGCATCCATCATCATAAAAGTGCATCCATCCATCATAAAAGTGTATCCATCCATCATAAAAGTGTATCCATCATCATAAAAGTGCATCCATCCATCATAAAAGTGTATCCATCCATCATAAAAGTGTATCCATCATCATAAAAGTGTATCCATCCATCATAAAAGTGTATCCATCCATCATAAAAGTGTCCATCCATCCATCATAAAAGTGCATCCATCCATCATAAAAGTGCATCCATCCATCATAAAAGTGCATCCATCATCATAAAAGTGTATCCATCCATCATAAAAGTGTATCCATCCATCATAAAAGTGCATCCATCCATCATAAAAGTGCATCCATCATCATCATCATAAAAGTGCATCCATCATCATAAAAGTGCATCCATCCATCATAAAAGTGCATCCATCCATCATAAATAAAAGTGTATCCATCCATCATAAAAGTGTATCCATCCATCATAAAAGTGCATCCATCCATCATAAAAGTGCATCCATCATCATAAAAGTGCATCCATCCATCATATCCATCATCATAAAAGTGCATCCATCCATCATAAAAGTGTATCCATCATCATAAAGTGCATCCATCATCATCATCATAAAAGTGTATCCATCCATCATAAAAGTGTATCTATCATCATAAAAGTGTATCCATCCATCATAAAAGTGTATCCATCCATCATAAAAGTGCATCCATCCATCATAAAAGTGTATCCATCCATCATAAAAGTGCATCTATCCATCATAAAAGTGTATCCATCCATCATAAAAGTGCATCTATCCATCATAAAAGTGCATCTATCCATCATAAAAGTGCATCTATCCATCATAAAAGTGTATCCATCATCATAAAAGTGTATCCATCCATCATAAAAGTGTATCCATCCATCATAAAAGTGTATCCATCCATCATAAAAGTGCATCCATCATCATAAAAGTGCATCCATCCATCATAAAAGTGTATCTATCATCATAAAAGTGCATCTATCCATCATAAAAGTGTATCCATCATCATAAAAGTGTATCCATCATCATAAAAGTGTATCCATCCATCATAAAAGTGCATCCATCCATCATAAAAGTGCATCCATCCATCATAAAAGTGCATCCATCCATCATAAAAGTGTATCCATCCATCATAAAAGTGTATCCATCCATCATAAAAGTGTATCCATCCATCATAAAAGTGCATCCATCCATCATAAAGTGTGCATCCATCCATCATAAAAGTGTATCCATCCATCATAAAAGTGTATCCATCATCATAAAAGTGTATCCATCATCATAAAAGTGTATCCATCATCATAAAAGTGTATCCATCCATCATAAAAGTGCATCCATCCATCATAAAAGTGTATCCATCATCATAAAAGTGTATCCATCCATCATAAAAGTGCATCCATCCATCATAAAAGTGTATCCATCCATCATAAAAGTGTATCCATCCATCATAAGTGTATCCATCATCATAAAAGTGCATCTATCCATCATAAAAGTGCATCCATCATCATAAAAGTGCATCTATCCATCATAAAAGTGTATCCATCATCATAAAAGTGTATCCATCATCATAAAAGTGTATCCATCATCATAAAAGTGCATCCATCCATCATAAAAGTGCATCTATCCATCATAAAAGTGCATCCATCCATCCATCATAAAAGTGTATCCATCCATCATAAAAGTGCATCTATCCATCATAAAAGTGTATCCATCATCATAAAAGTGCATCCATCATCATAAAAGTGCATCCATCATCATAAAAGTGCATCTATCCGTCCACAAAAATATCCACATTTAAAACTTTACTAACTTCCAGCCGGAATATGATGGATATTTATAACGGATGGATGCACTTTTATGGTCTTCAAAACAGAAACATCCATGCACTGCCATTATAAAGCTGGGAAGAGCCAGGACATTATTAATAACTGTGTTTGTCTGAGAGAATGATGTCACACACACCCAGGATGAGCTGAGGGAGAGGAAATCATGGGATAATGTTCCTGTTTGGGTGAACTATCCCTTTAAGACTTGGCCATTGGAGGGTAGGAACGTAACGTCGGCATTGTCTAAATAATAATCATTAAAGAAACCATTGCTATTGCATTTACTTTTATTAATTCGACCTATAAGTTTATAAAATAAAAAAGGTTTGAAAATGTACACAATTCTCTATGTTCAAATATTCAACAAAAGACTATAAGATGACAACTGAAGAACTAAGACAGCATTCTAGAACTGTTTAGACAGAATATCTGCTTTAGGATTCTTTTTCAAACCTCGAAATAAAAATAAAATAAAAAAAAACATACAAAAGCGATTCATCTCAGTATAAACTTTCGCCAAAACTCTTAATTGTAATATTTTGATCATTTTAAAATGTTAACGCACATTAGAGGGTGGAAGGGAGACGTTAAATTGTCTAATTAATATTCATAAGCTAGGTCTTCGCCATTGGAGGGTTACAAAGCAGCGTTGGCTAGCCTAATTAATATTCAGAAACATGCCTTCACCGATGGCAGGAAACAAGACAACGTTTCAAGCCATTGGATAGTGCTCTAATTAATATTCATGAGCAAGGCATTCGCCGTAGTAGAGTTAGTAATGTCGCCGAACCGATGATATCGATGAAATTATCCCTCGAGGCTTCGAAACGTTACACACGTGGGTTCGCTTCGGCGTATATAACGGGGTGACGTCACACTTCCGCGTGTTTGTGGGATTATAAACACCGAACTGGTTCCCGATTCCCTTCGGCGATCAGAATCAGAAGCGGATCCGGTTTGTTTAGCGCTGCGATGACACGTGACACTGACAAGCACGTGAATGACGTCACGACACATAACGACATCGATGTCATTTTTTTCCCTCCAAAATATACATGTAACATTTCAGAAGATACAAATGTTTCACATAAAATTCTTTAAAGAATTCCATAACATCATAAAACATTAATAAACTGTTTAACATCAGGCATCATAAAATGAACGTTGAGGATAACATTCGCATCAAATATATTAAAGAAAAGGGTGCAGTGTGTAACTTACTCACATAAAGAAGAGGAACTGGATTATCCGTAAATGTCCATAGTTCCTACAGTTCTGCGGGATGGAAGTCTTCGTGTCAGCCTTGAAATGTGAATGTAGAACTAGAAGATTTAACATAAAAACATGACTCTTTTTGTTATAATAAAAATAACATTTTAATTCCACTTAACATATTAGGCTAACTAAATAATCCACTTCAATCCCAAAGAATTGAACACACATATTCAATAAAAGATGCAAAATAGTTTCAGTGTCCACTTTACAACATACACAAGACTCAGAACGATCACTTTCATATCTTTTTAGAAACTGGTTTGTTGGATAAACTATATGTATAATTTTAGGGTTAGGGTTTTATTAGTAACATGTATTTGTCCAAATCAATCTCCAACTAATATTTTAATATTAATATTTAATTCATATTAATCAATTATATAAAAGTATTTATTTCGAAATGATGCTGTGCAATAAATTAAACGTTTGAAAGATGTGTTATTGCATTTGCTCTCTTTAATATCAACAGCTGTTCTCCAGCCCTTCACTGGGAAAGTGGTTGGTCGAGGTTGTGTAAAACCAATCCATGCTAAAGTGAACGCGATCTGTAGTTTTCCCAAGCCAAATACTCGTCGCGAGTTACGACGATTTCTCGGGATGGCGGGTTACTACAGAGGATTTTGCAGAAATTTCGTAAATGTAGTTGCTCCTCTAACCGATCTTTTAAGCCCAAAGAGACCTTTTCATTGGTCTGAGAGCTGTCAGTGTGCCTTTGATAATGCCAAATCTTTATTAGCAAGTGCTCCTGTGTTGGTTACTCCTAATTTTGAGAAGCGTTTTCTACTTGCGGTTGATGCTAGTGCTTCTGGGGCTGGCGCTGTTCTCTTGCAGGAAGATTGTAATGGAATCGAACATCCAGTCAGCTATTTTTCAAAGAAATTCAACCGTCACCAACAAGTGTATTCCACGGTGGAAAAAGAGGCCTTAGCCCTCATTTTAGCCGTTCAGCATTTCGAAGTCTATTTGAGCGCGATTTGTGGTCCCATTATGGTACACACTGACCATAATCCGTTGACTTTCCTAGATCGAATGCGCGGCAAGAATCAGAGGATTATGAGATGGAGCCTTATTTTACAACCGTTCCACTTTCAGATCAAGCACATACGTGGCAAGGATAATATAATTGCGGATGCTCTCTCACGGATTTAAGACGTACCAGAGACTGGTATTTTTTTTCTTTTCTCCATTTCTTTTTCTCTTTTTCATCTCTCTAAATGTCCTAGGGCCCAGGATTCCGGGAGTGAAATTGGAGATGCAGTTATGGAGATGAGTATTGAAAATGATTGCACATTCACATTTGAAATGTTGTTTTGTTCGGTTCTTTAGGGGAACCTCATTCTGGTGTGGGAGGAGTCTCCTCCTCCTGCTTTCCATTGGTGCTGATCATGGGAGTTCCCTGATTGGCTAATCTTCTATTAATTGATAATTAGTTAGAGTACAAGAGAGTGCTGTGTCTCATTCTAATCGGGCACCCCAGGGAGAAAGGATTCTTCCTGAGTGGCTCTTTTGTATGCTTTATCTTACACCTGTAGCGTCAGAGGTCAGAGGTCCTGCAAAGGTAGAGCTACTAAGATCATCAAGGACTCTAATCACCCTGCAAACCCTCATTTCACGCTGCTGCCATCTGGTAAGCGCTTCCGAAGCCTGATGGCCAAAACTGAGAGACTCAGGAGGAGCTTCTTCCCCCAGGCCATCAGACTCCTGAACTCAGTCACTTAACATCACGTGACTTCACTTCAGGATAAACATCGATACACTGACATTGCACTGCACTTTCTGTTCTCGTTGTTACTGTGTAACAACCTGTCATAAACCTGTTTGCACATTATACTCTTATACATTTGTTAACCACATATTTATAAGTCTACAGTTTACTCACTGCAAAGTCTACTTCAATTATTTTATTCCACTTTATCCTTATTTGTTACCCTTTTTTTTTTTTTCTCTTGACTTGATTTATAATTCTACAGATATAGACATATATATATATATATACTTTTTTTTTATATCCTATTTCTATTATAATTTCCTCCTTGTGTTTTTAACTGTGAATTTGCACTGTCCATGGAGCGGACCTGTTTACATTTCACTGCCGGTTGTATATTCTGTATATAACTGTGTATGTGACAAATAAAACTCTTGAATCTTGAATCTTGAATCTGTTAGTTTGTTTACGTTTACTCCTAGACTTATGTTTATTATTGTTATTATTTGGGTATATGTTTAATTTAAATAAAATTCTTATTTGATTGAACATCTTGCCTGATCCCTCTTTCATGTTGCGATCTGAAACGAGCTGGTCGTAACAAGCATTTATAGATGTTTGTTTTTCTATTTATACCAAATATTTCACAGTTTTGACATTTCTGACGGTACGAGGCCTGTGTTTTATAGGAATATTAAGTGATGTTATTGCCATATATTGAATTAAATCTTTTGTTATCAGTTTGTTTTAGGTTTTGTATTTTTTTCTGGAACTGATCTGAGATCATGAACCTCAGTGCTGCTGTTTGTCTCTATTGGAAGAAATATGTTTATGAAGACTTTAGTTTGATCACTTCTACAGAACTAAAGCTATACGTGTGACTGTGTGTGAGTGTGTGTGTGTGTGTGTGTGTGTCTGTGAGTCAGAAATACAGGCAGATCATATGTGACTAATGTAATGTCATGCATGTCTTAATGTCTGAAAATTAACTGCATACAACTTTGAATTAAATAAAACTTAATACATAAAAATGCATATACATAAACTGTCTTTCGACCGCTGAGAGCAGAAACACTCATAAACGAGTTTTAACCCTCTATGGTATGCTATAAGTTCTAACCATGAAACATTTTTAAAATAAGTTTTTATTACATGAAATAGCTTCAGTCATACAAATCAAAACAAATTTCTGAAAAAAAATATTTGGTATTTAGGGAAATGCATCGCTGTACCACAATGGAAAGTGGCCAAAAAAAGTAGTTTTTCTATAAAATAATGATTTTCTCTTCTATTTAAATGCGATTTAGATTTGTAGACCTGGAACTCATGCAAACCAAAAATAAATACACTCATCTAAAGGATTATTAGGAACACCATACTAATACTGTGTTTGACCCCCTTTCGCCTTCAGAACTGCCTTAATTCTACGTGGCATTGATTCAACAAGGTGCTGAAAGCATTCTTTAGAAATGTTGGCCCATATTGATAGGATAGCATCTTGCAGTTGATGGAGATTTGTGGGATGCACATCCAGGGCACGGCTCCCGTTCCACCACATCCCAGAGATGCTCTATTGGGTTGAGATCTGGTGACTGTGGGGGCCATTTAGTACAGTGAACTCATTGTCATGTTCAAGAAACCAATTTGAAATGATTCGAGCTTTGTGACATGGTGCATTATCCTGCTGGAAGTAGCCATCAGAGAATGGGTACATGGTGGTCATAAAGGGATGGACATGGTCAGAAACAATGCTCAGGTAGGCCGTGGCATTTAAACGATGCCCAATTGGCAATAAGGGGCCTAAAGTGTGCCAAGAAAACATCCCCCACACCATTACACCACCACCACCAGCCTGCACAGTGGTAACAAGGCATGATGGATCCATGTTCTCATTCTGTTTACGCCAAATTCTGACTCTACCATCTGAATGTCTCAACAGAAATCGAGACTCATCAGACCAAGCAACATTTTTCCAGTCTTCAACTGTCCAATTTTGGTGATCTTGTGCAAATTGTAGCCTCTTTTTCCTATTTGTAGTGGAGATGAGTGGTACCCGGTGGGGTCTTCTGCTGTTGTAGCCCATGTAGCCCTGGTGGAAATTGAACAGGTGTTCCTAATAATCCTTTAGGTGAGTGTGGATCCCTATCATTTAACTTTCAAAATGGGCTAGCTCATCCTCATCTCCTTAAATACAGCAAAAACTACAAGCCATGGGGGTGATGCTTTCTGGGTTTTTAAGCTACCCATCAGCCAGCCTTTTAATTCCCATACTGCAATATATTGTATATTTTTCTGAATATAATGCTCAGAAAACACTCAAGAGTAACGCTCAGAGAACGTTCAAGAGTAACGCTCAGAGAACGTTCAAGAGTAACGCTCAGAGAACGTTCAAGAGTAACGCTCAGAGAACGTTCAAGAGTAACGATCAGAGAACATTCAAGAGTAACGCTCAGAGAACGTTCAAGAGTAATGCTCAGAGAACGTTCAAGAGTAATGCTCAGAGAACACTCAAGAGTAACGCTCAGAGAACGTTCAAGAGTAACGCTCAGAGAACATTCAAGAGTAACGATCAGAGAACGTTCAAGAGTAACGCTCGGAGAACGCTCAATAGTAACGCTCGGAGAACGTTCAAGAGTAACGCCGGAGAACGCTCAAGAGTAACATTCGGAGAACGCCAAGTAACGCTCGAGAACACTCAAGAGTAACGCCAGAGAACGTTCAAGAGTAACGCTCAGAGAACGCTCAAGAGTAACGATCAGAGAACATTCAAGAGTAACGCTCAGAGAACATTCAAGAGTAACGCTCAGAGAACGTTCAAGAGTAATGCTCAGAGAACACTCAAGACTAACACTCAGAGAACGTTCAAGAGTAACGCTCAGAGAACGCTCAAGAGTAACGCTCAGAGAACGTTCAAGAGTAACGCTCAGAGAAGATTCAAGAGTAACGCTCAGAGAACGTTCAAGAGTAACACTCAGAGAACGTTCAAGAGTAACGCTCAGAGAAGATTCAAGAGTAAAGCTCAGAGAACGTTCAAGAGTAACGCTCAGAGAACGCTCAAGAGTAACGCTCGGAGAAGATTCAAGAGTAACGCCCGAAGAACGTTCAAGAGTAACGCTCAGAGAACGTTCAAGAGTAACGCTTAGAGAACGTTCAAGAGTAACGCTCAGAGAACACTCAAGAGTAACGCTCAGAGAACACTCAAGAGTAACGCTCAGAGAACACTCAAGTAACGCTCAGAGAACACTCAAGAGTAACGCTCAGAGAACGTTCAAGAGTAACGCTCAGAGAACACTCAAGAGTAACGCTCAGAGAACATTCAAGAGTAACGCTCAGAGAACATTCAAGAGTAACGATCAGAGAACATTCAAGAGTAACGCTCAGAGAACGTTCAAGAGTAACGCTCAGAGAACGTTCAAGAGTAATGCTCAGAGAACACTCAAGAGTAACGCTCAGAGAACGTTCAAGAGTAACGCTCAGAGAACATTCAAGAGTAACGATCAGAGAACGTTCAAGAGTAACGCTCGGAGAACGTTCAATAGTAACGCTCGGAGAACGTTCAAGAGTAACGCTTGGAGAACGCTCAAGAGTAACATTCGGAGAACGCTCAAGTAACGTTCGGAGAACACTCAAGAGTAACGCTCAGAGAACGTTCAAGAGTAACGATCAGAGAACATTCAAGAGTAACGCTCAGAGAACATTCAAGAGTAACGCTCAGAGAACGTTCAAGAGTAACGCTCAGAGAACGCTCAAGACTAACGCTCAGAGAACGTTCAAGAGTAACGCTCAGAGAACGCTCAAGAGTAACGCTCAGAGAACGTTCAAGAGTAACGCTCAGAGAAGATTCAAGAGTAACGCTCAGAGAACGTTCAAGAGTAACGCTCAGAGAACGTTCAAGAGTAACGCTCAGAGAAGATTCAAGAGTAACGCTCAGAGAACGTTCAAGAGTAACGCTCAGAGAACGCTCAAGAGTAACGCTCAGAGAACATTCAAGAGTAACGCTCAGAGAACACTCAAGTAACGCTCAGAGAACATTCTAAAGTAAAGCTCAGAGAACGTTCAAGAGTAACGCTCAGAGAACGTTCAAGAGTAACGCTCGGAGAACGTTCAAGAGTAACGCTCAGAGAACGTTCAAGAGTAACGCTCAGAGAACGCTCAAGAGTAACGCTCAGAGAACGCTCAGAGTAACGCTCGGAGAAGATTCAAGAGTAACGCCGGAGAACGTTCAAAGTAGTAACGCCAGAGAACGTTCAAGAGTAACGCTCAGAGAATGCTCAAGAGTAACGCTCAGAGAACGTTCGAGAGTAACGCTCGGAGAAGATTCAAGAGTAACGCTCAGAGAACATTCAAGAGTAACGCTCGGAGAACGTTCAAGAGTAATGCTCAGAGAACACTCAAGAGTAACGCTCAGAGAACATTCTAAGCGCTCTAAACTCTAAGCGGAACATTCTAAAGTAATGCTCAGAGAACGTTCAAGAGTAACGCTCAGAGAACGTTCAAGAGTAACGCTCAGAGAACATTCAAGTAACACTCAGTGAACATTCAAGAGTAACGCTCAGAGAACATTCAAGAGTAACGCTCAGAGAACATTCAAGAGTAACGCTCAGAGAACATTCAAGAGTAACGCTTGGAGAACGTTCAAGAGTAACGCTCGGAGAACGTTCAAGAGTAACGCTCGGAGAACGTTCAAGAGTAACGCTTGGAGAACACTCAAGAGTAACGCTCCGAGAACGTTCAAGAGTAACGCTCGGAGAACGTTCAAGAGTAACGCTCAGAGAACACTCAAGTAACGCTCAGAGAACGTTCAAGAGTAACGCTTGGAGAACGTTCAATAGTAACGCTCGGAGAACACTCAAGAGTAACGCTCGAAGAACGTTCAAGAGTAACGCTCAGAGAACGTTCAAGAGTAACGCTTAGAGAACGTTCAAGAGTAACGCTCAGAGAACACTCAAGAGTAACGCTCAGAGAACACTCAAGTAACGCTCAGAGAACACTCAAGAGTAACACTCAGAGAACGTTCAAGAGTAACGCTCAGAGAACACTCAAGAGTAACGCTCAGAGAACATTCAAGAGTAACGCTCAGAGAACATTCAAGAGTAACGATCAGAGAACATTCAAGAGTAACGCTCAGAGAACGTTCAAGAGTAATGCTCAGAGAACGTTCAAGAGTAATGCTCAGAGAACACTCAAGAGTAACGCTCAGAGAACGTTCAAGAGTAACGCTCAGAGAACATTCAAGAGTAACGATCAGAGAACGTTCAAGAGTAACGATCGGAGAACGTTCAAGAGTAACGCTCGGAGAACGTTCAATAGTAACGCTCGGAGAACGTTCAAGAGTAACGCTTGGAGAACGCTCAAGAGTAACATTCGGAGAACGCTCAAGTAACGTTCGGAGAACACTCAAGAGTAACGCTCAGAGAACGTTCAAGAGTAACGCTCAGAGAACGCTCAAGAGTAACGATCAGAGAACATTCAAGAGTAACGCTCAGAGAACATTCAAGAGTAACGCTCAGAGAACGTTCAAGAGTAACGCTCAGAGAACGCTCAAGACTAACGCTCAGAGAACGTTCAAGAGTAACGCTCAGAGAACGCTCAAGAGTAACGCTCAGAGAACGTTCAAGAGTAACGCTCAGAGAAGATTCAAGAGTAACGCTCGGAGAACGTTCAAGAGTAACGCTCAGAGAATGCTCAAGAGTAACGCTCAGAGAACGTTCGAGAGTAACGCTCGGAGAAGATTCAAGAGTAATGCTCAGAGAACATTCAAGAGTAACGCTCGGAGAATGTTCAAGAGTAATGCTCAGAGAACACTCAAGAGTAACGCTCAGAGAACATTCTAAGCGCTCTAAACTCTAAGCGGAACATTCTAAAGTAATGCTCAGAGAACATTCAAGTAACGCTCAGAGAACGTTCAAGAGTAACGCTCAGAGAACATTCAAGTAACACTCAGTGAACATTCAAGAGTAACGCTCAGAGAACATTCAAGAGTAACGCTCAGAGAACATTCAAGAGTAACGCTTCGAGAACTAACGCTCGGAGAACGTTCAAGAGTAACGCTCGGAGAACGTTCAAGAGTAACGCTCGGAGAACGTTCAAGAGTAACGCTTGGAGAACACTCAAGAGTAACGCTCCGAGAACGTTCAAGAGTAACGCTCGGAGAACGTTCAAGAGTAACGCTCAGAGAACACTCGAGTAACGCTCAGAGAACACTCGAGTAACGCTCAGAGAACATTCAAGAGTAACGCTCAGAGAACATTCAAGAGTAACGCTCGGAGAACGTTCAAGAGTAATGCTCAGAGAACACTCAAGAGTAACGCTCAGAGAACATTCTAAGCGCTCTAAACTCTAAGCGGAACATTCTAAAGTAATGCTCAGAGAACATTCAAGTAACGCTCAGAGAACGTTCAAGAGTAACACTTTTCCTTTCTGTCCTTCAATCCGTGCAGACGTGTTTTTCTCTCTGCTCCCTGCTGGCTCTCGCGCTGTTTTGTTTTGTCTAGTGTTTCGTCTCTTCTCTTCACTGATTGCTGCTTTGCTGGACTCCTGAAAATACTGAAATGGAATTGATTAACTGGTCAATCAGCGCGATCGACAAGATTTTCTCACTAAGGAAGGGTGCCCCGGGAGAACCCACCTGCCCGGACGGGACCTTTGCCGCAGGGTACGTGAGGGACGCATGGAACAACTGGCAAGTCCTGTGCCTGGAGGCTCTGTCCGTGGAGGATGCGGAAGATTTATACATGATTGGATTATTGATGGCGGGGTTCCTATTCTTTGGCTTTGGGATTGCCCTGACCTATCGGAAGATTGGTAAGACAGCTGCAAGCAAATTCACCCAGCCGCTGTCTGTGGAAATTAAAGAATGCTTCGGGTTGTGTGTGACCGTCTGAAGGAATTAGATCAGAAAGTGATAGGAATTGAGGAACTGAACCGTAACAACGCAGTCCGGACTGCGGATACGCAGGGTAGAGTGGGCTCTATCGGCGGTCAGATCGGTGAACTTTTACGGACTGTAACCGGTCTGGCCATGAGGCTGGACGTAATGTCTAGGAAACTGCACAGACCGGACGCGAATGCTGAGGACCAGATCTGATTGATTGATTATGATCCGGACAAATTACCAAGATCATCAAATGGATTAAAAATAATAAATTGTATTTGCCTGACCTAATCAACTAGCCCAACGAACCTCACTTGGTCCCTATCTCTCGGTTGGGATTTCAGCCTGACAGCTTTGTCTGCTATCTTTCCCTGTGCACTGCCTTATCTCCCTTCAAGGACAAACCATAGAACTGAACTCGAAAACATCTGAAGTTATAGCTAACATTCTCACACAACACAATCTCAGACTCACTCGCACCATACATACCCGACCTTATTCCCTCCCCGTTCCATCCGTCTGCCTGTCTGTTATCTATCTCCTCTCCCACTCATACAAAAAATCCCACCACGTGACCACGTGTACTGTGTCATGTTTATGTTTATGTTTATGTTTTGTTGTGTTTGCTATGTAATGCTTGCTAAATTGCATTCTTGTATTTCTGGAGAGCGTAGGGCGGCGCCTGAATAATCGGCTGCGGCCCGGAGGCTTGCTCCAAACTTCATTTCGTTATACTGTACTTGTACATGTGTAATGACGAATAAACTTCAACTTCAACTTCAACTTCAACTCAGAGAACATTCAAGTAACACTCAGTGAACATTCAAGAGTAACGCTCAGAGAACATTCAAGAGTAACGCTCAGAGAACATTCAAGAGTAACGCTCAGAGAACATTCAAGAGTAACGCTCGGAGAACGTTCAAGAGTAACGCTCGGAGAACGTTCAAGAGTAACGCTCGGAGAACGTTCAAGAGTAACGCTCGGAGAACACTCAAGAGTAACGCTCCGAGAACGTTCAAGAGTAACGCTCGGAGAACGTTCAAGAGTAACGCTCAGAGAACACTCAAGTAACGCTCAGAGAACGCTCAAGAGTAACGCTCGGAGAACGCTCAAGAGTAACGCTCAGAGAACACTCAAGTAACGCTCAGAGAACGTTCAAGAGTAACGCTTGGAGAACGTTCAATAGTAACGCTCGGAGAACGTTCAAGAGTAACGCTTGGAGAACACTCAAGAGTAACGCTCAGAGAACGTTCAAGAGTAACGCTCAGAGAACGTTCAAGAGTAACGCTCAGAGAACGTTCAAGAGTAACGCTCGGAGAACGTTCAAGAGTAACGCTCAGAGAACACTCAAGTAACGCTCAGAGAACGTTCAAGAGTAACGCTCGGAGAACGTTCAATAGTAACGCTCGGAGAACGTTCAAGAGTAACGCTTGGAGAACACTCAAGAGTAACATTCGGAGAACACTCAAGTAACGTTCGGAGAACACTCAAGAGTAACGCTCAGAGAACGTTCAAGAGTAACGATCAGAGAACGCTCAAGAGTAACGCTCAGAGAACGTTCAAGAGTAATGCTCAGAGAACACTCAAGAGTAACGCTCAGAGAACACTCAAGAGTAACGCTCAGAGAACATTCTAAAGTAATGCTCAGAGAACACTCAAGTAACGCTCAGAGAACATTCTAAAGTAAAGCTCAGAGAACGTTCAAGAGTAACGCTCAGAGAAGATTCAAGAGTAACGCTCAGAGAACACTCAAGAGTAACGCTCAGAGAACGCTCAAGAGTAATGCTTGGAGAAGATTCAAGAGTAACGCTCAGAGAACGTTCAAGAGTAACGCTCGGAGAAGATTCAAGAGTAACGCTCAGAGAAGATTCAAGTAAGCTAACGCTCAGAGTAACGCGCTCAAGAGTAACGCTCAGAGAACGTTCGAGAGTAACGCTCGGAGAAGATTCAAGAGTAACGCTCAGAGAACATTCAAGAGTAACGCTCGGAGAAGATTCAAGAGTAACGCTCAGAGAACGCTCAAGAGTAACGCTCAGAGAACGTTCGAGAGTAATGCTTGGAGAAGATTCAAGAGTAACGCTCGGAGAACGCTCAAGAGTAACGCTCAGAGAACGTTCAAGAGTAACGCTCGGAGAAGATTCAAGAGTAACGCTCAGAGAACGTTCAAGAGTAACGCTCAGAGAACGCTCAAGAGTAACGCTCAGAGAACGTTCGAGAGTAACGCTTGGAGAAGATTCAAGAGTAACGCTCAGAGAACATTCAAGAGTAACGCTCGGAGAACGTTCAAGAGTAATGCTCAGAGAACATTCTAAGCGCTCTAAGCTCTAAGTGGAACATTCTAAAGTAATGCTCAGAGAACACTCAAGTAACGCTCAGAGAACGTTCAAGAGTAACGCTCAGAGAACACTCAAGTAACGCTCAGAGAACATTCAAGAGGAACGCTCAGAGAACATTCAAGTAACGCTCAGTGAACATTCAAGAGTAACGCTCAGAGAACATTCAAGAGTAACGCTCAGAGAACGTTCAAGAGTAACGCTCAGAGAACGTTCAAGAGTAACGCTCAGAGAACGTTCAAGAGTAACGATCGGAGAACGTTCAATAGTAACGCTCGGAGAACGTTCAAGAGTAACGCTCGGAGAACACTCAAGAGTAACTTTCGGAGAACACTCAAGAGTAACATTCGGAGAACACTCAAGTAACGCTCGGAGAACACTCAAGAGTAACGCTCAGAGAACGTTCAAGAGTAACGCTCAGAGAACACTCAAGAGTAACGCTCAGAGAACGTTCAAGAGTAACGCTCAGAGAACATTCAGGAATAATGTTTTCATAACTTCATGGGAATTTTAGAAGAATAGGCATTTTTTAAATATAATTCTCTGTTGTTAAACTGCTAATTATAACTTACTCATCTTCTTATACTGTCTAATACTGCCTACCACATTAAATCTGACATCACTAGTGTTTAATCTAAATCACTATCACACGTTAGCTTTTCGATAGCCTGTTAGCTTGCCATCTCTGCACCCGGGTCTCCTGTTTTCTGAATTCATTAAACAACTGTGGTGAGTTGGATTAGTAAATAGACTCCATCAAAAAACTTTGGTAAATTGGATTAATCAACAAATACGGTAAGCCATTTCTTCTTCTCCAGTCATTGTCACTTGCACCGCATGTTTCATGTTTAGTGTATCTGTCTCCGTTGGCGAACAGGGCTTCACATGTGATAAATGTAAGGAGATAGTCAGGCTGACGGAGAAGATTTCAGAATTAGAGACACGCATCCAGACTTTATTTGAGAGTAGTGAGAATGTAAAAGCTTTAGACACTGCTTTGGATGCGACTAGCTTAGTGAACGTTGTACATTGTTCGGTTCCGGCTGTAGACCCCAGCAGCAGGGCAATTGGGTAACGGTGAGGCGGCATAGTTGTGGATAAAAAAAAAAACACTCTTCCGTTCCGATTAGAACATCAAACAGGTTCTCCCCACTCAGTGACGCACCCACTGAGAATCCTGTTGAAAGTGCCCTAGTTATTGGTGATTCTATTACACGGAACGTGAAAATAGATACACCAGCCACCATAGTCACATGTTTACCGGGAGCCAGAGCACCTGACATCAAAGCAAATTTAAAAGTGCTGGCTAAAGCTAGTCGTAAATTCTCTAAGATTATTATTCCCGGCGGCACTAACAATGTTCGACTTCGCCAGTCGGAGATCACCAAAATTAACATTAAAGAGGTGTGTGAACTCACAAGTACGATGTCATGTAAAGTTTTTTGTTCTGGTCCCCTCCCCGTTAAAAGGACTGATGAGATACTTAGCAGACTATCATCACTCAATGGCTGGTTGTCTGAGTGGTGTCTGCAAAATAACATAGGGTTCATGGACAATTGGAAAAGCTTTTGGGGCAGACCTGACCTGTTGAAGAAGGATGGCATCCATCCCTCCTGGAGTGGTGCCGCTCTTCTCTCTAGTAATTTGGTACATGGTCTTAGAGCTAAACCTTGACTAACTGGGGCCCAGGTCAGGAAGCAGACAAACTGGCTAAACCGACCGTCTGCTAGCTGTCTCACGTCACCAGAATCAGATAAATCCCAACACATAGAGACTCTTTCACCTAGATATTATCACATAGAGACTGTGTTTGCTCCCCGAATTAGTAAATACAAAAAACCATCAAAACCATTCAACAGTAAAAACGTAATTGATGTCCAACAAATAAACAACAGATATAATACAGATGAACAAATGATAAAATGAATACTTGATCCCTTTCCCCAAAAGCACTTATTGTTAATGATATGATTACAGATAATAATCTAGATGTGCTGTATTTGACAGAAACCTGGCTAAAACCTGACGACTACATTACTTTAAATGAGTCCACCCCCCAAGATTATTATTATAAACACGAGCTGCGTCTGAAAGGTAAAGGTTGCTGTAATTTATAATAATATCTTCAGTATTACTCAGACGTCTAGTTTCAAATATAATTCCTTTGAAGTCTTGGTGCTTTATGTAGCGTTATGTAGTGTAATTGATAAATCCCGTTTGACATTTGTGTTGGCTACTGTATACAGGCCACAATACAGACTTTATTAAAGAATTTGCTGATTTTCTATCAGAGTTAGTACTGGCTGCAGATAAAGCACTAATTGTTGGTGATTTTAATATCCATGTAGACAATGAAAAAGACGCATTGGGATTGGCATTTAGAGACATTCTAAACTCTATTGGAGCAAGGCAACATGTGTCAGGACCCACTCATCGCTGTAATCATACTTTAGACCTAATACTGTCACATGGTATAAATGTTGATACCATTGAAATTCTGCAGCAGAGCGACGACATCTCAGGCTGCATAACACCTGATGTACTCGTTACATCATAAGAAGAATGGCATCTACGCTAATGTTAGTCTCTCTGATTATCCCGAGGTTTACTGCAGTCAGCTGGTGGACCTGCGCCTGGACGTGACCAACGCATCCCTGAAGTGTCTGCAGAGAGCGTGTCAATTAAACTCTCTCCTGTAAATGCCGCCTCAACACGACATCCTCATTAAACCCATCTCTGGCATGACGACTCCAATCTTTCAAATATCTATTTACCTACTATGACTTAAGACCTGCAACGTTACCAGAATTATCATACATTGTTCATCGGCCAGAGAAGAACTGGCACCCCGACTGAGCCTGGTTTCTCCCAAGGTTTTTTTTTTCTCTCCATTCTGGCCCTGGAAGAGTTTTGGTTCCTTGCCACTGTCACCTTGCTCAGTTGGGGACACCCAAGTTTCAACTATATTACTGATCTGCCTGCATTGACACTGATAAAATTAGCCAGACAACACTTTTCTCCAGAGCAGCTGTACAGCCAAATCAAATTCTGTTGCATTATTTTCCTGTTAACACTGTGAAGCTGCTTTGAAACAATTGGACAAAAAGGTGATTTGATGCTTACCAATATTATTGGCAGCATGCTTGTGGCTTTCATTAGTTGTGATTGGGGATAATCAGCATTGGTTTTGGGGTTTATCACTGCGCTCATCCATGATGTGCAGGGAGTTCTTGCCCAGAACAGAACCATGCTACCAAGCTAAACTATATACTAATTGTCGATCATCTTTGATAGCGGTCCTGACAGAAGTGCGTTTTCGACTAAGGTTGAGGGTAATCCCTGTCACCAGTTTGAGGTGTTCCACAAGTGGACAGGGGAGGGTTATATGGACAGACCCTTGACTCCTTTATGACAGAGGGGACGAGTCTACTCATGTACTTAGGACTCTTAGTCAACCCATTGCAAATAAAATCTTAGTGGGGTTTAGGTTAGTAGTGGCCCAATAAAGCAAACTGAGAAGTCATGAGAGCCAACGGTGTTGGAAACCAATACCAAAGAGACACTGATGTTGAGTTTCAAGAAGTTTATTAAGACCACTAAAGTCACATGACCAGGGTAAGTTCTCCACTAGACACCACAGTTTGTCCACTAGAGATTGTCTTGACATCAGCATCTCTTCCTGTAAGAGAAGTGGTAGAATCGTGAAGGGCATTTAAAAACCTAAAGTCTCACGGTTCCTGCAGTCAGTTTACAGCAAGCACTCACTTTTCCTAGCGCAGCTTTGCTCACAGGAGCCAGAAGAGGGATGGCACACCGCTGTACTACAGTGGATGAAGATCTAACAGAGGGGAAAAGGGTTAAGCCACAGAAATCACTATAAAAGACTAATATCAAGGGTTCAGGTAAGGCTGCGGAGCATACGGTTTCCTGCAGAGGAGCCAGTGATGCTGGATCCACAAATGTGAACATCTTCACAACAAAGCGCTTGTAGTGGGTTGGGAACTGAAGACCAGAAGATCCAGCCACCGGAACCAATGTGGTCAGGTAACGGTCATCCTGGTAAGGGCAGCTGAACGGCAAAGAGGCAGTCAGAAATGCCTTACAGCACACTAGATGGATAAAGACCAGCCTTACTCACCCATCGACCAGAAGGTCCCACTGGGGTAGACTGAGTGGACTGGGGGTTGATGTCGCCCAGCAACGCCCCAGCATCAGGACAATGTTGGGGTCAGTCCTCTCCAAAATGCGCACCTCAACATACACAGGCTCCCGCAGGACTTTTGTGACCGGATAATCAGCGTCAGCGTAGTAGGACGCGTACGCCTCGTCCCCTGAGGAAGAACACTGCGTTTAACCAGAAACTGTTGCAACCTGGAGTTTTAGAAAATCATCCATACTTGGAACAGACACTTACCTTCTGCACAGCCTTTGGTGACACATTGACCGCTTGCCAGTCTAAGCTCCACCCTGAGGGGTCCAGGAGCAGCTACTGGTGGAGGTGCAGGAACAGGGTTGACCTCCACAACCAGAGCTTCCACAGAAGTAGCAGAGTACCTACACTGGAAGAGAAGCCTGGACAACAAACAGTGAGCTTGTAGCATTTGTCAAGGACTAACAAATACGCTAAAGCATAAAGTCACCTACTCAAAATGGCTGTCCCTTGTGATGGAACCAAGTGGTCCGACACCCACTTCATATGAGGAGACCATTCGGTTTTCATACACCACATATCCACTGTCCTCCTGCAAATAGTAACTGTTGGCATCCAGTCCATTCCAAGCCATGCAGAACAGAACCACAAGCAGCTACTCACCATCATGCTCGTGCCACATGCAGTGACAGGGAACTGGTATATAGCAAAGGAAGGTGTGGATCCCACAGGACTGCAAGGTGGGTCGTTTCCACCCAGGAGACGGACTGAATCCAGGCTCAATCGAGGCAGAGTAACATCTTTAGCCACCACTACCACAAACTGACCATCTCTTATACACTGGACAGTCACTGGAGCAAGGTACAAGAGCAGGTTATTGCCGAGGAGCAGTTTAACATGAACCCCTTTACATTGACTCAACACTCTTACCTGCCTTCCCATAGTAACACTGCTGTCCGTTAAAGCAGCAGTTGAGAGTTCCACACTCAGCACCACTGATACCAGGTGGGCCACATTGGATCTGCTCAGAATCAGCTACAACACATTTGTCAAGGGGCTCTTCCTGCACCACTGGCTGCTTAGGTTGAACCTTCTGAGGAAACTGCTGACTAGCTTGCTGTTGAACCTGCTGAGGAAACTGCTGACTAGCCTGCTGTTGAACCCGTTGAGGAAACTGCTGACTAGCTTGCTGTTGAACCTGTTGAACCTGTGACTGAACCCGCTGAGGAAACTGCTGACTAGCTTGCTGTTGAACCCGCTGAGGAAACTGCTGACTAGCTTGCTGTTGAACCTGCTGAGGAAACTGCTGACTAGCTTGCTGTTGAACCCGCTGAGGAAACTGCTGACTAGCTTGCTGTTGAACCCGCGGGTCAGTTTTCTGTAACATCAGAGCTTGAGGATTCTGGGGCAGATTACTCCACTGTGGAACAGCATGACAGAAAGCACAAAACCACACACAAAGTGCCAGAGATTGCGCTGCACACCAACTTCCTGCCATTGTTCAACAGCTAGTCACACTGTTGAGATGCTGCCCTTTGGTCTTTTTGTATTCTACAGATTTTGGCTAATTAACGATAATCCCTCCCTCTTCATTAACAGTCATGATTCTCCAGACTTGCCCCAATGGGAGCTTCCGCTACCAGAAGATTCTCATTGGTTCTCAAAATTATACGCATGTGATTTTTCTTGATTCCAGTTGGTCAGATTTGTCATATTGAAGACAAATAAAAGGTTCATGCTCAGGTTTGGAGCTTGCCCAAAGTACTTTGGGTAAGATGTTTGGTGCATTCTGCTTTGCTTGTAGACATGCTGAAATATTAACTAGCATTATATGCCTGGTTTAAAACAATCTAAAAGCAAGTAAAATCAAATAATTCTGACATAATAATATTCTCGTTAAATTCTGTGAGGTAATACAGCCCAAATACACAGAAAAAATAGCAGAAATAGACTTCATGCAATCAGACACCTAAAAGTTATTTGTAAAGCAATTTAAGAGCATGTGGGATAAAAGAAAGTTCATGTCTTTTTGTTTTACTCCTGGGCACTTTTGCAAATTTCCTAGTAGATAACTGTGTGTTGGAGCCACAGACAGGAAGCAGTGCAGTGGTGATGAATTGCCCTTAGTTAATTTAGTAAATGTACGTAAGGTGGCTTCGTCAGAATACCTCTTATCCGGCTGCAACGTTTTTGAACCCTCCTAACTCATCAGAGAGACCTTTAGGTAATCCACCCCATACTGGGCTAGCGTCCTCCAG
Organism: Paracanthobrama guichenoti; assembly: GCA_018749465.1. NCBI lineage: Eukaryota > Metazoa > Chordata > Actinopteri > Cypriniformes > Gobionidae > Paracanthobrama > Paracanthobrama guichenoti. Next base: position 929,854 of record JAGHMJ010000032.1, on the reverse strand, counting down.
AACTGGCCGCATAAAAGTCAAATATATTTGTCTTAAAACATCCCAATGGAGACCCGCTTTTTTAGCAACACAAAGATAGTATATTCTAGGACGTACTTTTGTAATCATGTACTTAATGTGAACGCGTCCATGATCGGAAGAGATATGAACTCCAAGCAGTTTAAAAGGTGGAAACTCTACTAATTACATGTCCTGAAAGAACAAGAGATGACGGACAGGGAATGTTTTCCTCATTCCTAGCACTGATGACCATGTCCACTGTCTTAGTTCCATCCATTGTCCCCATTCCGCCACTGAATCCAAGGCCTTCTGGGTTAGCCCAGGAAGAGATCCCATTAGAAGCTCAGTGACTGTTAGATCATCAGCATATTTCACAGGAAGGAGGCAGATGTGAATCCAAGCTGTTTATGCAGATGTCAGAGAAGGAACACCATTCCAGAGGAAGACATCTTCACATTTTGAGTAAAGATTATTAAAGACAGCTTGCACGGATGAAGGTTTACCACAAGACTACAGAAAACAGGCATGCACATCTGCACCTACAGGAGAGGAATAACGGTCCACGCCAGCAGGTGGTGGTAGCATTCACCACTCAAGAACTGGAACTGCTGATATACAACCATAAGCAAGCAGGGCCTGATTCATTTTGATAACTCAGTCTTCACTTTCTTTATTCCAGATGGCATATCATTCATGGAAAATGCTGCTGCTTAAGCTTCAGGTATTTGCAACATGCATGTTGCTATGGCTTATGCGGGTATTGGCAACATGCTTGTTGCTATGGCTTATCTTGGTATTGGCGACATGCTTGTTGCTATGGCTTATGCGGGTATTGGCAACATGCTTGTTGCTATGGCTTATGTGGGTACTGGCAACATGCTTGTTGTTTTGGCTTATGCAGGTAGTGGCAATATACTAGTTTAGGTCATCTGGGTAAGGACAACATGCTTGTTTTTTGATATCTTTTCTTTGTTGTATATACTGCTAAATATAACTTACTCATCATCATATATTGTTACTGTGTTTGTTCCCCGAATTAGTAAATACAAAAAAAAACATCAAAACCATTCAACAGTAAAAACGTAATTGATGTCCAACAAATAAACAACAGATATAATACAGATGATCAAATGATAAAGCTCGGGTTGCTGAATACTTGATCCCTTTCCCCAAAAGCACTTATTGTTAATGATATGATTACAGATAATAATCTAGATGTGCTGTATTTGACAGAAACCTGGCTAAAACCTGACAACTACATTACTTTAAATGAGTCCACCCCCCAAGATTATTATTATAAACACGAGCTGCGTCTGAAAGGTAAAGGTTGCTGTAATTTATAATAATATCTTCAGTATTACTCAGACGTCTAGTTTCAAATATAATTCCTTTGAAGTCTTGGTGCTTTATGTAGTGTTATGTAGTGTAATTGATAAATCCCGTTTGACATTTGTGCTGGCTACTGTATACAGGCCACAATACAGACTTTATTAAAGAATTTGCTGATTTTCTATCAGAGTTAGTACTGGCTGCAGATAAAGCATTAATTGTTGGTGATTTTAATATCCATGTAGACAATGAAAAAGACGCATTGGGATTGGCATTTAGAGACATTCTAAACTCTATTGGAGCAAGGCAACATGTGTCAGGACCCACTCATCGCTGTAATCATACTTTAGACCTAATACTGTCACATGGTATAAATGTTGATACCATTGAAATTCTGCAGCAGAGCGACGACATCTCAGATCATTACCTAGTATCATGTATACTTAATTTAGCTAAGGCTGCAAAGCCGTCCCCTCGCTTCAAATATGGCAGAACTATCACTGCGCCACTAAAGATTGCTTTTTAAATAATCTTCCTCATCAGTTTCATCTCCTCAGCATCCCAGATAGCCTAGAGGAACTCGATTTTGCAACAGAAACTATTGGCTCTCTTTTTTCCAGCACTTTAGACACAGTTGCTCCCCAGCGCTTAAAGAAGATTAAAGAAAATAGTCCAACACGGTGGTACAAAAAGTGGTAAAAAAAACTCAACTTGATCCTACAGAATTAGTCAATTACAGGCCGATCTCAAATCTACCGTTCCTGTCAAAAATACTGGAAAAGGCAGTGTCTTCACAATTATGCTCATTTTTAGAAAGAAATGGTATCTGTGAGGATTTCCAGTCAGGATTTAGACCGTATCATAGTACTGAGACTGCTCTCATCAGAGTTACAAATGATTTACTCTTATCATCCGATCGTGGTTGTATCTCTCTATTAGTGTTACTCGATCTTAGCGCTGCATTCGATACTATCGACCACAACATTCTTTTGAATAGACTCGGAAATTATGTTATAATCACACACTGTCTGTTCGTCGGCTAGAGGAGAACTGGCACCCCGACTGAGCCTGGTTTCTCCCAAGGTTTTTTTCTCCATTCTGGTCCTGAAGGAGTTTTGGTTCCTTGCCACCGTTGCCTCTGGCTTTTGGCTTGCTCAGTTGGGGACTCCTAAATCTCATCTATATTCCCGATCTGCCCGCATTGACACTATATGATACTGAAATGAGCTGGATAACATCACCGTTTCACCAGAACGGCTGTACAAATTCTGTTGCATTATTTTCCTGTTAACACTGTGAAGCTGCTTTGAAACAACTGGACTTGTAAAAAGCGTTGTATAAATAAAAGTGACTTGACTTGACACACACACACACAAACAAACACGTTCATCACATCCTCTTGATTTTCTTCTCTGATCTGTGACCTGGTTAAGTGTGAAACTCAAACTCTGAGCATTAAATCCTGCCGTTGGTCTGATCTGAACAGCATGTGTGTGTTCTGAGATATCAGGCTCAAGCAGCGGGCGTCACTGGTGCATGATGGGAAGGCCAGAGCCACATGAGGTCAGCTGACACAGATCTCAAACAGATGCACATAATCCTGCTCACACTGAGAAAGTCACTCATCACGTATCTCATATTCATCCCACGGAATAATAATAATAAAACATTCTGACTGTTTTCTCAGATACTCACAAAAGCGAGAAAAAGTCAGAACTGCAAGATAAAAAGCCACAGTTACCCTTTTATTTTTCTGATTCTGTGGCAGAAACAAGCTTCCTTTTCCCCCCTTTTCATCTTTCATAATACATTAAAGGCACAATATGTAATGTTCCGTCTCTTATTCAGCACAGAGGCGTGTCTTGACTCTTGAGTGGGCGGAGCTTTTATTCTGCCGCGAGCGCTTCCTCTTCTTCCACTCATGCGTGTGTGTGTTTGATCATATCACACACATGTGAGTGTGTTAAAGTGATGTTATAATGCTACTCTGTGCATTGGCTCGGCGCTATGAGACACTTGTTCACACTGCAGTGAGCGAGATCATATTAGGCATGGTAAAACATGGCACTCTGTGCGGTAAATCAACAACACCAGATTTACACAATCAGACTAACTGTGTTGAGCTGGAGAACAATCATTAGTTTCTGTCCATCACTGATCCAAACAGTGTCTAATAAAACACATCAGATATTAAAGCGGCTTTGTGTTGCCATGGTTACTACACAATAACACCGGAGGGGAACGCGGGGATGATGTCACTGATAGGCGACGCACACACACGGGCCTGTTTAAAATAGCTTATTTACCTAGATTTAAACATTCTTGGAAACATTTGGGATGATGCACACGTCAACACAATATAGAACACAGCTCTAGTGGATATTGGATATTTTAATCCTAAAATCTTACATATTGTGCCTTTAATGGCAAAACTGTTGGTTATGATGCCTCAACAATTTCTGAATTTATTTTACACAGTAAATGGTGAAACATATAATTTTTTAAACATTTAATTTGTTTTTAATTATGTAATAATGAATAATTTTGTGACAGATTTGCATAGTTGTCACACCGTTGGCAGGGCTCAATCTGAGGGGCGGAGTTGGCGGGTCTTTCAAATTCCCTCTGCACGCAGTAGGATAGCGCTACAACCTATAGTCCCGTGAGTTTTCCCACCAGCAGAGCTAGTTGATAGATTAAACTTTTGCCGTGTCCGGTCGGCAAAACTCCAAACACACCTTCCCTTTTAAAGAATGACTTCAGTGCCGTTCTTTGTTAGCAGGGAATTCACGCGGAGCCGTCGCAACTCTGTCGTCATTATGTCAAGCCCACCCATCGACTCTCTACACGATGTGATTGGCCTGACTAGAGTTTGGTTTTTCAGGATAATCCTGATTTTTTTGGATCAAACATACCCCAATCTTACTAAAAAAGTTTTGAACAATAAACTGATGATTTGTTCCGAATCAAAACCGAGATTGTATTTTGTGATCTAATCTGATTTCAGAATCCTTTTTTACTTTTGAACATCCCATTTTCAAGATTTGATCCAATCCGATTAAATGACTTTTGAATTTTCAGGAGATCAGGACCTTTAGCAGATCTGATGGAGTTCAGCCGGTCTGATGTTTGTTCAGTAACGATGGAGAGCAAAATCTCCTGCGAGGAACAATGAGTCCTTCAACGGGATGAAGATTTGAGTGTCCGGGAACATGTTGAACATGCAGTCTGTCCATATAAAGTGTGTCCACACATGAGACACATTCAGCTCTACAGGAGACAACAGAGTCTGTATTCAGATCAGCTCAGACAATGATCATTAATCACATCATGTGTGTGTGACCGATGACCACTCGCACTCACGGGAGACGCATTACTGCGCTGTGAGACTCTGGACACATCAGCGATTGTGCCGTGTGTGTGTTGGCAGAACCAGACAGACTGACTCTGTGTTCAGTCATGTGTCTTCCTGAACCACTGGTTACTGTGGCAACCGCTGGAATATTGACTGTGTGTGTAAATCTAATAAACACTGTATTGAGAATCTTTAAAATTCAGGACCAGTTAAAGGAGCAACTTTTAAAAACAATGTTCATCTACATATTGTGTTTCACGTGTATTTTATCTGAGTTTGAAACTGTGCACTTGTAATAAAGTCACTGAATGTCATGTCTTCATAACACAGGCGAATAAAGCAGAAGCGTCAAACCATGCCAAACTCCTTCTCTTTAAAAGACTAACAGTAAGAGTTAGTCAATTAGATTAGTCAATCAATAGTTATCGATGCAAGCATAATCTCCATTCTTCCTAACATCATCTATAACATGCATATGATGAGGCTGTGTGTGAACAGACGGGCTGTTTCTGACCCTAATGCGCAGGAATGAGGAGCGGCTGCATATAAACCAGCAGATCCTCTCGTGTCCTGCGCGTCCGTCGATCTGCTGCTCGTCTCAGGTACTGTGACCTTCTGCTCCTTCAGCACATCCACACGCTTCACCAGCCAGGAACAGTCATAGTGATCTACAGGGCAGAGAGCTTTCAATCTTCACATTTGATCTTGTTTTTGAGATGTCACAGATTTACAGCAGTTATAAAGATCTCAATCTCAGCTTCAGTCAGATCAGGTTTGACCTTCAGTTCTTAAATATTGATTTATGATTTATACCTTTAGCAGGTACAGCACGAGATCGAAGAACCGTTTAGACTGTAACTAGACTGGCGCTCAGAAGTTTGGAATATTTGGGATTTGTTTCTGAGAGAGTCTCTCCTGCTCATGAATCTGCTCATAACTCCAGTAGATCAGTGTAATACTCCTCCAGTGTAGATCAGCTGTTCTCTGTGTGAATATACAGTAAAGTGTGATTTATTCCTGAGTTTATCATCATTACTCCAGTCTTCAGCGTCACATGATCCTTCACTGATCATTCTCAGATGAGGATCTGATCATCAACACACATTTATGATTATTATCAGTGTTGAACACAGTTTGTAAAACATATTTTTCTCAGGATTCTTTGATGAATAGAAAGTTCAAAAGAACAGCATTTATCTGAAATGGAAACTTTTGTAACATTATAAATGTCTTTACTGTCACTTTTGATCAGTTTAATGCGTCCTTGATGAATTAAGACATCAGACTTGTGCTGTATGGCAGCTTCCACCAGTTTTAACACTGATAATAATCAATGTTTCAGCAAATCGTCATATTAGAATGATTTCTGAAGGACAGTACAGATGTTGTTGAGTAGCATGTGTTTGATGTTTGTAATTGTTTGTTTCTCAGATATCATGAGTTGCCCGTCGTCCAGTCAGCAGGGCTTTTACCCTCAGACCCCTCAGCAGCCGGCTGGTACTGTATGGCCCGGGCAACCCGGTCAACCCTGCCAACCCTGCTGGTCCTGCCAACCCAGTCAGCCGAGTTGGCCTGTTAACCAGCCCAGCTCATCGGTCCCTACGACCTGGCCGGTCCAACCCACCCAACCAGGCTGGCCAAACCCTCCAACAATCCAACCCAACCCACAAATGCAACCAATGCAACCCAACCCACCAATGCAACCCAACCCACCGATGCAACCAATGCAACCCAACCCACCAATGCAACCCAACCCACCGATGCAACCCAACCCACCGATGCAACCCAACCCACCGATGCAACCAATGCAACCCAACCCTCCAGCTCAGCCAAACCCACCTGTTCAACCAGCCTGGCCTGCTCAGGTACCCACCCCAACGGGTTACCTACCATCTCCAGTCCCGCCAGCGTGGCACGGTAATCCTGGTCAACCTGGCTGGCCCGGTCAGGGACCCGCAGGAGGAACCCCGCAGCCGTGGCCCCCGGCGCCAGCGACCGCTCCTGTTGTAAGAGACTAAACCAGCGCCGCTTAACGCGTCTCAGGTCATGATGGGTCACGGACAATAAAAACCATGATCAATGCTAATAATCACAAATTACTCCAAATAAATAGGCTTATCTGTAGGTCATGTGTCCAGTCAAACTTGCACTAATTCATCTGTCACTGGGTAGAATCTAGTCAAGCTAGACAGATGAAACATGGACTGATTGTGTCAACTATCAACCATCTAACTAATGGGACAGTACTGTAAAGTGTTCCCAAACAAATCCAGTTTTATTCAGGTTTATACCTGCAGGATTGTGTAGATCATCTATAAATATAATTGTGATGTTCCTGAGCAGATTATGAGCCTATCAATGCTTTCACTGCTTGAAAAACGTAAAGGTCCACTGACCAAACGTTGCAAATAAAAGCACAAATACATTTTGTTCAATCAACCTTTTAAAATAAAAACCTGAAGATCAATTGACTGAAACGTTAGGAAAATCAATGTCTAATGAATATCAATGTTTTCTGTGCTTTCAGGTGGTTCCTTTCAACATGAATTTCCCCCGTGGCGTCTATGACAAGCTAATGCTAACTATCAGAGGACAGATTAAACCAGATGCTAAAATGTAAGTGTGCACTAAAGAGATTGCCATTATGTAACCAATGTCATCATGTAGTTTCAGAGCTTAGAGAAATATAGTCAACTATGCAAATCTGTCACAAATATAGTCAATATACGATCGTCCTTTCTCAGATTTTTAGCCGTTTCGTTCAATTGTCTGAGAAAGGTTGATCAAACGAAATGGCTTGGTCGATTGAACGAAACATGAACACAGTTTGACACTTTTTGACAAATGGGTTTTTAAGGAATTGTTGGTTTGTCGATACAAAAGGTGCCATTCTTTCTTCTGTCACAAGGTTCACGATCAACTTCCTGCGCGGTAACGATATCGCCCTTCACATCAACCCGCGATTCAACGAAGGAGGGAAAGCGGTCCTGGTGCGCAATCATAAACTGGGTGAGCGCTGGGGGAAAGAGGAGCGGGAGCTCCTGGCGCCGTTTCCGTTCATGCCAGGACATCACTTTGAGGTAAACGATACGCTGGGGTTCGAACTCCGAGACCCGCTGCCTAAAAACAAACTGTTGAAACGATTCCCGTTTATTGGTGGGATAAAAGCAGCAGGAGCGTCCCAAAAGTGACGTGGTTCTGTAGGAGTGTGTGCGATTGCAGTAACCTTCACGTCTCTCTGTAGATGAAGATCCTCTGCACCTTCACCGAGTTCAAGGTGGCCGTCAACAACACGCCCACCTTTGACTTTAAGCACCGAATCAGAGAGGTCAACCAGATCGACCGAATCAACATCCTGCATGACGTCACCCTCACGTCCGTCACCGTGGACACGCTCCCGTGAGACACTAAACTGACCGTGGCAGGGTTTCACACCACAGCGTCCAGGCGGACACTCAGTAAAACACAAACCTCACGCAAACATCACGTCTGGACTCAAACTATACAATAAAGTTTTGTTTGTTAACATTAGTTAACGTGCATTCATTAATAATAGTTATTGGTCATTTCAACATTTACTAATACATTAAAATCAAATGCATCACTTATTTAATGGAGCTGAGTGAACATGAGATAATGAATAGTTGTATTTTATTAACTAATTGTAACAAAGATTAATAACTGCTGTATAACGAATGCATTGCTCGTTGTTAGAGAATGCATTAGCAATCAGACCTTACTGTAAAGGGTTACCAAGGTTTCTTTCCCAATACAATGGCATATTAATGAAGTGTTATGCGTTGTCTGATTTCTGTGTTAACATCATTACTGTGATTGATGTAAAACTTCCTGAAGTGTAAGGACCGGTTTTACTGCTAAGACAAAAGCTGAGATCCAACACCCTGCATTAAAACAATAAAACTCAATCTGAAGAGAAGATCTCACAGAGAAACTGTAGGACACCGCCCTGACCAAAACCCTCTCCCCCTCTCTACCTCCCTTTCCCCCTTCCCCCTGATTCAAGTCCCAGAATGCAGATATACTACATATGATTTATCTTGTGAATCTATTGTTTTATCCCTTTCATGTCTGGTGTCTTTTTAAAGGTCATAGTGCGATTGGTAAAATGGTCTCAACATCACTGAAGTCACTGATAGGGTTAGAAAGATTGAAACATATGAGACTTGTGTTCTCTTTTTGAGTGGTCTCTCCAAAGATATCTGATCTTCTCCCCAAACTAGGTGTTTGTGTTGCAAATAGTTACAACCCTTTGTTCTGGTCTGGGTATTTAAGGAAGGGTAGCAGGGCTGCCATTTGGGAATATTCTGTAGACAGAAGCCCCATGCAGTGTTGTGTCAGTGTCATAAGAGGCACTCACACACACTGTATGTATTGTGCCAGATATGACTCTTTGAAACTATTTTCATATTACTTAATTGTATTTTATGCTGAAAGTTGTGTACCATGGATTCATGTTTAATTATGTTCTTTAAGTTCTGTCTGGCCAAAATAAATGTTAATCTTGATTTATTCTGTATTTTTCATAAATCATTACTCAAGTAGTGTCGCATGAGGAGTTTGTAGGAGTTTCCGTAAATCTTTCTGTCAGGGCAGATTCATACCGAGGACCCCATGACCGGAGCATGGCGCTAAGCATGAGGGCAATCTGATTTCTGACTGTCACTGTTATTAACAAGTTACAGCTTTATGACTATTGCTAAAATTACACTTTCTGTTATGAGTAAGCATTTGCGACTCACTTAAAAAGGTAAAATAGTTCACTCTGTAATCCTCTGTAATATCAGAACTGACTAATTTGCGTCCGTGAGGTAATGTAATTATAATCGCGAGCATTATCCTCTGAAGCGACTCGGGTCCCATGGAGGAACGAGTATTTGAAATTAAGAGATACTAAGAGAAATCAAAGATCTAAATTAAATCACAACTAAACTTATGATCAGCTGTTAAGTTACAAATGTAACAAATGTAACAAAGTTACAAAGAATTGGAGTAAGATCAAATTATTCATGGAGTCAGATTTAAAATTCGATGGTCATAAATTAAGTGAATCCAACAGAAGTGCTGAGAAGACGAACACGCAGAAGTCCTTCGACCAGGCCGTTAGATTCCGTCCTTGGGCTAACGGATGGACCTTACAAAATGGTGACCCGACGTGATCTCCAGGATGCGAGTGTCTTTTCAGCGAAGTATTGGGATTACAACAAGCAAGAGGTGATTTCCTTCTCTTTCTTCAGCTGTGATGGTAAGTCCATTTTTTTGCTTTTAGAAATGTTGGGAATATATTGAATACTGTATAAATCCGATGAAGGCTTGAGAATTAGACAACCAAAGTGCTTATCAGGAACATGAAAGCAACAGCGTGAGAGTAGAAATGATATCCCTTGCTTTAAAATTCTCCTTGTTTGCATACGCAGCAAGAGAGAAATTTTATTTCGGTACTCAAAAGAAGGCTGTAAGTTAAAGGTCCAGTCACATTTGTTTATTTGCTTTGCTGCAACAACACAGCAAAGAAAAAGAACAAATGGCCACGTTAACGTGTGAACAAAATCTTACTGGAAAAGATCTCACTACAATCCTTTGTGTGTAAAATGTGAAGGTGGACAAAACTGAGTCAGGACTGATGTCACAATTATAAATGTGTTGTGAAATATAGCGCTTTACTATGGTCTCATTTCAGACATTGGAATCGCTGCACTTTTGTGTCTTCATTAGTGTCTCAAAAGAGACTGAGAAAATTAACAGAACAAAGATGAACTTTGTCTTTCTTCATCAGACCTGTCTTTGTCAAACCTTTCTTTTTATATGCAAATAGATTCTCCAAAGAATGCAATTGATAATATCTAAAAATAAGAAAATTGTGCCCAATTCTATATTGTGTAGTCACAAAATCTTTAAATTGAGCAATGATTTGACCCGTGCGCTCAGCGTTTGCAGTTTATTGAACGTCCACAGCATCTAAGTTGATAACTGGTTTCCAGTTTGGTCTTGTTGCTGTCACACAATGATCACGCCAGCACAGCAGGAGCTGCAGGGCCAATCTGAAAGATCAGGGAGATTATAACACATGATTCTGGACACATGACTCAGCAGAGACCCTCTTGAGACCAGCAAATAAAATTATTTTTTAATTCATACTATTTTAATATAATATGATTTATATTATGATTATAATGTAAATTATATTATAATGGCTAAAAATGGCTTTTGATCTCATGATGATTCAGCATTATTTAGAGGATGAAAGATTGTTGAAGGAGTAGAAGAAGGATCAGAATGTAGAAAGATGGGATGTGCATTAGGAACAAGACGGCAAGAGCACTATCAGTGTTGAAATGATGGGAAGGAGAACATAGATGGTTAAAGAAATTAACGTTAAGAAAGAAAACTGAAGTGAAAAACCTAAAGAGAAAGAACTTCTTTACCTTCTATTTGTGCAAGAATCTTTAATGAGAAAATGACAATGCCCAGTTAAATGATTAACCTGATTGCTGTAACTTGAATAGGCTGAATTCATTCAAGACCTAATCATTTACATTCCAATCTCAAACCCAGGGAGAGAGAGGAGGTGCGAGCTTTCCATTGTGATGCAATGACAAACAAAGGGGTGCAAGTTTTAACAACCTCCTCACTGGGAGCGTTAGATGGGATGGGATCTGATCGGGAAAGTTATTTACCGGGAATGTAATGAAAAGCTGTGTGTTATGTTAATCTCAGACATTGACTCCACAGGATACACACCACAGAGATCCAAATGGTCAAGAGTTTGAAAGACACCATAAATACCAAAGAACCTGTTGCTCTAAACCCAGATCTGGCTTGTATAAACAGCATCATTCAAAGAGATCCTCCCAGGGGACCTGAGTGTGATAATGATCACAATACAGCAGATTGAGTAAACACAACTGCAACAACAGCTTAAGGTGTAACGGGTCTGACTGCATTTACACACCAGCAGTCAGACCTGACCATTATAAATCAGTTTACTTGACCTTTTTCCTTTACAGAAACATAATCATGATGATGATCCATGTCTTTGTAAACTAAAACAAATTCTCTCATAATGGCATAAAACCTTAACAGATTAAAGCCATATGCAACAACTGTCTGGCTAAAGCCATTAAAGAAAAAATAAGATAGCACCATCTATCTTAGTGAAATTTGTGTAAAGGTCCAATATTAGACTGTGTTTCTCTCTGTGTTTCTCTCTCTGTGTTCGTTTTCCTTTCAGGCTGATGGCTGCCACTCTTCAGACCCAGACTCCACAAGGGTCTGGGCTGGCGGCATCAGCCAGGATACACACACACAACTTAACATAGGAGATGGGAGTGAAGATACTTCATGAAGCCATTCACACCCACACAGCACACATAGCTACATGGCTTCCCAGTGTAAAAACTGGAACTAAATTATACAGCACAGATTATGGTAGGATAGACACCACCCATATCCTATACACAACATACACACACACACACTTTTAACTCTAAAACCACACAACATCTCTACCTGGAATAGATCATAGGACTATCCAGGGCAAAATCATTAATATAATGCAAATCTATCATACATTATTCACCTTCATACATATAGGACAAGGGCAATTATTTTCATAATTCCTTTTCAGTTATGTTGAACAAGTTTATAACTTACAGCCATGTCAACTTTCTATATGTATTCCATGTAAGGTGCATAAAACATGTGCATGGCTATCAACACACACACACACATCAATTGATTGACAATTAATTGATTAGTAAATTGATGGACAAAATCTTTATTATGTCCAGTCAGTGGTATTGTTGCAAACTGGGAGGCCCCCTAGTTTCCAACATATCACTAATGACAATGAAAATATATCTAAAAGAGTTAGATGCAGAGTGCAGGCATTTCTATCAATTAATAAAACAATTCTCAGTCAGACCTGCCTTACCTTATTGAGTGTGTCTTAGCCTGTACATCAAATGCACAGAAGATGAGTGCAAAGGCTAAAATAGAGATTTTAAATCTCTGTTTCTGTAAATCTCATTCTCTAAGTGATTTGATTGAAATATTAGCTTTCAGTAATGATTTGAAAGTAAAAACCAACTGATATAGACACTTTTATAATAACAATTATTAAATTGTGTAATTCCATGTTTAATTATGTGATATATTTTGATTATGCATACTTCTGGTAAATATACTTGTGATATTGATGTTTTGTTACCCTTCCTGTAATTCATCCAGACCACGTTTAAATTCCACTTCCATGTCAGTGGCAGTGAAGAATCTGGCTATCAAATGAGACCTACTCACTAAATATTTGACCCTGAGAAATGAGACCGTATTTACCACTCGCACTTCTGACATGAGTTTATCATGTGTTGTTATTCTTATGTTCTTGTGTTTATCCAACAACTCTCTTTTCCCATCTCACAATAACCAGAAAGTCATCAGTGTTCAATTATTGCATGGTTATTCAGAAGTTGTTCAGGTGTCTCACACACAATGGAGCTTCATCAGTGAAATGATTCCTTCACCCATGGAGATCTGACCTGCCTGGCAAACCAAACCTTCTGCTTGAAGGTGACTGAGGACTTCTCAAAGGGTCAGCTACCTAAGAATCCTGGGGAGGACAGGACACAGATGCTTCCTCAAAGTGTAAAGACACTTTCCACTGACACTTTCTGCTAATGGACACAACAGACTTGGGACAACAAGTCATTCTACAGACTGAAAACTATCACAATCAAGTGCAGGTGGAAGCAAACCTGACCAACAGGATCATAGATATCCTGTCCAATTGCGACAGCATCCAGTCAGCGCAGTGCGCCTACACCTAAAGGGACTGTGCCAGAGGTGTGTTTTGCAGTGTTTTCATCTTCATGTTCAGTCTGTCTTAATGTTGTTATTTCAGGTGACTACTTGATTCCTGCACCCATGGACTTGTGCTGTTAACAAGGATCAGCACCATGAACACTATGGAAACAACATCCAAAATATGGAAACAGGGAATATCCAAATATGTCCCCTTGAAACTCATATGAATTTGTCCCAAGGGGCCAGGGTCGTCCTGTAAGGACCGGTTTTACTGCTAAGACAAAAGCTGAGATCCAACACCCTGCATTAAAACAATAAAACTCAATCTGAAGAGAAGATCTCACAGAGAAACTGTAGGACACCGCCCTGACCAAAACCCTCTCCCCCTCTCTACCTCCCTTTCCCCCTTCCCCCTGATTCAAGTCCCAGAATGCAGATATACTACATATGATTTATCTTGTGAATCTATTGTTTTATCCCTTTCATGTCTGGTGTCTTTTAAAGGTCATAGTGCGATTGGTAAAATGGTCTCAACATCACTGAAGTCACTGATAGGGTTAGAAAGATTGAAACATATGAGACTTGTGTTCTCTTTTTGAGTGGTCTCTCCAAAGATATCTGATCTTCTCCCCCAAACTAGGTGTTTGTGTTGCAAATAGTTACAACCCTTTGTTCTGGTCTGGGTATTTAAGGAAGGGTAGCAGGGCTGCCATTTGGGAATATTCTGTAGACAGAAGCCCCATGCAGTGTTGTGTCAGTGTCATAAGAGGCACTCACACACGCTGTATGTATTGTGCCAGATATGACTCTTTGAAACTATTTTCATATTACTTAATTGTATTTTATGCTGAAAGTTGTGTACCATGGATTCATGTTTAATTATGTTCTTTAAATTCTGTCTGGCCAAAATAAATGTTAATCTTGATTTATTCTGTATTTTTCATAAATCATTACTCAAGTAGTGTCGCATGAGGAGTTTGTAGGAGTTTCCGTAAATCTTTCTGTCAGGGCAGATTCATACCGAGGACCCCATGACCGGAGCATGGCGCTAAGCATGAGGGCAATCTGATTTCTGACTGTCACTGTTATTATCAAGTTGCAGCTTTCGTGACTATTGCTAAAATTACACTTTCTGTTATGAGTAAGCATTTGCGACTCACTTAAAGGTAAAATAGTTCACTCTGTAATCCTCTGTAATATCAGAACTGACTAATTTGCGTCCGTGAGGTAATGTAATTATAATCGCGAGCATTATCCTCTGAGCGACTCCGGTCCCATGGAGGAACGAGTATTTGAAATTAAGAGATACTAAGAGAAATCAAAGATCTAAATTAAATCACAACTAAACTTATGATCAGCTGTTAAGTTACAAATGTAACAAATGTAACAAAGTTACAAAGAATTGGAGTAAGATCAAATTATTCATGGAGTCAGATTTAAAATTCGATGGTCATAAATTAAGTGAATCCAACAGAAGTGCTGAGAAGACGAACACGCAGAAGTCCTTCGACCAGGCCGTTAGATTCCGTCCTTGGGCTAACGGATGGACCTTACAGAAGCAATCAATAACACGTTTCTAATTTGCTTTTGGTCAGAAATTAACAGCGGATTCTGTCAAAAATCTGTCTGAAGTTAATACAAATGCCAAGATATGAGTGCAAAAACCAAAGATCAATCTCATTAGGGATTTCATTGAACTGCAGCTCTATACACACTCCCCTAAAGGATTATTAGGAACACCACACTAATACTGTGATTGACCCCCTTTCGCCTTCAGAACTGCCTTAATTCTACGTGGCATTGATTCAACAAGGTGCTGAAAGCATTCTTTAGAAATGTTGGCCCATATTGATAGGATAGCATCTTGCAGTTGATGGAGATTTGTGGGATGCACATCCAGGGCACGAAGCTCCCGTTCCACCACATCCCAAAGATGCTCTATTGGGTTGAGATCTGGTGACTGTGGGGGCCATTTTAGTACAGTGAACTCATTGTCATGTTCAAGAAACCAATTTGAAATGAGTCGAGCTTTGTGACATGGTGCATTATCCTGCTGGAAGTAGCCATCAGAGAATGGGTACATGGTGGTCATAAAGGGATGGACATGGTCAGAAACAATGCTCAGGTAGGCCGTGGCATTTAAACGATGCCCAATTGGCACTAAGGGGCCTAAAGTGTGCCAAGAAAACATCCCCACACCATTACACCACCACCACCAACCTGCACAGTGGTAACAAGGCATGATGGATCCATGTTCTCATTCTGTTTACGCCAAATTCTGACTCTATCATCTGAATGTCTCAACAGAAATCGAGACTCATCAGACCAGGCAACATTTTTCCAGTCTTCAACTGTCCAATTTTGGTGAGCTTGTGCAAATTGTGGCCTCTTTTTCCTATTTGTAGTGGAGATGAGTGGTACCCGTGGGGTCTTCTGCTGTTGTAGCCCATCCGCCTCAAGGTTGTGCATGTTGTGGCTTCACAAATGCTTTGCTGCATACCTCGGTTGTAACGAGTGGTTATTTCAGTCAAAGTTGCTCTTCTATCAGCTTGAATCAGTCGGCCCATTCTCCTCTGACCTCTAGCATCAACAAGGCATTTTCTCCCACAGGACTGCCGCATACTGGATGTTTTTCCCTTTTCACACCATTCTTTGTAAACCCTAGAAATGGTTGTGCGTGAAAATCCCAGTAACTGAGCAGATTGTGAAATACTCAGACCGGCACGTCTGGCACCAACAACCATGCCACGCTCAAAATTGCTTAAATCACTTTTCTTTCCCATTCTGACATTCAGTTTGGAGTTCAGGAGATTGTCTTGACCAGGACCACACCCCTAAATGCATGGAAGCAACTGCCATGTGATTGGTTGATTAGATAATTGCATTGAGAAATTGAACACGTGTTCCTAATAATCCTTTAGGTGAGTGTAGTGTCTTATTATTCTGTGTTTTATTATTAAATATAAGACACTTCTCAGGCAGATGTGGATCTTCTGGATGAATTTAAGGAGGTCTGCTCTGGGTTTAGGACTACAGTAGGAGTAACTGATGTTAACAAATACAACTTCTGATCTAAAATACATCAGTAAATGTTGAAATTGACATTAACTAAGATTAATAAATGCTGTGGAAGTGTTGATCATTGTCAGTTCATGTTAACTAACCCTTAATCAATGTCACTCTTTATCATATCTGTAAAGTACGAGATCCTGAAAATCTGTCATGTGTCATTCATATGCAAAGCTTACTAGGAGACACTAATGCTGAGTGTGAATTAAAGTCAATGTAAATTAATAAACGTATGATCTACTTTAAATACATATTTCAGTTTATTGTGAGAATTCCGGTCAAACAATCACTGATCACAAATAAATAAAGACAAATAAAAGGACTGTTTAACACCACTAACATGACACACATTATTAACCCGTTTGGCAATAAAACATGAATAAAATGGAAATGTAAAAAACTAAAAACACAGGAGCATGAGTCACAGCTGGTGACATTAGCATCCACAAGACTGAACGACAGGAGCAGATGTGCGTGTGCGGCTCTACACCGGCGGCTGGAGTCTCTCCTCCACCGACCGCAGACGCCAGTCCTGCTCCACTGACGCCAGCCTGGCCTTCCCTTCTCCCGACACGGGTGATCCCGTCACTGAATCCAGCTCGGACCTCACCAGCAGAAGCGCGTCTGACATCATCTGCTGCTGCTCGCCGCTGCACTCGGCATCATGGGACATCAGCTGAACACAGAAACACATCACACACTGACGTAAAGAGACGATATCAGTAAAACTGAGAGCTGGGATGAGCCGATATTGATTCTTAAATCCCAAGATTGATCTTTTAGTGCCGTTTCCAGTCGATGCGTCAACAAAACTTCACTAAACATTATTTGTAGCTCCTGCCATCCAATAATCACAATAATCTCTGTGCTTTGATACTTTTGAAATAAAACAAAGTCTCATCTCTCAAATCCTGTCAGTTTGACCCTGGAGCACAAAACCAGTCATACGGGTCGATTTCTGAACTTGAGATGTATAGATCATCTGAAGCTGAATAATAATCATCACTGATGTGTGGTTTGTTAGGACAATATCAAATCTGGAATCTGAGGGTGCAAAAAACTCTAAATATTGAGAAAATCTCCTTTAAAGTTGTCCAAATGAAGTCCTTAGCAATGCATATTACTACTAATAATACATTTATGATATATTTACGGTAGGACATTTACTCAATCTCTTCCTGGAATCACTGTGTTCCTCAGCGTCTGAATGAATGGAGATCAGAAGCGAGTGAAATGTGAAGTGTGTGTGTGTTGATGCGTGGCTCACCGTCCGGTAGAGTCCGGTCGCTCTCCTCACGCTCCGGCACAGATCGGCTGCTGCGCGTCTGCAGGCCTCCAGACTGACCGCCGGCTCTGACCACACAACATCACGACATCAGACAGATCACACTCACTATTGTGATGATCACATGATTGTATTAAAGGGAAGGGTCTAAAGCGGTTTCCTGCATTCTGCCTTACTCACACTGTTCAAGAGCTGACTCTCATGATTAACATGGACAAAGCTTCAAACACGAGTTGGACGTGTGATGGAGTATTTCTGTGCCAAACACACTCCTTCAGGATTCAAACGAGTTTCGGAAAATTTGAGTATGGCCCTGTATGACATCATAAAGGGTGGAACTCCTTATATGGGCACTTCTCCCGGATGAACACTCACTCATACACACACACACACACACACACACACACACACACACACACACACACACACACACACACACACACACACACACACACACAAGCTTGGTTCGGGTTACAGGAGTCGTCGGTGGCGCTGGCGTTGTGTTTTTAGACACAAGATCAACAACATTACTAAAGAAGTGTGTTCCTGGTGTGAGGGAAAGACCAGCTTCCCAAATAACCCAGAGTGAGAGTGTGTGTCTGTGTGTGTCCTGTAGAGCTGGATCTGAGCGTGTGTGTGCATGTGTGTGCTGGCGTGTGCGTCTCATGTGATGAAGTTTCATCATTGAGGATCTCTTCCTCTTCTCTATTAGTTACAGCAGCAAATAAACATCAGAAGATACAGAACAACTGACTGACATCAATCATGTGCCATGTGATCCTCCATCAGCGCTGGAGAATGATGTCACGTGACGTCAGGTTTAAAGCTAATGTGCTGCCCCTTTAGTGTCAGTAAAACATTATGAATATTGTTGATTAATTGCTTTTGATCCTTTGGATAAAAGCGTCTGTGAAATGCATGAATGTAATAATGCGAGAGGAAGCAGAACCTTGATCGTCAGACGTCACAGAGAAAGCTCTGTCGAGGTCAGAGGTCACGGCTCCGTGAGGAGAGCTGGACCTGCTGGGGAACGGCAGGCTCTCGCAGGATCCGCCGGCCCGATGGAGGCTGGCTTTGGCCCTGGAGCTGGTGGTGGGGCTCATGTAGGAGCGCGAGCGGAGGACGCGGCCGGCGTTAGGACTGCCCCACGGTGCGACGCAAGGCATTCTGGGGTCTGTCCTCTCCAAACTCAGCTTCGGCAGTGTGGGACACTCCTCTCGCCGGAGACGGGACGGAGTCAGTGACTTCCGTGCTGGGAATGAATAAAAACTTCAGTAAAACACACACAGTAAAGGAGAAACAGAAGGAAAAACACGGTCACTGCCATTACACCGGAATCAGTGTGCAGCTTATGATGCGGCTTCAGCGTCTAACCGAAGACATGTTAGAGTGCTCAATTCTTCAATGAAAAAAATGATTTAATAATATAATTATCATTATTTTACAAAGAAGTAATTTTTCTGCTTTTAAAATGTTTTTATTTATATACAGAAGAAAATCACCTCAGAGACTCTAGAATGATCTCTGGATCATAACATTCACAGAGAAATAAACATTGCAATGCCATTTTTCCCAATATCCATCGGTCTGAAAACAAGCAACGGGATTTGGTGAAAAATAAACCAAAATTGTATTTTATTACTCATCCTAAATTCCATAAACTTCATCCTGTCAAAAGTGAGGAACCGATGTTCTTATGCATAATAATCCTACAAATCACAGCATGCATTAATGTTGTTATTATAATAATAGTAATAGTAATAATAATAATAATAATAATAATAATAATAATAATAATAATAAGTGCAAAAGATTAACTGCTTTTGATCATGTCAAAAGTAAATCAAAATCAAATAAATCTTTTTCTTAAATGAACAAATAAATATATTAAAAATATATATATTTATTAAAATGTACTAAAATATTTACAAATGTATTTTTATTTATTCTGAATATACTTATTAATTTATATAACAAATATAAAATATAAAAAGGTAATGTATGAAATGATGATGAGCGATTTGATTAGAGTCGATGCGCTTGAATTTAAGATGAACTGATTTATGGGAAGCATTAGGGCATTTTCTGTGTGTATGGACGTTTCATAACCGTTCGCCGAGACGTGCCGTGCAGATGCTCACCATCAGTGACTGGAGCGGATCTGTGGAGCGGAGCAGGAGTCCTGCTGATGTACGGGAGGCTCCTCCGAGAGACGCAGGTCAGATCCCGATTTGTGTGCTCCATCAGGGGTCTGACGCTCCGCTCCACCGCTGGCTTATGAAGACACACGGGGCCCATCCTGCACATGGAGAAGCTCGTGATACTACTACTCACACTCACTCTCGCACACGCCTCACACTCACACTCACCTCACCTCACCTCACACACTTCGCGCCGCCGCGCTCACGCGCGCTCGCTCGCTCGCCGCTGCTCGCTGCTTTCGCTCGCTCGCTGCTTCGCTCTGCCGCTCGCTCGCACGCTCGCTCTCGCACACGCACTCGCCCACTCACCTGACACACCCACACCCACCCACTCGCACACACACACACCCACTCACACACACACACACCCACTCACACACACACGCGCACTCGCACTCACGCACTCGTGCACGCACTCGCGCACACACACACACACACACGCACTCACCCACCTCACTCACCCACCTCACTCACCCACCTCACTCACCCACCTCACTCACCCACCTCACTCACCCACCTCACTCACCCACCTCACTCACCCACCTCACTCACCCACACACACACACACCTCACTCACCTCACACACGCACACACGCACACGCGCACACACGCACTCACCTCACCTCACTCACCCACACCTCACCTCACTCACCTACTCACACACACACACACACACACACACACACCTCACCTACTCACACACACACACACACTCACCTAACCTCACTCACCTCACCTACTCACACACCTCACCCACCTCACCCACTCACACACACACACACACACACACACACACACTCGCTCGCTCACCTCACTCACCTGACACACTGACACACCTGACACACGCTCGCACGCACGATCGCACGCACTCACTCACCTCACCCACACGCACTCACTCACCTCACCTCACCCACACTCACTCACCACACTCCCTCACCCCCTCTCCCTCACCTCGCTCCCTCACCCTCACCCTCACCTCGCTCCCTCACCCCGCTCCCTCACCTCTCCTCACCCCGCCCCTCACCCCGCTCCCTCACCCCGCTCCCTCACCCCGCTCCCTCACCTCGCTCCCTCACCTGACACACCCTCACCTCGCTCCCTCACCTCGCTCCCTCACCTGACACACCCACTCGCGCACGATCGCACGCGCACACACCTCACCCACACTCACTCACTCACCCACACTCACTCACTCACCCACACTCACTCACTCACCCACCCACACTCTCTCACTCACCCACACTCACTCACTCACCCACACTCACTCACTCACTCACTCACCCACACTCACTCACTCACTCACTCACCCACACTCACTCACTCACTCACTCACCCACACTCACTCACTCACTCACCCACACACACTCACTCACTCACCCACACCCACACTCACTCACACTCTCTCACTCACCCACACTCTCTCACTCACTCACCCACACCCACACTCACCCACACTCTCTCACTCACTCACCCACACTCTCTCACTCACTCACCCACACTCTCTCACTCACTCACACCCACACTCACACTCTCACCCACACTCACTCACACTCACCACACTCACTCACTCACACCACTCACCACCCACACTCACTCACACTCACTCACTCCACACTCACTCACTCACTCACCCACACTCACCACACACCCACACCCACACTCACTCACCCACACTCTCTCACTCACTCACCCACACTCACTCACTCACCCACACCCACACACCACACACACACCTCTCACTCACCACACTCACTCTCCACTCACCACACACACTCTCACTCACTCACCCACACTCACTCACCACCACACCCACACCCACACTCACTCACCCACACTCTCTCACTCACCCACACTCTCTCACTCACTCACCCACACTCACTCACTCACCCACACCCACACTCACTCACCCACACTCTCTCACTCACCCACACTCACTCACTCACTCACCCACACTCACTCACCCACACTCACTCACCCACTCACTCACTCACCCACCCACACTCACCACCCACCCACCACCCACACCACTCACCCACTCACCCACTCACCCACCCACCCACACCCACCTCACCCACTCACCCACACCCACCCACCCACACTCACTCACCCACACTCACTCACCCACACTCACTCACCCACACTCACTCACCCACACTCACTCACCCACACTCACTCACCCACACTCACTCACACCACACTCACTCACCCACACTCACTCACCCACACTCACTCCACCCACACCCACTCACCCACACTCACTCACCCACACTCACTCACCCACACTCACTCACCCACACTCACTCACCCACACTCACTCACCCACACTCACTCACCCACACTCACCCACCCTCACTCACCCACCCACACCCACTCACTCACTCACCCACCCACACACTCACACTCACACTCTGTGTGTGTTTGTGTCCGTCGCTTCGTCTCGCTCGTCGTCAGAGCCGTCCGGATCACCTGAGAGGAATGAGGAACATGATTCTTCATCTGTCATTTATCTGAGTGTAGACTTTCATCATTTACTCTCCCTCATGTCATTCCAGAAGATCAAGTGATCATATCTCCTTACAAGACTGGGATTAAACCACTCATTCATATGGATCAAAGGGACAGAAACATAAATCTCTGACGTAAATGCCACTGTGTGTGTAAGAACCTGTGGGAGGTTCAGTCACGTGACGCACCGTGGCGTCTGTGATCAGGACTGGATCCTCCACTGCCGTAACCCATGGAGGTGCCGCTGACGGGACTCTGGGCTTCTTCTGCTCTGTCCGGGATCTGAACGCAGCACGACGGTCCAGTCAGGCTGCTGACACTGGGACAGTGATCCGGGTACAACACAACCCCGTTCGGCTCGGGAATGCAGGCGGGAAGCAGCCAGGCAGAGAGAGGACGCGCTCCACAGTGGTCACGCCACTCCTGAGGAGCAGAGAGAACCACTGATGACTGGAGAAAACTAGCCATGCACGGAATGATCCGTTACCTAACCCACACAATGTCATTAAGAAGTTAATTAAATGAAGTGAGGTCATCAGGGTCACCTTCAAGCTGGAGGAGCTGCCTCGACCCTCGGCGGAGCTCCTGTTCTTCACTGCGGCTTCAGGAAGTGAATCCAGCTGCCGGAGCTCCAGCATGGACTTCACCATGAGCTCCACAGATCCCACCCGACAGGACCAGCGCCTGCGCCGCCGACACGCCACATCAGACACACTCGAGTCCTGCAAACACACCTGATGCATCACGGCTCTCAACTTTATACCCATCAAGATTTGGCAGTATGACACTTTTTTTCATTGTCGCTTTCACAATCCTGCGCATGTTTCCTGTGTCAGAGATTCCCTGCCAAAGTTCCCCTGATCTAAGATTTTCACAGTTCTCTGATGTCAGTTAATAGTCACATGACATGCAGCTAAGCCAATAAAATATTTTATATACAGCAATCAGGCATAACATCCTAATATTGTGTTGGTCACCCTGACCTGTCGAGGCATGGACGACCCCTGAAGGTGTGCTGTGGTATCTGGCACCAGGATGTTAGCAGCAGATCCTTTAAGTCCTGTAAGTTGCGAGGTGGTTTGTTTGTTCAGCTCATCCCACAGATGCTCGATTGGATTGAGATCTGGGGAATTTGGAGGCCGAGTCAACACCTCAAACCCGTTGTTGTGCTCCTCAAACCATTCCTGAAGCATTTGTGCTTTGTGTCAGGAGCATTATCCTGCTGGAAGAGCCACAGCCACCAGGGAATACCGTTTCCATGAAAGGCTGTACATGGTCTCAACAATGCTTAGGTAGATGGTACGTGTCAAAGTAACATCCACATGGATGGCAGGACCCAAGGTTTCCCAGCAGAACATTGCCCAAAGCATCACACTGCCTCCGCCGGCTTGCCTTCTTCCCATAGTGCATCCTGGTGCCATGTGTTCCCCAGGGAAGCCACGCACACGCACCCGGCCATCAGACCAGGCCACCTTCTTCCATTGCTCCGTGGTCCAGTTCTGATGCTCACGTGCCACTGTTGGTGCTTTCGGCGTTACGACTCCAATCTTTCGAATAATCTTACGAATATCTATTTACCTAATCTGACCTCTGACCTGCAATGTTGCCAGAATTATAATCATACACTGTTTGTTCGTCGGCCAGAGGAGAACTGGCACCCCGACTGAGCCTGGTTTCTCCCAAGGTTTTTTTCTCCATTCTGGCCCTGAAGGAGTTTTGGTTCCTTGCCACCGTTGCCTCTGGCTTTTGGCTTGCTCAGTTGGGGACTCCTAAATCTCATCTATATTACCGATCTGCCCGCATTGACACTATATGATACTGAAATCAGCTGGATAACATCACCGTTTCACCAGAACGGCTGTACAAATTCTGTTGCATTATTTTCCTGT
>JAGHMJ010000032.1:877901-900401 GCA_018749465.1 Paracanthobrama guichenoti | reverse complement strand
TCAGAAGCCCTTACAGAGCTTTACATTAAGCTAAACAGCTTTATTACACACTATATGACAGGGAATATCCGGGAAAGCATAACTCACCCTGTGTGCGGTGCGGATGTACACACTCTTATCCGCTCCGCAGCTGATGAGCCTCAACTTCCCGTCACTGGCTGCACACAAACGTGAGGATCACACACACGTTCATGGACATTTTTCATCTTAATTCTAAAGTCACTCTGAATCCAGACCATGTTTCCAACTGACTGGACGCTTTTATGCGGCTACTCAAAGATGATTGGATGTTTGATTTGCACACATATTCTCTAATGGGACCATGGGAATGATATCTGGACTCTCACCAGCGAAGCGGACGGACGTGACGGAGGACGAGTGCTCATCCAGTGTCTGCAGCAGACCGTAGTCTTCCTGGACGTCCAGCACGCGGATCAGCCGGTCTCGACCCGCTGTGGCCAGCAGATTCATGCCTGTCGAACACAGTCACACACACTCACGTCTGCAAGGAAAACGCTGGGATCTGGGAGCGCTGCTACGGGTCAATCGGACACGCACCTGTGTGAGGTTTGGAGTATTCCAGACACAAGATCTCCGAGTCATGCGCTTCAGCTCTCACCAGCTCCTTCATACACGCCAGGTCGTGGATCCTGTTACGACGACATCATCAGGATTTATTTAAATTAAACAATTCATTATTTTTTATTCATTTAATAATTATTTAAGTACTAATTAAATGATTTAATACATAAATGAAATCATCAGTAATTAAAATAAATAAAGACAGGATTTTTTTTTAATTATTAATACTAGTTAAATTATTAAATTAATTAAAAATAAATAAGTACTAATTAAATAAATTAATAAATAGATTAATGAAAAATAAAAATGATAGAAAAAACTATTAAATTAATAAAATAAATAAGTACTAATTAAATAAATTAATAGATTCAATAATGAACAGTAATTAAACAGAATATTAAATAACAAAAGGTTAAACAAATTAATTAATAAATAATTCAACTAATAAATAAAGTAAACAATTGCATTAATAAATAATTATTTAATAAATAAAATGCACTTCATACATAAATTAAATGATTAAATTAAATGATTAAATTGATTAAATTAATAAACATTAGACAATAATTAACACATTATTTAATAAATTATCAAATAAACAATTACATGCATAAATAATACATTTAATAAATTACATAATCAGTAATTAATCAATATTATATCAAAATAAATGGTTAAAGAAATTAATAAATAATAACTGCATTAATAAACCATTCATTATTTAATCAATTAAATTATTATTTTGTAATACTTAAATGATTCATTGAATAAATAATTATTAAATAAATACTAAATTTGAACAATAATTAAATAAACATTTTTATTAATCAATGATTAAATAATAACAAATTAAATTTATATATAAACTGTATGCAAGCATGATGACATTACTGTCATGGACACAGATCATCCGTACCTCAGTGTGCCGTTCCTGTCTCCGGACGCCAGGTGTCTCCCGTCCGGACTGACGCAGATGGCTCTGACGCCGCTCGGGCCCTCAGGCTTCTCCGGGACCCTGACCGCAGTTCCCTCCACGTCCAGCAGGGCGGCGGTGTTGTCGTCCATGTAGAGGACGTGATGAAGATCCTGAGAGAGTTTGAGTCACGTCATCACTCGTCATCAAACCTGCACTCAGCGCTTAGAGGCCAGACTTACGTTGCTCAGCACGTTAGCACGGTGACCGGCGTCTGAGCTCCAGATGCGGACGCTGCCATCAGCCGAACAGGAGAGGAAGAGCTCAGAGGAGCCGTCTGTGGGAAACATCTGGAACAGACGACCGTTACAGAAACCAGCATCATCACTCCAGTCTTCAATTACATTTTGCAATATAGTCACATAGAAAACAGCTGTTTTACATTAAAATAATATTCCACTGTTTTATGATCAAATAGACAGCCTTAGCGAGCAGAAGACTCTTTCACAAACATCAAAAAGTCTTCATTATACCAAACTTTGACCTCCAGTAGTTATGCAATAAAGGCTGTTGAAAGCTTGACAGCTGTGCTCTATATAAAAAGCTATAATAACAACAGACATAAATGCACACATGCATCCGAGCGGACGTTCACCTGCAGATCCCAAACGCAGGCCGAGTGATACAGCGCTGAGTGAACTCTGCCCACTCTCCGCAGATCTCGCGTGTCCCACACGTATAAACTGTGATCATTATACACACAGGACAGCCAGCGGTTCACAGGGTCAAAGGTCACCGCCACCGAGTCTGGGTAACGGGCATCTGGCTTTCTGCTGAACAGGTGACTGGAGAACACAGAAAACAGATCGGATGAGTCTCGGGATCGTCCAGTGTAATCATCCCATCAGGTGAAACACAACGGTAATGCTTTAAGCAGAGCTCTCTAATGCTGTGGATCTGGGAGGGATGGATAGATGGGTGGATAAATGGATGATGGAGGGATGGGGGGCTGGAAGGGATGATCAAGGGATAGGAGGGATGGGAGGGAGGGATGGATGGATGATGGAGGGATGGATGGATGGATGGATGGATTGAGGGCTGGAAGGGATGATCAAGAGATAGGAGGGATGGGAGGGAGGGATGGATGGATAGGTGGGTGGATAAATGGATGAAGGATGGATGGATGATGGAGGAATGGAGGGCTGGAAGGGATGATCAAGGGATAGGAGGGATGGGAGGGAGGGATGGTGGATGGATGGATAGGTGGGTGGATAAATGGATGATGGATGGATGGATGGATGGAAGGCTGGAAGGGATGATCAAGGGATAGGAGGGATGGGAGGGAGGGATGGATGGATGGAGGGCTGGAAGGGATGATCAAGGGATGGGATGGATGGCTGGATGGAGGGATGAATGACCTGGTCTGCGTGGCGCCGGACACCTGGACGCCCAGCTGATGAGGGCGGGGCAGTGTGCAGATGTAGTGCAGGTCTGATGAGCTGAAGACTCGTACGGTTCCGCTGGCACACGCGCAGAAAATCAGATCCTCCGTCACCGTCAGAGCGTGAGCTGAACTCGTCTGCACACAGAATCATGCTCTCTGAACTCTCTATCCCTTTAACCGCAGGAAGGAAGTGTGTGTGTGTGTGTTCTGACCTGCAGATGGACCCAGCGCTCCAGCACTCTCCGGCCGCTGAACTCACACAGCAGGCCTGAGGATGTGATGCAGAAGGTGCTGTCGGACTTCGGCCCGCGTCCACACGCCACATCACAGAAGAAGTTGTTCTGCAGCTCCCCGAGGAGCCCCGAGCGGCCCATCAGCGGCACCGGCTGCAGAGGATCATGGGACGGTGCATCAGTGCAGGACTCGTTATCTGAATGAGACTAAATGAGGAGGGTCAAAGGTCATACCTCGTGAGAGTGCAAGGGCTCCAGATACCAGAAGCGGACGTGTCTGTTCCCCGCAGTGACAAAATGAGTGCTGTCCTCCGAGAACGACACCGCCATCACCTTACTGGACACCTTGTTAGCCGCCACCAGCGCGTTCTTCTGCAGGAGCGACAGAGTTAACCACATGAAGCTCAGGGACAGGCACAGGGCATGATGGGTAATCACAGTACCTTCCAGGCCCACACGTTCAGGCTCATGTCATGCTGCGATCCCACGCTCACAATGTATTTGCTGTTGGGAGAAAAGGCCACGCAGGACACGCCGTACTTGTGCCCCAGCAGCTCGGACACCTGCGTCCCTTCGGCCACGTCCCAAACACGCACGGCAGGAAGATGACCGCTCTGAGGGACGAGGACGGACCGGTCACTAGCCATCCAACACCTGACTAGAGCTAACGAGCGACGGATTCTCTCACCTCTCCAGTGACGAGGTACCGGCCATCTGACGAGAAGCACAGCGCATTGATGGCTTTCCTGAATATGACACGATATTCACAACATGAATATTACATATTACATGTCACAATATTCCTCATTATAATAATTAATGGGCAGAATAAAGGGGTGGGGCCTGCTGAGTTAGTCGTGTGTTGAAACTGCCGGTTATGGTAAGGGGGCGGGACATTTCCCAAACACCAATCACAACACACTGCTCCAGCCGACCAATCAGAGCACAGTGTGCTTTTCAGAAGGCGGGGCTTTGTAGAGACAGGAACTAAACAGAGCGTTACTGACAGACTGGGAAGAGAGGAGCCGCAACAATGGAGAGCCAGAAACAACATGAAGCCTCTGAAGAAGGGCATAATGGGGTAAATGTGTGTGTCTTCACCTGGAGGAGTTGATGAGATGTTGTTGTGTGTTCTTGGCCGGGTTCAGTAACACAACGACGCACCTGAAACACAGAAACAGGCACTGCACTCACTCCAAGTGCTTTTTTGCAAGCTGTAATATGAGTCCCAGTGTCTCCAGAATGTGTGTGAAGTTTCAGCTCAAAGATCACATATTATATCATATTATTAAATGCCGTTTTGAGTGGAAGGAAAAACCTGCTTTTTCGTGCATGTCTCTTTAAATGCAAATGAGCTGCTGCTCCACCTCCTTTCCAGAAGTTTTACTCATATCAGATACACATTGTGTAAGTAACTTTAAAGTTTTCTATTCTTCTCCCAGTTCACCAGCCACTTACTTTAATGTATTTCGGGAGAAGTGAATTCACGTGTTGTAAATCCAATAGATCCGATTCTCTGAACTGCGGCACAAACTAAAATGGCGGCATCCATCGTCGCGCATATAACTCAACTAACACAATCATTATAAAGCAGTTTAAACTTGCCCATATTTAACAATCAGAATCAGATAATTCATGCTATAGGTGGAGTCTATGTTAATAGGGCAGAGTCCGTCAACAGTCGTGGGTGGAGTCTATGTTAATAGGGCAGAGTCCGTCAATAGTCGTGGGTGGAGTCTATGTTAATAGGGCAGAGTCCGTCAACAGTCGTGGGTGGAGTCTATGTTAATAGGGCGGAGTCCGTCAACAGTCGTGGCGGAGTCCGTCAACAGTCGTGGGTGGAGTCTATGCTAATAGGGCGGAGTCCGTCAACAGTCGTGGGTGGAGTCTATGCTAATAGGGCGGAGTCCGTCAACAGTCGTGGGTGGAGTCTATGCTAATAGGGCGGAGTCCGTCAACAGTCGTGGGTGGAGTCTATGTTAATAGGGCGGAGTCCGTCAACAGTCGTGGGTGGAGTCTATGTTAATAGGGCGGAGTCCGTCAACAGTCGTGGGTGGAGTCTATGTTAATAGGGTGGAGTCTATGTTAATAGGGCGGAGTCCGTCAATAGTCGTGGGTGGAGTCTATGTTAATAGGGCGGAGTCCGTCAATAGTCGTGGGTGGAATCTATGTTAATAGGGTGGAGTCCGTCAACAGTCGTGGGTGGAATCTATGTTAATAGGGCGGAGCCCGTCAACAGTCGTGGGTGGAGTCTATGTTAATAGGGCGGAGTCCGTCAACAGTCGTGGGTGGAGTCTATGCTAATAGGGCGGAGTCCGTCAACAGTCATGGGTGGAGTCTATGCTAATAGGGCGGAGTCCGTCAGTCATGGGTGGAGTCTATGCTAATAGGGTTGAGTCTATGCTAATAGGGCGGAGTCCGTCAACAGTCGTGGGTGAGTCTATGCTAATAGGGCGGAGTCCGTCAACAGTCGTGGGTGGAGTCTATGCTAATAGGGCGGAGTCCGTCAACAGTCGTGGGTGGAGTCTATGCTAATAGGGCGGAGTCCGTCAACAGTCGTGGGTGGAGTCTATGCTAATAGGGCGGAGTCCGTCAACAGTCGTGGGTGGAGTCTATGTTAATAGGGGAGTCTATGGAGTCCGTCAACAGTCGTGGGTGGAGTCTATGTTAATAGGGCGGAGTCCGTCAACAGTCGTGGGTGGGGGTGGAGTCTATGTTAATAGGGTGGAGTCTATGTTAATAGGGGGTGGAAGTCCGTTAATAGGGCGGAGTCCGTGGAGTCGTGGGTGGAGTCTATGTTAATAGGGCGGAGTCCGTCAATAGTCGTGGGTGGAATCTATGTTAATAGGGCGGAGCCCGTCAACAGTCGTGGGTGGAGTCTATGTTAATAGGGCGGAGTCCGTCAGTCAACAGTCGTGGGTGGAGTCTATGCTAATAGGGCGGAGTCCGTCAACAGTCATGGGTGGAGTCTATGTTAATAGGGCGGAGTCCGTCAGTCATGGGTGGAGTCTATGCTAATAGGGTTGAGTCTATGCTAATAGGGCGGAGTCCGTCAACAGTCGTGGGTGGAGTCTATGCTAATAGGGCGGAGTCCGTCAACAGTCGTGGGTGGAGTCTATGCTAATAGGGCGGAGTCCGTCAACAGTCGTGGGTGGAGTCTATGCTAATAGGGCGGAGTCCGTCAACAGTCGTGGGTGGAGTCTATGCTAATAGGGCGGAGTCCGTCAACAGTCGTGGGTGAGTCTATGCTAATAGGGCGGAGTCCGTCAACAGTCGTGGGTGAGTCTATGCTAATAGGGCGGAGTCCGTCAACAGTCGTGGGTGAGTCCGTGCTAACGGAGTCCGTCAACAGTCGGAGTCTATGCTAATAGGGCGGAGTCCGTCAACAGTCGTGGGTGGAGTCTATGCTAATAGGGCGGAGTCCGTCAACAGTCGTGGGTGGAGTCTATGCTAATAGGGCGGAGTCCGTCAACAGTCGTGGGTGGAGTCTATGCTAATAGGGCAGAGTCCGTCAACAGTCGTGGGTGGAGTCTGTTAATAGGGCGGAGTCCGTCAACAGTCGTGGGTGGAGTCTATGTTAATAGGGTGGAGTCCGTCAACAGTCGTGGGTGGAGTCTGTTAATAGGGTGGAGTCCGTCAACAGTCTTGGGTGGAGTCTGTTAATAGGGTGGAGTCCGTCAACAGTCGTGGGTGGAGTCTGTTAATAGGGTGGAGTCCGTCAACAGTCGTGGGTGGAGTCTGTTAATAGGGCGGAGTCCGTCAACAGTCGTGGGTGAGTCTATGTTAATAGGGCGGAGTCCGTCAACAGTCGTGGGTGGAGTCTATGTTAATAGGGCGGAGTCCGTCAACAGTCATGGGTGGAGTCTATGCTAATAGGGCGGAGTCCGTCAACAGTCGTGGGTGGAGTCTGTTAATAGGGCGGAGTCCGTCAACAGTCGTGGGTGGAGTCTATGCTAATAGGGCGGAGTCCGTCAACAGTCGTGGGTGGAGTCTATGCTAATAGGGTGGAGTCCCCATTTCATTCAAAAGTGAAAATCCCTTAACACCTCGTTCCCATCACTGTGATGACCTGATGTGTGTGTGTGTGTGTGTGTGTGTGTGTGTGTGTGTGTCTCTCACCCGGCTGGATAGGCCACGGTTCCTGAACACGGATCACATGTTAAACCGCTGTTCCCTGCGGACGTGATGCCCAGAACCTTCTCTAAAG
This sequence comes from Paracanthobrama guichenoti, assembly GCA_018749465.1. Classification (NCBI taxonomy): domain Eukaryota; kingdom Metazoa; phylum Chordata; class Actinopteri; order Cypriniformes; family Gobionidae; genus Paracanthobrama; species Paracanthobrama guichenoti. The sequence continues at coordinate 893,022 of JAGHMJ010000032.1, read as the reverse complement.
TCACCTGACAAGAACAGATGTTACATCATCAAAGACTGGGATTAAAGTGAAGACCGCTCTATTACACAGACAACACAACATTTATTCAACACACACACACACACACACACACACACATATACATATATATATATATATATATATATATATATATATATATATATATATATATATATATATATATATATATATATATATATATATATATATTTCATGCATTGTATTGTACAGTATTTACAGTAGTAAATATTCACTCTAATGACAGCTAGTTCATTTGCTTCTCTCTCTCTCCACATGGATCTGTGAGCTGTCAACACAGGAGCATGATGGGAATGTGCTGATGTGTTTAAGGCGTTTGTCAATATCATTGACCCTTCACTGTCTCATTTGCCCTTTTGACCCTGATCTTACACAGAAACAGACTGACATCATCATCATCATCATCATCTGTGGGCCAATGAATGAAACACCAGTGAAAACACAAACCAATCAGCAGATTAATCATCGGTCACATGACACTAATCCAGCAGCCAGGATTGGGAAGGGAACTTTAAAAACTACAGATTACTAAACACACGCTTTAAAGGTCACGTGTGATGTATTTGGTTAGATTACACACGTTTTGTAGCTTTGTAACACTAATAAGGTGTAACACAAACACGGGACTGGGTTTCCTCTGCATATTATTTTACATCAGTTTCACACAATATTTCCTGAAGCAAAACATGCAGACAATCTTAGAAAAGAACTATTGCTGCTCATGGAGATCTGGGGTGTGTGAACTTTCTGAGTGGATGAACAGGGTGGATTGGGCTCATTCTGTCTTCTGGGAAACATGTAGTTATGATCTTCAGAAGGGCAGCACTAAACGAACAAATATGATCTTCTTCAAATATGGTCCTCTGAGCAGGTGTGAGGTGTTTACCTGACCGCTGTCCTCTGAGCAGGTGTGAGGTGTTTACCTGACCGCTGTCCTCTGAGCAGGTGTGAGGTGTTTACCTGACCGCTGTCCTCTGAGCAGGTGAGGTGTTTACCTGACCGCTGTCCTCTGAGCAGGTGTGAGGTGTTTACCTGACCGTCCTCTGAGCAGGTGTGAGGTGTTTACAGTCCTCTGAGCAGGTGAGGTGTTTACCTGACCGCTGTCCTCTGAGCAGGTGTGAGGTGTTTACCTGACCGCTGTCCTCTGAGCAGGTGTGAGGTGTTTACCTGACCGCTGTCCTCTGAGCAGGTGTGAGGTGTTTACCTGACCGCTGTCCTCTGAGCAGGTGAGGTGTTTACCTGACCGCTGTCCTCTGAGCAGGTGAGGTGTTTACCTGACCGCTGTCCTCTAGCAGGTGTGAGGTGTTTACCTGACCGTCCTCTGAGCAGGTGTGAGGTGTTTACCTGACCGCTGTCCTCTGAGCAGGTGTGAGGTGTTTACCTGACCGCTGTCCTCTGAGCAGGTGTGAGGTGTTTACCTGACCACTGGACGGACCGCGGCTCTTGCTGTCGGACGGCGGGCGCAGGAGGCTCCTGATGCGGCTCCTGATGCGGCTCCTGAGGGCGAACGCCTCCATGTCCTTCAGCTTCACAGAGCGCCGATCTCAGCCCTCCGGTATCCGTGTCGAGCTCCGGTGAAGCCCGGAGTCCTGTTTGAACCACCGCAGACTCCGCGCGCAACACCGGCGCTAATCAGCGCGGCGAGCGATCCGATTGGCCTCCGAGACGCGTGACGCTCCGCTGCATTTACATATTCATGAGCACCTGACAGACACGACACCTCAATGTGAAATGTTACAACATTTAGGAGCTTTACTTATATCTAATTTAATATATATTTATATAATGCATGTCAGACCAACTGCAACAATGAGCCGTTAAATACCTATTAATATAATTTTAGGCAAATGGTTTAAAAATCATACAGTCACTAATAAAAGGATTTAATGGTTCGTCAACCCGTAGGTGGCGCTGTTATGAAACGGATGTGTCGCTGTCGTCCTGCCATCAAACCTCAACTATACGGAAACGGCTTCATCTATCGACACGAGATCCAAAACATTCTGTGGGCACGATCAGAACATGATACGATTCAGTTCTGGTGAAAATCTGACAAACGGTCTAGGATGAGTTTGATAAAGGTGGTTTTTAAAGAAAAAACAAAATGGCGGACAGGAAATTAGGCCAAATATGACAAAATTGGCACCTATGGTCCCGGCCTCAACCAAGGAATATATTAAGACAAGTTTCATTACAGTAGGCAAATTTAATAAAGTTATTAGCATTTTTGGAAATTTCTTTATAACTTTTGACCACAAGGTGGCGCTGTCTTGAAACTTTGAGCAGTGTGTGCCGATGGCTTAGTAATGATACACCCAAGCATTCATAAATTAAATTGTTTGTTCAATTTAATGTTTTGTTCAATTATAGTGCCACCAAGTGACACAATCCCGCCATTATTGTGTGTCCTCAAAGTGCCCCCATACATAAGTGTCAAATTAGGTGAAAATATCTCATTTTGTTTAGGACTTACAGACATTGTATGAGCATATAAAAATGCCCCACACCTGAGCTTGAGTGCATGTTTTTGCCACTTACGATCAATGCGGTGGTTTCGTCTCGATCGGACTAACGGGTTCAAAGATATTCACAAATGTTGTTTATGCGCTAAATTGCAACGTTGCACTAACCATAAGGTGAAACCTAGCAATGTTTGGTATCATTGGACTCGGGAATGTAAGGATGTGACTCCCGTGAAAATAAGTCAAACACATCCAAAGTTACAAGCATGTAAATCATTTTTTTCACCACTAGATGGAAACTTCTCAGGCTCATTCAGGGCATACCGAGTTTCGTAACGATATATTAATGCGTCCTTAAAGTACAGCATTTAATTAAAAATTCTAAATGGCCAACATGGAAAAATAGGATATCATTAGACTTGGCATGATGCACTGAATATAACGAGTCCACTTTGATTTTTGGGCAAACCGTTCAGAAGTTATAAGCAAAAATAGCTCATAATTGTTTGTATCTCCGGACCAGTAGGTGGCGCTGTGCTGAAATGCAGCATGTCGCCTCAGGCCATGCTTCTGATGATCTGTACCAAGTTTGGTCAGAATACGATAAAGCATTGCAGAGATACAGCCTTACGGCTATTTTCACAAACGCTACGTAAAGTGTTACAATTTTTGTAAAAATCGTAGCGCCGGCCTAAGAGCTCGAAAAAGTATTTTTTTCTCGGAAAATTCAAAATGGCGGGAACATTGTTATGACGGAAAATGGCGTCATGGGGTGCAAACGACTCCGCTTGAGCCACGGAATCTTATTTCTAGCCATTGCGGTTCAAGTTATTAGCGTAACGCGAGTGCAACTTTGGGCCCCAAGAAGCACGACATTTAAAATGTGTAAGCGTGTAAATCATAATTATGTATATTTTGTGAACCATTAGACCTGTTGTATGCCTGATTTTACATGCAGCGCCTCAGACACACATCACTTCCTGTCAGGCATGAGAGGCAACTCCCGTTGAAAACTGCGTTTCTACATTTATAAACGCAGGACAATAAAACCACCAAAACATTTATATGGATATACATTTTATTTATGCACAAGGCCATAATATCAACTCAATCCTGAGGCCATTTGAAGATGACAGAGAGAATGCATCATCAGTTATTCTCCAGCCTGATCAAAGATTCACGTAGTGATCACAGATGAACAAGCATGATTCATAAATCACAAAAATAAACCTGCTTTAACAAAAGAAACACATAATCCATAGACTGTGCAAAAATGTTTAGTATTAAACAAGAAGCCATAGAAATATCTGCCCAATGTGGGTTAACAAGCTCATATCCTGAGTGACAAACTCATGACGGGAAGAGCATCATGTGGTGACATTAATCAGATGAGAGCGAGGGGTTAGCCGTGGGCTGGACTCCAGAAAGCTCTGCATTTACTACAGCGTTCTTATGGTGAAGGACCCACCGGTATCATCCCATCTCAAGCTCGGTCCGACAGCATCCATGAGGAGGAATCAGAGTCACGTCTCTGTCTTGGTGAAGGACTGCAGGATGACGTTGGGCAGACGCGAGGGTCTCCTCACCACTGAAGACCAAACACATGACAGTGAACACGTGACGGTGAACATGTTCAGTATCAGACTGGACTCTGAACTCACCTGACTGAATGTGTCGAGGCGTTTCTGATGAAGGAGCTGCCGTTTCCTGTTCCACATGTTCAGCCACTGAAAGAGTCAGAAACGGTTAGTTTCCCTCATCAGTGCACGCTTTCCCTTTATTCCACCGGTCCGGAGCCGTGCTGCCTAACGCTAATCAAACCTCAGGTACCGCCCAAAATGCCGTAATAACCAATCAAAAAAAGACAAATATATTGTTTAAAGTCAGGGATCACCGTTTTCGTCAGGTTTGAGTGCTCTCTGATCCGGCTCTGTGCTGTACCTGAGCGCTGTGAGATCAGAGTCTGTGCTGTACCTGAGCGCTGTGAGATCAGAGTCTGTGCTGTACCCGAGCGCTGTGAGATCAGTCTGTGCTGTACCTGAGCGCTGTGTGATCAGTCTGTGCTGTACCTGAGCGCTGTGAGATCAGAGTCTGTGCTGTACCTGAGCGCTGTGAGATCAGAGTCTGTGCTGTACCCGAGCGCAGTGAGATCAGAGTCTGTGCTGTACCTGAGCGCTGTGAGATCAGAGTCTGTGCTGTACCTGAGCGCAGTGAGATCAGAGTCTGTGCTGTACCTGAGCGCAGTGAGATCAGAGTCTGTGCTGTACCCGAGCGCAGTGAGATCAGAGTCTGTGCTGTACCTGAGCGCTGTGAGATCAGTCTGTGCTGTACCTGAGCGCTGTGTGATCAGTCTGTGCTGTACCTGAGCGCTGTGTGATCAGTCTGTGCTGTACCCGAGCGCTGTGAGATCAGAGTCTGTGCTGTACCCGAGCGCAGTGAGATAAGAGTCTGTGCTGTACCCGAGCGCAGTGAGATCAGAGTCTGTGCTGTACCCGAGCGCTGTGAGATCAGTCTGTGCTGTACCTGAGCGCTGTGAGATCAGTCTGTGCTGTACCTGAGCGCTGTGAGATCAGAGTCTGTGCTGTACCTGAGCGCTGTGAGATCAGAGTCTGTGCTGTACCTGAGCGCTGTGAGATCAGAGTCTGTGCTGTACCCGAGCGCTGTGAGATCAGAGTCTGTGCTGTACCTGAGCGCAGTGAGATCAGAGTCTGTGCTGTACCTGAGCGCTGTGAGATCAGTCTGTGCTGTACCTGAGCGCAGTGAGATCAGAGTCTGTGCTGTACCTGAGCGCTGTGAGATCAGAGTCTGTGCTGTACCTGAGCGCTGTGAGATCAGAGTCTGTGCTGTACCCGAGCGCAGTGAGATCAGAGTCTGTGCTGTACCCGAGCGCAGTGAGATCAGAGTCTGTGCTGTACCCGAGCGCTGTGAGATCAGTCTGTGCTGTACCTGAGCGCTGTGAGATCAGTCTGTGCTGTACCTGAGCGCTGTGTGATCAGTCTGTGCTGTACCCGAGCGCTGTGTGATCAGTCTGTGCTGTACCCGAGCGCTGTGTGATCAGTCTGTGCTGTACCCGAGCGCTGTGAGATCAGAGTCTGTGCTGTACCTGAGCGCAGTGAGATCAGAGTCTGTGCTGTACCTGAGCGCTGTGAGATCAGAGTCTGTGCTGTACCTGAGCGCTGTGAGATCAGTCTGTCTGTGCTGTATCAGTGAGCGCTGTGTGATCAGTCTGTGCTGTACCCGAGCGCTGTGTGATCAGTCTGTGCTGTACCCGAGCGCTGTGTGATCAGTCTGTGCTGTACCTGAGCGCTGTGAGATCAGTCTGTGCTGTACCTCGCTGTGAGATCAGAGTCTGTGCTGTACCTGAGCGCAGTGAGTCTGTGCTGTACCTGAGCGCTGTGAGATCAGAGTCTGTGCTGTACCTGAGCGCTGTGAGATCAGTCTGTGCTGTACCTGAGCGCTGTGAGATCAGTCTGTGCTGTACCTGAGCGCTGTGAGATCAGTCTGTGCTGTACCTGAGCGCTGTGAGATCAGAGTCTGTGCTGTACCCGAGCGCAGTGAGATCAGAGTCTGTGCTGTACCCGAGCGCTGTGAGATCAGAGTCTGTGCTGTACCCGAGCGCAGTGAGATCAGAGTCTGTGCTGTACCTGAGCGCTGTGAGATCAGAGTCTGGTAATGAGAGTGCTGCTGAATCAAAGTCCGTTTCTGTGCCATCAGAGACCTGCTGCGGTCCTCCAGAGCAACAATCACCTGACGAGCCTGAGACAGAGCAAGAACACGCAGCAATAATCAGCTTTACATACAAAGCTGCAGAAATCATCTGTGAATAAAGCATCCCATGTGTTCAAGAGAACAATTCATCACTTCCTGTGAAACTGGCGCAAAATATCAGTAATAAACTGTGTGTTGCTGTTTTTCCCTCCATCATAAATGAGACACACACACTCAAGACCGTCAGTCGAAACACACACACACTCTCACACACACACACAAGGTAACCCAGATGGTGTGTGTGAGTGAGTGTGTCTGTGTGTGAGAGAGTGTGTGAGTGTGTCTGTGTGTGTGTGTGTGTGTGTGTGTCCCACCTGACGGAGCAGGGCTTCAGTGCTCATGCTGTTGTGTTCTCCAGCGCTCAGCGTTCTCCTCAGTGAACTCAAACTCTGCTGAAGCTCCGCCTGACGCTTCCGCTCTCTCAGCGCTTGATTCAGACGCCACGTGCGCTTGTACAGAGGCAGATCAGACATCAACCGCACTGCATGATGGGACACTCCAACCAATTTAGCCTTCGGCTGGAAAAATAGAAGCTGATTAGGTTTAACTGACAAATATTTTATTTTTACTGAACACAATCGGCCATGACAATCTTAAAGCCGGTTAACGGTCGCCCATCACCCAACATCACAGAACCGTGAACATGTTTCGTTAAATGATTGAAATATGAATGGAAACCGTGGGAAAGAAATGAGCAGACTCACGAGCGCTTGATGAGGAGCGGCTCTCTGTGTGTTCCTGAGGAGAATAAACCAGCGCATCAGTGTCCGCCACACCAGCTGAACGAATGAGAGCGATCTCACGTCACAGAACTCATAACGGACTCACCGTCTGGCCTTCGCTCTCAGGCGGCACAGATTCATCTCATCCCTCTCCTCCAACGCCTCGATGTCCACCTCGTCTTCACTGCTCTTCTCAGTCTGCGGGAAAATACTGTACAATTTTAACTCAAGTTTATTTGCATCAATACAGCTTTACAGGAAACGCATGTTACAGTTTAGGAAGAGAGGAGTGTCACTGTAACGCGATACACAGATAATATCACTGTCATGATCTTCATACTTTGTCTTTCATAAATCCTTCCTCTCTGTCACCCTTTACTTTTGTCTGTGGGTTTTGCAAATATTTAACCAATGAAAGGCATTAAAAAGAGCTTGTGGATCCTGTCACACACAGGTTGGAGCGTCTCTGCTTGTTTGCAATGCAATGCTAAATAAAGATCTGTTAGTTTGAACAAGTACAGCGTTCCCATTACTCAAGAAACACTATATACGCCGATCAGGCATAACATTAACATGTATTGTTCCCCTTGCTGCCTGTCGGTCAGACCAGGCCACCTTCTTCCATTGCTCCGTGGTCCAGTTCTGATGCTCACGTGCCACTGTTGGTGCTTTCGGCGGTGGACAGGGGTCAGCATGGGTACCCTGACTGGTCAGCGGCTATGCCGCCCCATACGCAACAAACTGAGATGCTCTGTGTATTCTGACACCTTTCTATCAGAACCAGCATTAACTTCTTGAGCAGTTTGAGCTCCAGTAGCTCGTCTGTTTGATCGGACCACACGGGCCAGCCTTCGCTCCCCACGTGCATCAATGAGCCTTGGCCGCCCATGACCCTGTGTCCGGTTCTCCACTGTTCCTTCCTTGGAGCACTTTTGATAGATCCTGACCACTGCAGACCGGGAACACCCCACAAGAGCTGCAGTTCTGGAGATGCTCTGACCCAGTCGTCTAGCCATCACAATCTGGCCCTTGTCAAACTCACTCAAATCCTTACGCTTGCCCATTTTTCCTGCTTCTAACACATCAACTCTGAGGACAAAATGTTCACTTGCTGCCTAATATATCCCACCCACTAACAGGAGCCGTGAGGAAGAGATCATCAGTGTTACTCACTTCACCGGTCATAATGTTATGCCTGATTTGTGTAATGCAATGGACTTATTGTAAAATGTACATGTCAGACATTTGCTGGTCAAAAAGCTCATCACTCCATTTGAGCTCGAGTTTGGTAAAATGTCGATGATATAATGACGCATGCAAGTGTCTGGCCTTAGAGATGACATGTGACCCTGGGCCACAGAAACAGTCATAAAGGTCATTTTCTTTCACATAAATAATCATCACTGATGTGTGGTTTGTTAGGACAATATCAAATCTGGAATCTGAGGGTGCAAAAAACTCTAAATATTGAGAAAATCTCCTCTAAAGTTGTCCAAATGAAGTCCTTAGCAATGCATATTACTACTAATAATACATTTATGACATATTTACTCAATCTCTTCCTGGAACATGATCTTAATATCCTAATGATGTTTGGCATAAAAGAAAAATGTATAATTCTGACCCACATAGACATGCTAATACACACGCGTGTCCCTCTTCATCCAGTGATTGAGTGACTTACACTGTCTTCAGTGGTCCATCCGTCACTGGAGTACATGAGCGCAGAGCTGGAGTCCCCGGCGGCGTCAGCGAGTCCGTCAGAGTCGGCGCGGGGATCATCCGAGCGCACCGCCTGTGGGTTTCTCTTCCACAGCCAGGCGACGCGGCTCCGGACCGCTTCAGGTCTGCGACTGGCCCTGAACGAATGGCCGGCGTCCGCAGGTGTAGTACATGCGTGTGCGTGTTCACGCGGCTCTTCTGGTGTTCTGGTTTGAGCCGGAAGCAAAGGGACAGCGAATGCTCGCTTCGAGAACGCCGAGATCGGACCCACGAATAAAGGGCAAGAGAAACCAGCAGTGATGCTCGTTCTCAGATGGGCTTCTGCAGAAACGGAGGGCGGTTTGTCCGTCTGTAGCGGGCCGATGCGCTCAGAGGCTTTAAGGCCATGTTTGATGTCTGCTTCCTCCGGTTTGACCGTCACGCAGTGCGATGAGTCTTCCTCGGTTTCCTCGCAAGGCTCGATCTTGACGCGAACACACTCGTTCTCGTGCTCGGCGTCACTGCACGGATGTTCGCCCGCGTCGTCACCGCGAGGCTCTTCTTTGATGGCATGTGGAGGACCGTCTCTGTCACTGGGCTCTGCTTTGATGGAAACGGAGGATTGGTGTCTGGCCGGGTCTTCGTGAGCGTCTTCAGCATGGCTGCTGCTTGTTGGGTTTCCTTCGGAGCGCGCGGTTGATTTCTCGGTGCTTTCGGACCCAGACGGGCTGCTCTCGGGATTCACGCTTGGCTGGACCAGCATGGGCAGTTTTATTAACCTATATCCTCCAGGAAGTAACAAAGTGGAAGCGGTTCCTCCCGATTCGGTGTGTTCGAGTCCCGTGCTCTTGCCCTCCGCAGCAGGTGGGCATATCCGGAAGGAAAACGTGTTATTCTTCGCCAGAAAACCGCTCTGTACGTCACTTCCGAGGGTAAAGCTGCTGCTTCCTGAGTGGATTGTGGGTGAAATGAACGGAACATTTTGTGAGCGTGCTGCATTCAACGCAGATTTGGCCATCTGAGGTAGTTGCGCTTCCCGTTGAGCACTTCCTGTTGAGGATCAAAGTGAGAATGTTACTTTTGAATGAAGCGTAGCGCTCTATGATTCCCATGATGCAGGAATTAAAAATAAAAATTTAAAATTTCCTGCATAATGTCCCAGAATTGGACACGTCACAGATGAATAAATCAGACGTAGGGCAGATGTGGATATGGAGTGTGAGAGTGTGTGTGTGAAAGAGAGAGTGTGTGTGAGTATGTGTGTGTATATAACAAGAAACACATTACCAACATTAAAGGCACAGTATGTAATTCTTCAGCACAGAGGCGTGTCTTGACTCTTGAGTGGGCGGAGCTTTTATTCTGCCACGAGCGCTTCCTCTTCTTCCGCTCATGCGTGTGTGTGTGTTTGATCATATCACACACATGTGAGTGTGTTAGTGATGTTATAATGCTACTCTGTGCGTTGGCTCGGCGCTACTATGAGACACTTGTTCACACTGCAGTGAGCGAGATCATATTAGGCATGGTAAAACATGGCACTCTGTGCGGTAAATCAACAACACCAGACTTACACAATCAGACTAACTGTGTTGAGCTGGAGAACAATCATTAGTTTCTGTCCATCACTGATCCAAACAGTGTCTAATAAAACACATCAGATATTAAAGCGTGTTCTGGTTAAAATCACGGATTTCTCTGGATTTAAATATTGGGAACATTTGGGATAATGCACACACAATATATAACACAGCTCTAGTGGACTTTGGATATTTTAATCCTAAAATCTTACATATTGTGCCTTTAACATTTTCATTGTATGTTGTAAGTTGTATGAATTCAATTAGACATATATTTTTTGATTGTTTCATGATTCAGTTTTAATTCAATTTAAATAGAGTTTGGGAAAGAATAACGCTGATTTCCTAGTGCTACTGGGCGGCAGCTGTGGCACTGACCTGCGCTGGGCGGCGCTCCAGGGACGGGCACCAGCTGGATCATCTGACCGTTGAACTGACACATGTTCACTCCGGTCATACCGGCAACCGGCTGCAGGACGACCTGCTGACCCGGAGGAAGAGCAGAGGCCGGGAGGACCGTCTCACTCTTAGACAGCGGTGCCGCGCCAGAGAGGGGCGGAGCTACAGCGGGCAGGCCCAGCCCAGGCTTAGATGAGGTCACATGATTAGATGCTGAAGCGGGATTTGAAGGTGGAGCGGCGGGATTAGGAACATGTGAGAATATGAAGAGGGTCGGTGTGGTTTTGATGCCATCCGGAGCCTTGAAGACCGCCAGAGTTTGGGTGGCTGGCGTTTTGAAAGCGTCTTTCCTCTGGTTTGCTTGGCTCACTAAACAGGACAAAGAGAGAGAAGTTTACAGACTTAAATGTGGTGCTATAAAGACTAAACTAACGGTAGCGCTCACTATAGAGCCAGTCTGTAATCAAATCATCCCTTCGAGCATTTACAAAGCACTAGACAGTTAGCGAAACACTCACTGAGCCAGCTAACCAATCAGAGCCCACTGCGCATTTCTGAGGGAGGGGCTTCATAGAACCAGGAAGCCATCCGGCCGTTTTTACGAGAAGGGACACAGCGGTGTAGAATAAAGGTAAAATGTGCGTTTTTACGAACGAAGCACGAACACAAGTTAGACTGCACCCCATAAACACAATCACAGCCACCCCTTTAATGAAAGGCTTCTGACTGTATTCTTTAGGCCACAGATCAGACCTCACCTGTGCGTTTGGAGCGATCACTCACTGGAGTCGAGTCTGAACGCCTCGTGTCTTTGAGCGTCCTGACCGGAAGTGTTTTGGAAAGTACTCTGCGTTGGCTGGTGTTTTGCGGCACTGGCTTTATCCTGCCGGTGACATACGCTGCCAGGCGATTGGCCGGATGCAGCGCTCCCATTCGGCCCAACAGCAGCTTAGCCTGAGCGTATGTTTTCCCATTGACCTGAAACCAGTGAACAAGGACGAGATGTTTACGCCGAACATTCAGAGACCGTGTCTTAGCTGTTTGATGTCTCAACACTTCACCTTAATCGGGCTGGAACACACCGGCGTCGTCTTCTCAGCCTTCAGATAACCAGCGGGAACGACACGGGACAGGAGAGGAAAGTGCTTTGGGTGTTTCTCATCATTAACACACCCATCATTGCTGACTTTCTGAGCAGACTCATTTCTCAAACACAGCGCATGCTCTTGAGTCTTTTCCGGCTTCTTCGGGAGGGACACGCAGACCTTGTACGTTAGGGTGGAGCCGGTCTCGTCCGTTTTGAGATTTTCCGAGAGCAGCTCCACTGTGTAGATGTCAATCGACTGAACCGACGAGAGGCGGTTCATGTTGATGGAGCGGAACAGTTCCTTCAGCACCAGGGAGCGATGGGACTCCCAGTTACACCCCGAAATGATTTCCAGCACTTTAGTGGGCTCTGCTGCCGTCACACCTGGACGGACATTAACAACAAAATATTAAATTACATCACCGTAACATTTCTACACTAAAGCAGTGCAGCTTTTCCCCATGTCCATGTGTCTTTAGTGTGTAATGTTGCTGTTTGACCATCAAAAAGGTTCCCAAAGTCCCTCCAAAGTGAAAGCATGTGTCCTACTGACCTGGACCCATCAGACGTCCTTCAGTGGGATGCAGCGGAGACACGCCATTGATCTTCAATCAGTGGGAGAGAACGAGAGACAGACTCATCAACAGGAAGTGAGGAGAACGTCGGTGTGTGTGTGTGTGTGTGTGAGTAAAGTACCGTCTCATCAGGTCTCTTGGGCGGCAGTAAGTGCACCTGCGGTGGAGGGTTACTGTTGTATTCTCGCACACGAGCACAAGTCATCATGCTCTCCAGGTACAGGTAAACCGGATCCTTCTCCTTTTCCTGCACCTGTGACAAGCCAACAGGAGATTACAGCAGACGCACAAACAAATAATCAGAACATAGAAGCATCTGCGCACACAAACACTTCCTAGCTTGGATGGGACACCGATCAGGCATAACATCCTAATATTGTGTTGACCCATCGAGGCATGGACTCCTCTAGACCCCTGAAGGTGTGCTGTGGTATCTGGCACCAAGATGTTAGCAGCAGATCCTTTAAGTCCTGTAAGTTGTGAGCTGGGGCCTCCATGGATCGGACTTGTTTGTTCAGCACATCCCACAGATGCTCGATTGGATTGAGATCTGGGGAATTTGGAGGCCAAGTCAACACCTCAAACTCGTTGTTGTGCTCCTCAAACCATTCCTGAAGCATTTGTGCTTTGTGTCAGGAGCATTATCCTGCTGGAAGAGCCACAGCCACCAGGGAATACCGTTTCCATGAAAGGCTGTACATGGTCTCAACAATGCTTAGGTAGGTGGTACGTGTCAAAGTAACATCCACATGGATGGCAGGACCCAAGGTTTCCCAGCAGAACATTGCCCAAAGCATCACACTGCCTCCGCCGGCTCGCCTTCTTCCCATAGTGCATCCTGGTGCCCTGTCGCCACTGTTCCTTCCTTGGAGCACTTTTGATAGATCCTGACCACTGCAGACCGGGAACACCCCACAAGAGCTGCAGTTCTGGAGATGCTCTGACCCAGTCGTCTAGCCATCACAATCTGGCCCTTGGCAAACTCACTCAAATCCTTACGCTTGCCCATTTTTCCTGCTTCTAACACATCAACTCTGAGGACAAAATGTTCACTTGCTGCCTAATATATCCCACCCACTAACAGGAGCCGTGAGGAAGAGATCATCAGTGTTATTCACCATGTCATAATGTTATGCCTGATTGGTGATTAATGTACACTTGTTTATGCGCTGATTCATTCTTGTCATAATCTCAACATCAGAAGCATGACATCAGCTCAGCACAGTAAATGCTATGAAACCTGGGAAACATCAGACCTGAGCGCTGGGCACCGGCACGGGGGCATGTGAGCGCAGCGCTCGTCTCGGAGCACCGGCTGGTTTGGGAGTGAAGAGCGGCTCGGGGTCGTCCTCATGCAGGCTCTTCTTCCACAGGCTGGTCACTTGGAGAGCCGGCGCAGGCCTGCTGCCTGATCCGGAATCAGCGATGGCTGTTCGGCAACAGAAGACATGTGACGTCTCATCATGTGCTCAGATCAACTCAGTGTTTGGACAGAACATGGACAGTGCGTGTTATGAGAATAAGTGCATGAGCACTTCACACAGGGTTATTATAGTTAAACTAAACTGAAAATGGGAAACATTACAATAACTGTGACGTGCACTTACGGAAGGCCATGAGGCTGTCGTGTGTTTGGCTTGGCTCCGGTGAGCGGATCAGGAGGATCTTGTGTTTGAAGCAGCCGCAGCTGAACATGCACTGGACTCGTCTGCAGTGTGTGGAGCCGCGGATCTTCCGGTGCAGACTGTCACACACACATCCCAGCCGGCAGAAGTCCTGACCGCAGGCATCCTCATCAACACGCGTGCTGAACTGCGGCGTCTTCACCGCTGGCTGTACAGATCAGAGAACAGTTACTAGTAGGGATGGGTATCGAGATGTCCCAGAACCGGTGATTCGATACGAAACACACATATCGGTTCCAGTGTGCGCATTTTAATGCTGCACACACACACACACACACACACTGCATGCTGATGTATAGATCATCTGAAGCTGAATAATAATCATCACTGATGTGTGGTTTGTTAGGACAATATCAAATCTGGAATCTGAGGGTGCAAAAAACTCTAAATATTGAGAAAATCTCCTCTAAAGTTGTCCAAATGAAGTCCTTAGCAATGCATATTACTACTAATAATACATTTATGACATATTTACTCAATCTCTTCCTGGAACATGATCTTAATATCCTAATGATGTTTGGCATAAACTGTATAATGTTGACCCTTATCATGTGTTGTTGGCTGTGGCCACAGATAAACCCGTGAGACGCAGCGCTGCGGCTGGGCTCGGGGCAGAGCGCTGCAATTGCTTGTTTGTTTATTTGTTCTTTTTTTTTTTTGAGTGTTTGCTTGTCTTTAATAATGCTTGACATATTAGCAGTGGTTTTGATCGGCTCATGGTATTCAGCTGTGAATGATGTCTAAGAATCTGAACGGCTAGAGCTCAAACGATAGTCATTAGCATGACAGCGCGCTCTAGCTCTAGCACACAGTGGGGTTAGCGTTATCTCAGGTGTGTCTGACCCTACCTCAGGGGTTAGCACTGAGCTCAAGGCAAAGCGCGCCCTCTCGCTGGTGATGTACGTGCGACTCCTGCCATGATAGACGGCGTGCTCTTCTTGTGCCGAGAGCTCCGTGTGATTTCTAGCCGATGATCCATCGACGGCCTCCCTGTTAAAGCTCAGCTGGGGCCTGCGGCGCTTCCTCCCGCGCTTCCTCCCGCGTCTGGAACACACCTGCCCGGCTGCACCGCTGGAATCTGCAGGACGATGGTCCGGAAGCGA
>JAGHMJ010000032.1:867901-872901 GCA_018749465.1 Paracanthobrama guichenoti | reverse complement strand
GCCGGTGACCTTCCGGTCGGAGCGAGCCCGAGCTTGTTCTGGATGAGACGCGCGCTCGGCTCGTCTTCTCTGAATGCCAGCATGAAGGGATTGCAGTCGATCTTCAGCCGGGTTATCTGCGGGTTCTGGTAGCTGGTCACCGCGTAGAACTCCGTCTGAGGGAAGGTGAACATGTGAACGCCGGGACCCTCCAGCGGAGTGGAGCGCTCGGGACACGCACTCGCGGGAACAACGTAGAGCCGCGGCTGGTAGCGGCGCATGGGATGCAGAAGCACGCCGGCGTCCCGCTCCAGAGAGTTGTGCGTCAGCTTCACCTTATAGAAGGACACCGGGCCGTCCATCCAGCGCTGACCCAGAGCCGGAGAATCGGGATGGAAACACTCCGGACGCTCAGGGTGAGGCTCAGCCGCTCCGTCGCGCTCCCACGTTTTCCCATTCCATCTGTGCCGGAAATCATCCAGCGGTGTGAAGTCCATGACTAGGAAGTAGCTGAGATGGGGGTCTAAGCCGCGCAGACGGAACCGGCAGCAGGGAAACATGCGTCGACCCGGCTTCGTCAGGATCATCTCGGTGCCGAGGCTGTGGAAGCGGCTCCAGACGGACTCGTTCTCCAGCCTGACCTCCACACCGCCGGCGGGTGAAGCGCTCAGCGTGGGCCATCCGCCGCCGCCGGGATCCGGTTCAGTTCTCTGGGCTTCTGTAGTGTTTATGCTTTCATCGTTTCCCAGCATTCCCTCCATCGCCGGGTCATTTACAGGCCCGTCCAAATCTGGCTCATGATTCCTGTGACTGCAGCATCTGAAACTGATGGAGAAACAAACACCTCATGAAACCACACCAGACTGCACTGCGTTAGTGCATCTCATATTATACCACATTAGCATTAAAGGCACAATATGTAAGATTATAATAAATATCCAGAAGCCACTAAAGCTGTGTTATATATTGTGTGTGCATTATCCCAAATGTTTCCAAGAATGTTTAAATCCAGAGAAATCAGTGATTGTAACCAGGACACGGCCCGTGTGTGAGCGTCGCCTATCAGTGACATCATCCCCGCGTTCCCCTCCGGTGTTATTGTGTAGTAACCATGGCAACACAAAGCAGCTTTAATATCTGATGTGTTTTATTAGACACTGTTTGGATCAGTGATGGACAGAAACTAATGATTGTTCTCCAGCTCAACACAGTTAGTCTGATTGTGTAAATCTGGTGTTGTTGATTTACCGCACAGAGTGCCATGTTTTACCATGCCTAATATGATCTCGCTCACTGCAGTGTGAACAAGTGTCTCATAGTAGCGCCGAGCCAACGCACAGAGTAGCATTATAACATCACTTTAACACACTCACATGTGTGTGATATGATCAAACACACACACGCATGAGCGGAGGAAGAGGAAGCGCTCGCGGCAGAATAAAAGCTCCACCCACTCAAGAGTCAAGACACGCCTCTGTGATGAAGAATTACATACTGTGCCTTTATTCCTCAGACTTTGGATTGACATACAAAACTGAGTTTGTTGTAATCATTAGGAGCACAAGTTGTAATTGTTATCTAACATGTTTTGCTAAGCTCATCTCTGAATAACAACAGAATTTTTCATAAACGCTGCTTTGAAACGATGGCGTTCATTAAAAAAACACAATGTAGAAAAGCTGCTCAGAATAATGTGATTTACACAACTCAGCGTTAAAGACTCAACCAATGACGCGCGGTGGGGGCGGGGCTACCCGTGTGACTGACCAATTACAGACGGGGCAGTGTTCCGGAAACCTGTCTGCAACAGCTATTGCTATTGTTATTGCTATTGCTATTGTTATTGCTATTGTTGCAAGTCAGTTTGGCGATGAAAAAATAATAAATAAAGAGTGGAGCAAAGAAATTACACACTTTATTGTGATTTGTAAAACGTACATAAAGCTGCACACCTACATAGTTCTGCTATTTTATGCAATCTTCCCCAGAATGCTCTGACTTTCACTCGTGTTGACAGGCAGGCGGCTGGAGAGCGAACATGGCGGTCGCTACAGGATTTAAACCAGCAACGGGTCACACACGGCTCGAGCGCGCGCGGGAGTCTGTCAGAAACGCGCGTCCGTGTCACAGGAACATCTAAACGCGCGTGTGCTCGAGGAGTCGCTCGCTTACCTCTGAAGATGCGCGGCGTTCGGTCGAAGTCATTATGGGATGTGTGTGTCAGGTAATGTTTCTCGGTGGACTCGGCGCTTCCTAACCGAAAAGCCTCCCAAGCCAACTGATCAGCCGCGGGCACGTGACGTCACTCACCGTAACCGCTCCCCGTTCGCGCTGTTTTTCCGCTGGACGAATGGCGTGCCGTTCCGAATCACCGCGTGACTCACCGCGTGCGGCGGGAATAACGCGGGCAGTTTAAATCAAGTGGAGCTTTTCCAGCGGTATGATGTCCACATCGTTTATATAAAGGTTTTGTCATTAGAACGATATGGTGAGCTTATTAATGAACAATACAAAAGGACAATTCATTAATAAATATTCCATTTGTTTAAATCAATTTAATTTAGAACAAAAACGTCTTTCGTAAAACGCCTTTATCCGATTAAATACACGTGACGTCGCTAGCGGCGGGATCCTCCTCCAGGACGTGACGTCATCTTTCGGCGGGAAAACAACCGCGCAAACGTCAGTAAGTTTAATCGATGGATTTATGATGGTTTTAAAGCATCTAGTTTGACCAAACGACACCACAAACCAGTTTGATCAACGTTTCAAAATATGCCTAAAAATTAACTTCAAGTTTACCTCCTCAGGTAAGATAGCGAAATTACTAACTTTAGTATTAACCGTTTATTTAGCGTGTAAATAATTAAGTTGTATGATGTTGACCAGAGCAGATTTCTGATGATAATATTACACTGTAAATCATAATACATTAAAGGCACAGTATGTAATTCTTCAGCACAGAGGCGTGTCTTGACTCTTGAGTGGGCGGAGCTTTTATTCTGCCGCGAGCGCTTCCTCTTCCTCCGCTCATGCGTGTGTGTGTTTGATCATATCACACACATGTGAGTGTGTTAGTGATGTTATAATGCTACTCTGTGCGTTGGCTCGGCGCTACTATGAGACACTTGTTCACACTGCAGTGAGCGAGATCATATTAGGCATGGTAAAACATGGCACTCTGTGCGGTAAATCAACAACACCAGACTTACACAATCAGACTAACTGTGTTGAGCTGGAGAACAATCATTAGTTTCTGTCCATCACTGATCCAAACAGTGTCTAATAAAACACATCAGATATTAAAGCTGCTTTGTGTTGCCATGGTTACTACACAATAACACCGGAGGGGAACGCGGGGATGATGTCACTGATAGGCGACGCACACACACAGGCCGTGTCCTGGTTACAATCACTGATTTCTCTGGATTTAAACATTCTTGGGAACATTTGGGATAATGCACACACAATATATAACACAGCTTTAGTGGCTTCTGGATATTTATTATAATCTCACATATTGCACCTTTAATATGTCATCTACATTTACATTTATGCATGCAAAGCGACTTCAAGGTACACATTTTTACATTTTATCAGTTCTTGCTTTCCCTGGGAATCGAACCCACGACCTTGGCGTTGCTAGCACCACGCTCTTATTGTTTGAGCTACAGGAAAACATCTGTCATTGTGTTCTTCATTAGATGACAGTTGTCATAACTAGTAAGATATTGTTTGCAAATCAGCTTTATTTCTACAGCGCTTTATACAGTACAGATCGTCTCACAGTAATAAACAGAAAAATGATGATATAATGAGGCAAACTTCATCTAATATGATAATGTTAGTGTCATCTGAGAGTGTCAGTACAAATACAGTGGTCATGGTGAAAGTGTTACCTTTTCTAAATGACTAATAAAGCCGGTGATATTGCTATATAACGATAATCATAATCTCAATGAATTGAAGTCAAACACATTGGAGAGGACAGAAAATCATTCTGCATGTAGATATAAGCTTGATCATAGAAAGATATATAGTGAGACTGGCATCTTCAAGCATCTTTGTTACACATAACTTATGATTTTCATAGTTTTGATGGAGTCAGAGATCTGTAATTATTCCGCATACAAACACTGTAAAATCCAACAGTTGTTCTTTAATTAACTTTACTTAATATCTTAACTTGATTGTAAAAACCTAGTAATCTGTATTCACAGTTGAATGGTCACAACTGAAACATTAGAGACCATCACATAAGCTGAAGTTGGTTTAGTTTGATCGCCATTATGGGGATCAGTGTTCCCTTTGGTCCGGCACTTGGAACTTGTAATTCTCAGCAATGCAACAAGAAATCACAGCTATTCAGATTAAAATAGGTGAAGTGATTAATAGGTTGCGTTCAACATGACTTTAACTAGCCTTTTTATGTCAAATAATGATCCTTTACCATTTTATTGCTAAAACATTTGTATTTTAATAATGTAACTTTTAATTGTGTTGATATAATCCCTCTATATTTGTGACAATCTTGCCATTGTCGATGCTTGAGTCACACACACACTTCAGCATCACAACACAACAATAGTAGCTTCACTAAGTCAAGAGTAACTCTAAAGTAAATGATCAAACGCTCTACAGTTCTTTCTTCTCTCTGATCTGTACTAAGCATTTGCCAGTATAACAGAATCTTCCTGTTTCATGTAGTTGTCTTAAGGCTTGTCAGTAAGTCTAACTAATGAGATTTCACAGTGAATGTGTGACGAAGGGAAATGTTTTGGAACCCAAACTCATATTTATTGCCAATCAAGGAGTCAGTGATGAAGATGGGAAGCTCCATGGAGAAATTAAGATGAAGGGCAACAAAGCTCTAAGGCATCAATTACAGCGTTCCCAGATCTCCAGGTTCTTCAGCTTTTCCTTAAGCTCCAATTAGTCCGGATGCAGTGACATCATCACAGGAGCTGGGATCCGCTGGAGCGGAAGCGGCGGATAAAAGCCCAGCCACCGCAGGCACCGCC
>JAGHMJ010000032.1:855401-860401 GCA_018749465.1 Paracanthobrama guichenoti | reverse complement strand
GTGTATGAAGAGTCAGTGTATGATGTGTGTATGATGTGTGTATGAAGAGTCAGTGTATGATGTGTGTATGAAGAGTCAGTGTATGATGTGTGTATGAAGAGTCATGTATGATGTGTGTATGAAGAGTCAGTGTGTGTATGAATGAGTGTGTGTATGATGTGTGTATGAAGAGTGTGTGTATGATGTGTGTATGAAGAGTCAGTGTATGATGTGTGTGTGATGAGTCAGTGTATGATGTGTGTATGAAGAGTGTGTGTGAGATGTGTGTATGAAGAGTCATGTATGATGTGTATGAAGAGTCAGTGTATGATGTGTGTATGAAGAAGAGTGTGTATGATGTGTGTATGAAGAGTCAGTGTATGATGTGTGTGTGAAGATCAGTGTATGATGTGTGTATGTGAGTGTGATGATGTGTGTATGTGTGAGTCAGTGTGTGTGTGTGTATGAAGAGTCAGTGTATGAGTGTATGAAGAGTGTGTATGATGTGTGTATGAAGAGTCAGTGTATGATGTGTGTATGTATGAGTGTGTGTGTATGAAGAGTGTGTATGTGTGTATGAAGAGTCAGTGTATGATGTGTGTATGAAGAGTCATGTGATGTGTGTGTGAAGAGTCAGTATGTGTATGATGTGTGTATGAAGAGTCAGTGTATGATGTGTGTGAAGAAGTCAGTGTATGATGTGTGTATGAGAGTGTATGTGTGTGTGTGTATGTGTATGTGTGTGTGTGTGAAGAGTCAGTGTATGATGTGTGTATGAAGAGTGTGTGTGATGATGTGTGTATGAAGAGTCAGTGTATGATGTGTATGAGTGTATGATGTGTGTATGAAGAGTGTATGAAGAGTCAGTGTATGATGTGTGTATGAAGAGTGTGTATGATGTGTGTATGAAGAGTCAGTGTATGATGTGTGTATGAAGAGTCAGTGTGAAGAGTGTGTGTATGATGTGTGTATGATGAGTGTGTATGAGTCAGTGTATGATGTGTGTATGAAGAGTCAGTGTATGATGCGTGTATGAAGTGTGTATGAAGAGTCAGTGTATGGGTGTATGAAGAGTCAGTGTATGATGTGTGTATGAAGAGTCAGTGTATGATGTGTGTATGAAGAGTCAGTGTATGTGTATGAAGAGTGAAGTGTATGATGTGTGTATGAAGAGAAGAGTCATGTGTATGATGTGTGTATGAAGAGTCATGTATGAATGTGTGTATGAAGAGTCAGTGTGTATGTGTGTGAAGAGTGTGTATGTGTGTATGAAGAGTGTGTGTGATGTGTGTAGTGAAGAGTCATGTGTGTGTGTGAAGAGTCATGTGTATTATGTGTGTATGAAGAGTCAGTGTATGATGTGTGTATGAAGAGTGTGTGTATGATGTGTGTATGAAGAGTCAGTGTATGATGTGTGTATGAAGTGTATGAAGAGTCAGTGTATGATGCGTGTGTGTGTATGAAGAGTCAGTGTATGATGTGTGTATGAAGTGTGTATGATGTGTGTATGATGTGTGTATGAAGAGTCATGTATGATGTGTGAAGAGTCATGTATGATGTGTGTATGAAGTGTGTGTATGATGTGTGTGTGTATGAGTCATGTATGAAGAGTGTATGAAGAGTCAGTGTATGATGTGTATGATGAAGAGTCAGTGTGATGATGTGTGTGTGTGAAGAGTCAGTGTATGGTGTGTATGAAGAGTCAGTGTATGATGCGTGTATGAAGAGTCAGTGTGTGTGTGAAGAGTGTGTATGATGTGTGTATGTGTGTGTGATGAAGAGTCAGTGTATGATGTGTATGAAGAGTGTGTATGAAGTATGAAGTGTGTGTGATGTGTGTATGAAGAGTCATGTGTATGAGTGTGTGTGAAGAGTCAGTGTATGATGTGTGTATGAAGAGTCAGTGTATGAAGAGTGTGTATGAAGAAGAAGTCAGTGTATGATGTGTGTATGAAGTCAGTGTGTGTGTGTGTGATGTGTGTATGAAGAGTCAGTGTATGATGTGTATGAAGTGTGTGTATGATGTGTGTATGAAGAGTGTGTGTATGATGTGTGTGTATGAAGAGTCATGTATGATGTGTGTATGAAGAGTCATGTATGTGTGTGTATGAAGAGTCAGTGTATGATGTGTATGAAGAGTCATGTGTGTGAGTGTGTGTATGAAGTGTGTATGATGTGTGTGTGTGTGTGTGAGTGTGTGTGTGATGTGTGTATGAAGAGTCAGTGTATGATGTGTGTATGAAGAGTCAGTGTGATGTGTGTGTGTGTGTGTGTGTATGTGTGTATGAAGAGTATGTATGATGTGTGTATGAAGAGTCATGATGTGTATGATGTGTGTATGAAGAGTGAGTGTGTGTGTGTGTGTATGAAGAGTGTATGTATGATGTGTGTATGGGTGTATGAAGAGTCGGTGTATGATGTGTGTATGAAGAGTCAGTGTATGATGTGTGTATGAAGAGTCAGTGTATGATGTGTGTATGAAGAGTCAGTGTATGATGTGTGTATGAAGAGTCAGTGTATGATGTGTGTATGATGTGTGTATGATGTGTGTATGAAGAGTCAGTGTATGATGTGTGTATGAAGAGTCAGTGTATGATGTGTGTATGAAGAGTGTGTGTATGATGATGTGTATGAAGAGTCAGTGTATGATGTGTGTATGAAGAGTCAGTGTATGATGTGTGTATGAAGAGTGTGTATGATGTGTGTGAAGATGTGTGTGTGTGATGTGTGTGATGAAGTGTGTATGAAGAAGAGTCAGTGTATGATGTGTGTATGAAGAGTCAGTGTATGATGTGTGTGAAGAGTCAGTGTATGATGTGTGTATGAAGAGTCAGTGTATGATGTGTGTATGAAGTGTGTATGTGTATGAAGTGTGTATGAAGAGTCAGTGTGTGTGTATGTGTGTATGAAGAGTCAGTGTATGATGTGTGTATGAAGAGTGTATGATGTGTGTATGAAGAGTCAGTATGATGTGTGTATGAAGAGTCAGTGTATGATGTGTGTATGAAGAGTCAGTGTATGATGTGTGTATGAAGAGTCATGTATGGGTGTATGAAGAGTCGGTGTATGATGTGTGTATGAAGAGTCATGTATGGGTGTATGAAGAGTGTGTGTATGATGTGTGTATGAAGAGTGTGTGTGATGTGTGTGTGAAGTGTCAGTGTATGATGTGTGTATGAAGAGTCAGTGTGTGTGTATGAAGAGTCAGTGTGTGTGAGTATGAAGAAGTGTGTGTGTGTGTGTGTGTGTGTATGAAGAGTCAGTGTATGATGTGTGTGTATGAAGAGTCAGTGTATGATTTGTATGAAGTGTATGATGAATGATACAGTGTATGATGTGTATGAAGTCGTGTATGATGGGTGTATGTATGAAGAGTCAGTGTATGATGTGTGTATGAAGAGTCAGTGTATGATGTGTGTATGAAGAGTCAGTGTATGATGTGTGTATGAAGAGTCAGTGTATGATGTGTGTATGAAGTGTGTGTATGTGTGTGTGTATGAATGAGTCAGTGTATGATGTGTGTGAAGAGTGTGTGTGTGATGTGTGTATGAAGTGTGTATGTATGATGTGTGTGTATGAAGAGTCATGTATGGGTGTATGAAGAGTCAGTGTATGATGTGTGTATGAAGAGTCATGATGTATGATGTGTGTGAAGAAGTCAGTGTATGATGTGTATGTGTGTGTGAAGAGAAGAGTCAGTGTATGATGTGTGTATGAAGAGTCAGTGTATGATGTGTGTATTATGTGTGTATGAAGAGTCAGTGTATGATGTGTGTATGAAGAGTCAGTGTATGATGTGTGTATGAAGAAGTGTGTGTAGTGAAGAGTCATGTATGATGTGTGTGAAGAGTCAGTGTATGATGTGTGTGAAGAGTCAGTGATGTGTGTATGTGTATGTGTGTATGAAGAGTCAGTGTATGATGTGTGTATGAAGAGTCAGTGTATGATGTGTGTATGAAGAGTCAGTGTATGATGTGTGTATGAAGAGTCAGTGTATGATGTGTGTATGAAGAGTCATGTATGGGTGTATGAAGAGTCGGTGTATGATGTGTGTATGAAGAGTCAGTGTATGATGTGTGTATGAAGTAGTCAGTGTATGATGTGTGTATGATGTGTGTATGATGTGTGTATGAAGAGTCAGTGTATGATGTGTGTATGAAGAGTCAGTGTATGATGTGTGTATGAAGAGTCATGTATGATGTGTGTATGAAGAGTCAGTGTATGATGTGTGTATGAAGAGTCAGTGTATGATGTGTGTATGAAGAGTCATGTATGGGTGTATGAAGAGTCGTGTGTGTGTGAAGAAGAGTGTATGATGTATGAAGTGTGTATGAAGATGTCAGTGTATGATGATGTGTGTATGAAGAGTGTGTATGTGTGTATGATGTGTGTATGAAGAGTGTGTATGAAGTGTGTATGAAGAGTCAGTGTATGATGTGTGTATGAAGAGTGTGTGTGTGTATGTCATGTATGATGTGTGTATGAAGAGTCAGTGTATGTGTGTGTGAAGAGTCAGTGTATGTGTGTATGAAGAGTCAGTGTATGATGTGTGTATGAAGAGTCAGTGTGTGTGTGTGAATGATGTGTGTGATGTGTGTATGAAGAGTCAGTGTATGATGTGTGTGAAGAGTCAGTGTATGTGTGTATGAAGAGTCAGTGTATGATGATGTGTGTATGATGTGTGAAGTGTCATGTATGTGTGTGAAGAGTGTATGTGTGTGAATGATGAGTGTATGATGTGTGTGTATGAAGTGTGTATGAAGAGTGTGATGTATGATGTGTGTATGAAGAGTGTGTGTGTGTGAAGTGTGTGTGAAGAGTCAGTGTATGAAGTGTGTGTGAAGAGTGTGTGTATGAAGTGTGTGTATGAAGTGTGTGTGTATGATGTGTGTATGAAGAGTCAGTGTATGATGTGTGTATGAAGAGTCAGTGTATGATGTGTGTATGAAGAAGTGTGTGTGTCATGTATGTGTATGAAGAGTCAGTGTATGATGATGTGTGTATGTGTGAGTGTCATGTAT
>JAGHMJ010000032.1:840401-852901 GCA_018749465.1 Paracanthobrama guichenoti | reverse complement strand
ATGATGATGTTCGGCTCTGATGGGCTTTGAATGCATTATTGTTGGCCTTATGTCAGCATGTTTTTGATGATGTGGTGCACTGAGACTTCAGAAAGTGCTTTGCTCTCGGACCAAAAGTGAAAGTGTTTCAGCGATCGTTGTTACACTCATATCTGGAGATGTGAATGACTGTAGCGTGACCCTATAACACACCAAGCGCAGTCTGAAGAACAGCTTTCTCAGGTAAAGTCATTGTCCATGTTGTTTGATGCTTCACAGCCCGAGGCAAAACCCCAGAGACTCTTTATTTCACAGCCCTGTTCCCCATGTACACACTATATTGTTATAATAATTGCAATAACTGCAAATACTATCCTTTAACTTACATTACTCTGAGGTAAGACACTGTAACTACACGTACTGTAAAATAAAGTGCGACTTACACATGAGGAACATAACGATATGTCTCAGAAGAGCCACCGGTACTCATAAAGCATTCTCTTCAGTACACAGCAGTGATAATCACAGATTCATAACAGAGTGTGCTTAAATACAGTGAACATACACCGATCAGGCATAACATCCTAATATTGTGTTGACCCGTCGAGGCATGGACTCCTCTAGACCCCTGAAGGTGTGCTGTGGTATCTGGCACCAAGATGTTAGCAGCAGATCCTTTAAGTCCTGTAAGTTGTGAGCTGG
This sequence comes from Paracanthobrama guichenoti, assembly GCA_018749465.1. NCBI lineage: Eukaryota > Metazoa > Chordata > Actinopteri > Cypriniformes > Gobionidae > Paracanthobrama > Paracanthobrama guichenoti. The sequence continues at coordinate 852,220 of JAGHMJ010000032.1, read as the reverse complement.
GGCCTCCATGGATCGGACTTGTTTGTTCAACACATCCCACAGATGCTCGATTGGATTGAGATCTGGGGAATTTGGAGGCCAAGTCAACACCTCAAACCATTCCTGAAGCATTTGTGCTTTGTGTCAGGAGCATTATCCTGCTGGAAGAGCCACAGCCACCAGGGAATACCGTTTCCATGAAAGGCTGTACATGGTGTCAACAATGCTTAGGTAGGTGGTACGTGTCAAAGGAACATCCACATGGATGGCAGGACCCAAGGTTTCCCAGCAGAACATTGCCCAAAGCATCACACTGCCTCCGCCGGCTCGCCTTCTTCCCATAGTGCATCCTGGTGCCCTGTCGCCACTGTTCCTTCCTTGGAGCACTTTTGATAGATCCTGACCACTGCAGACCGGGAACACCCCACAAGAGCTGCAGTTCTGGAGATGCTCTGACCCAGTCGTCTAGCCATCACAATCTGGCCCTTGTCAAACTCGCTCAAATCCTTACGCTTGCCCATTTTTCCTGCTTCTAACACATCAACTCTGAGGACAAAATGTTCACTTGCTCCCTAATATATCCCACCCACTAACAGGAGCCGTGATGAAGAGATCAGTGTTATTCACCATGTCATAATGTTATGCCTGATCGGTGTATGCTCACATAAAGAGCAGCTGATTTACACTGGAGTAATATTTCACTGTTTTACTGTATTTATGATCAAATAAACACACCCTTGGTGAGCAGAAGAGACTCAAAGATTTAAAAAAAAATCGTAATTATTCCATTAGTTATTCTACGGATGTCCAAAAGTGCGCGCGAGCTGTAATGTGTGCCAGTTATTGACACCTAGACACTGAAAGGGATGAATATTATAATGAGGAAGAGTGCTGTTCGCTGATTGGCCGCTGAGGCTGTGCGCATCAGCATGTGAGAGTGTGATTGGTTGGCGTGGAGTTGAGCGCAGAAGCAGGAAGAGAAACAGCAGCGGACAGCAGCTCCGGACGAACCTCGACGCTCGCGTGTTTACTGGTGAGTGTTGGCGCACATCCGCGGGTATAAACACGCGCGGCGCGTCTCTGCACGCGCGCGGATCGAGGGCGCTTTGACTGCGTCGTGATGGCGCGTGCAGAGACGCGCCGCGCGTTAATGTCATCCGATGTTGTTGTTGTTGAGCAAGGGCGTTATTTCTGCCGTGGGATGACGTCAGGCCAGCGCGCACATCGGCCTCTGACCAAACACCGCGACAGCGTCACAAACTAACACGCGTGACGTCACGGCCGCAACAATGTAACAACTCGAACTTCTACAGTCCGCCCGCGCGCATGTGCGTGACGCGCTCGAGCACATCATTAACACGCTTTCATATTCACACAAACACGCACGAGCTTGATCTGTCAGACTGACCCGTGCACGTCACGTGATGCTCAGTGTTATTTCATTATCACCCGTCCTCTGCTCCAGTCTCCACACACACGACCCCGAGCACAAAACCAGGCATAACTTGAGATGTATAGATCATCTGAAGCTGAATAATAATCATCACTGATGTGTGGTTTGTTAGGACAATATCAAATCTGGAATCTGAGGGTGCAAAAAACTCTAAATATTGAGAAAATCTCCTTTAAAGTTGTCCAAATGAAGTCCTTAGCAATGCATATTACTAATAATACATTTATGATATATTTACGGTAGGACATTTACACAAGAATATGATAATAATCATAAATGTGTATCATCAGATCCTCATGAGAGTGATTCCTGAAGGATCATGTGACACTGAAGACTGGAGTAATGATGATAAACTCAGGAATAAATCACACTTTACTGTATATTCACACAGAGAACAGCTGATCTACACTGGAGGAGTATTACACTGATCTACTGGAGTTATGAGCAGATTCATGAGCAGGAGAGACTCTGGGAGTTCTTGCTCCTCTTATAAGTGGCTTTGGATGAAAGTGTTTGATAAACGCAGGAATGTAAATGTAAGGTCACACAAGGCCGTTCACATCTGTGGTGTTTCTGACTAAAAGCAGTGACTCCTCTCTTGTTCATGAATATTGTCAAATCTCTTTTATCCCGTAGGTCTTCCCAGGAAGCATGTGATGACCCACGCGCGGAAAAAAGGTTCCCTCGGCCAGTATCACGGCGAGGGCTGGTCACATGGTGAAGCTGTGGGCGGAGCCTGGCCTGCGCATTCGCCGCGAGAGGGCAAGGCGAAGAAAGCCAAGAGCAGGACTCAGGAGCACATGGAGAGCCGTGTGCGGAATGACAGCATGAGTCGGAAGCGTTCAGTGAAAATGGACACGGGCAAGAGAGGAAAGCGCAAGACTGTGAGCGAGCGCCATCGGAAGCTGTACCCGTTACGAGGAAGGGCTGTGGCTTCAGACGGCGAGGCCTTGAGCTGTCATGTTCTGCTCACTCGGCTGGATGACCAGGAGGAAGAGAGCAAGGCGTGTGAGCTGGATAAAGCCAGAAAAACACCAAAAGTCAAAAAAAGCAGGAAGTGCACAGATAACCCTTCAGCTCAGGAGCCACGTAAGCGCAGACTCGCCTCTCTGAACGCCGAGGCGGTCAACAGTCTGCTGCTCGAGAAGGCCGCCGGACCGCCGAGTGCCAAGCTCGCCAAGAAACAGGACGATGGACAAGAGCAAGCAAAGAGCTCCAAAAGAGCCCCTAAGGCAGAGACATGCCAAAAACAGCCGAGGAAAGCCGAAAGCGACCGGTCGGAGGACGCTGGGGCGAGTCTGTACGCTCCGGCTCCACGCCGCCTGGCCGGACTGACCGCCGCCACCCTGCTGAAGCTCACCAGCTCCTCTAACACAAACACACCGAGGACCAGAGCGGACAACAAGAGCGCCTCTCAACACACCGTCCGCTGCAGATCCAAAGCGCAGAAGAAGCACAGCCGGAAGTCGGAAGGAGCTTGTGAAGTGTGCAAAAGCAGGAGCTTCGAGTCCAAACTGAGCCAGCGCGTGAGTAAACCGGGCTACCAGTCGCGGAGCATTCTGGGATACCCCGTGAAGGTGGTGAAGGAGGAACCGGTGGAAGCGGAGCTGAGTCCGTACTGCTGCTGTCCGCCCGAGGGCTCAGTGGAGTACTGCCACCGGCTGGCGCTCTTCCTCGGGCAGGAGGCGTACGGAGAGGCGGAGGAGGCGTCTGTCAAGCACCACGAGTGCCTGGTCCCGGCGCATCCGGCCCTCACGCTCAGCGCCCATCCGTGCCTGTGTGCGGATCCATGCTACTCCGGTTACTACGTGCACATCGCTCACCCCGGGCCGCCGGCAGCAAGTCTGAGTGCTCAGGCGTTGCCCTGCACACACAGCCCCTTCTGCCCGCGTGGGCTCTCCGGGTCCAAGCTGCTGGCCTCAGGTATCCCACACCCCGCCTTCTGCGGCTCGGTCGGGTCGGCCTGCTACCGCCAGCCCTGTGGGGTCAGCAGATACGCCTTCAGCGCCGTGCAGCCGCTCGCCAGCAGGACGTGCTCGTTCCCCACCAGCTGCTCCAACTGCAGCCATCCAATCAAAACAGGTTAGAGATGAGGATGATTGATGCACAATATCACCTTGATGTAGGAGTAGGATGCGAGTAAAATGTATTCTGCAAGCACGTTAAATCTCTTCCCCCCCATTTACAGCAGCACCATAGACTTGGTCGGCATTGCTGGGAACGCCCACAAAAATGACTTTATGAGTGAGTCATTGAATCATTCATTCTAGAGATTCATTCAAAAACACTGATTCATCCAGTAATGAACAATAATAATCATACTACGTTTAATATTTGGGGTAGCAGAATGCATTCTGATGAGAAAATGACCCCTCTGGCCACTCGTTGGGTTGTTTGTCCAGTCACAGATACTGTATGGACAGTCCGACCCAATATGACTCAGTTTTTCTCTGTATCTTGCTCTGTCGAGCAGCAGAAGTGATCCTGCGCAGGCTATACTGGGTTAACACCAGTCAGGGGAGAGGATTGTTTTCGCCACGCCCCCAGCTGTGACACGACACCGACCAAGTCTATAAACTGTAGTATAAACAGTGTTTCACAGACCGTATTAACAGACTTTTCTTTTAAAGACGGAGTCATAGTTTGTTCAGTAAATGACCGGTCTGTCATTGTTGTGTATTTGTGTTTCATTGTGCTGTTCTAGAAGGCTTCTCCCCATCTCAAGATGAGCACAGTCGCGCGCTCCTAGTTCCTCCAGCCCTGCCACTCTCCGGATGTCCCAGCATGCCCCGAGTGAACACGTCCTCCCCGCTCGACCCGCGTCTTCTGTCCTCGATGTCCAACCGCAGGCAGGCAAAAGTCAGGCTTAAAGTGGGCAAAGAATGCCCTCAAAACACCAAGCCATCCAACAGCTCGCTCACGATGGGCCAAACCAAGTTATCCAAACAACCGACCACTACTCCAGCAAGTGCCAAACACCAGAAGAGAGTCAGCCGGCGCCAGCCCACCAACGGATGGCGTCCTGTCGGCGTCCCTACGGAGAAGGAGGTGTTTATTGCTGTGAGTGCAAGAGATTCGTTCAAAAACACTGATTCATCCAGTAATGAAACGAGTGAAGTCTTTATGAGTGAGTCATTGAATCATTCATTCAAGAGATTTGTTCAAAAACACTGATTCATCCAGTAATGTGAAGATTTGTTCAAAACGCAAAACAATGAATTGATCCAGAACCGTGCCGATTGATGTTGTGTGTTGCTCAGATGTGCAGTGGATATCGTGTAATGATTGATGTTTTGTAGGGCGATGACGAGACGGTTCTCCGTCAGTGTTATGAAGGAGTGGAGCGGGATGGAGAAGTGATCAGGGTACGGGACACAGTGCTCTTAAGATCTGGACCCCGGAAGAAATCCCTGCCATACGTGGCCAAGATCTCGGCTCTGTGGGAAGATCCCAGAACAGGTGGAAGGATGATAATAGTTTTATTTATTGACATAGACAAATGTATTCTGGTTTACAGAGAATAAAAACTACTACGAACTGACCTGACTTTGCTGCTCGATTTAGGAGAGCTGATGATGAGCCTATTTTGGTACTATCGACCTGAACACACGCAAGGAGGCAGAGATCCCAGCATGCACTGTGAGGTGAGCCACTGCCTTCAGCTAGACTCTAGTGCTCATGAGTGATGTTCTCTAGAGATGCATTTAACATGTCTTCTTTCAGAACGAGATCTTCGCCTCTCGGCATCAGGATGAAAACAGCGTGGCCTGCATTGAGGACCGATGCTACGTCCTGCCATTAGCACAGTACTGTAGGTGAGCACGCCGCGAGTCCTGCATAGTCTTCACTGTATAAATTAAACATTCTTATTAAACTTACAAAAGGTACTCAGTCAAGAGCAGTGAGTATTTTTTTCTTTGTCGTTTGTTTGATTGACATTAAACACACGGCAGCAGGAGTATGAGGCTACTGTCACTTTAAGAGCGAATGCACGGATCTAATACACTGATAGACGCCTTTACTTTCTCAACTGTTTACACTCACTTAAGATACAGCATAACTGACTATGTTTACTAGGATACGCACTGTTTTTTGACATAATTTTGTGTGAATTTGGCCGCTCAAGTGTAAGAAGGCGTGAAATAGAGCTCGGTTTAGTACTCACACGCTGTCTTGAGACACACGCTTCGGATGTTTGCGCACGAGTAACAGAAGAAGCTTCCTGAATGTTTAAATTGGCACGGCTTAAACTGTCCCGAGCGTCGTTCACATTTCTTCACGTTCATGCATTGTTAGAATTCATAAAAATGCAACTGCGAGTGACACCATTTCATACACTCGCTAACACCATTTTTACTCGCATTTGTCGCTTGGCGAGTGTTTATTTTAAGACCTGGTTGCATATGTGTCAAATAATCCCATGTGATGTTGCAGATTTTGTGCCTTGGCCAAGCGCCGCTCGGAGGGCGTGTCCGAAAGCACCCCGGTGGTGCCCGTCTCCTCTGACAGCGCCGTCCCGTCCCACCGCCTCGTGCCCGATGGTGTCGACCCAGAGCTGGTGTACCTGTGCCGCCACGTCTACGACTTCCGCTACGGACGCATCCTGAAGAACCTGCAGTAAAACTGTAAGTCTGTTGGGTGTAGAGGAAGCGCTGATGGAGGCTGAACACACGGCCAACCTCGTGCTGACGGAGGGACGTGACGGAGAAACGACTAGACCGAGCTGCTCGAGCCGTCCACGTCTCTGGTCATGATGTCCAGTGAGACTACGATAGATTAATTGCCTTTATATACCACACTTTATATATCAGCTCGCTGAAGGTGTGTTCGATTCTTTGTCATGAACACTGGACTGTCACACTGCTGAGGGCTGATGGGAGAATCTCTGAAGGGCCAGAACACTGACGCTTTCATAACACATGTCCCTTAGTTAAGTGTGGAGTCAACCAGAGCGAGACTAGACCCTGTGAGACCCAGACTAAAGGTCCGTTCATACCAGCGACGACATGACGATAACTAATGAGAAAAGGTTACAATAATTCAGATTATCACAGAGGTACTGGATAAAGGGTTATAGATCGGATATAAACACTGATGTCTACAGTATAGATCAAAATAGAGCAAATCACCTTTAGAAAGTTACTTGATCCTTCAAATAAAGATGTATCAATTACATCTTTACACCAGTAGATGGCGACAAGTGAATCTTCACTCAAGAGATTCGTTCAAAAACACTGATTCATCCAGTGATGAGACGAGTGAAGTCTTTATGAGTGAGTCATTGAATCATTCACTCTAGAGATTCGTTCAAAAACACTGATTCATCCAGTAATGAAACGAGTGAAGTCTTTATGAGCGAGCCATTGAATCATTCACTCTAGAGATTCGTTCAAAAATACTGATTCATCCAGTAATGAAACGAGTGAAGTCTTTATGAGCGAGTCATTGAATCATTCACTCTAGAGATTCGTTCAAAAACACTGATTCATCCAGTAATGAAACGAGTGAAGTCTTTATGAGTGAGTCATTGAATCATTCACTCTAGAGATTCGCTCAAAAACACTGATTCATCCAGTAATGAAACGAGTGAAGTCTTTATGAGTGAGTCATTGAATCATTCACTTTAGAGATTTGTTCAAAAACACTGATTCATCCAGTAATGAAACGAGTGAAGTCTTTATGAGTGAGTCATTGAATCATTCACTCAAGAGATTCGCTCAAAAACACTGATTCATCCAGTAATGAAACGAGTGAAGTCTTTATGAGCGAGTCATTGAATCATTCACTCTAGAGATTCGCTCAAAAACACTGATTCATCCAGTAATGAAACGAGTGAAGTCTTTATGAGTGAGTCATTGAATCATTCACTCTAGAGATTCGCTCAAAAACACTGATTCATCCAGTAATGAAACAAGTGAAGTCTTTGAGTGAGTCATTGAATCATTCACTCTAGAGATTCGCTCAAAAACACTGATTCATCCAGTAATGCACCGACTGAAGTCTTCATGAGCGAGTCATTGAATCATTCACTCTAGAGATTCGTTCAAAAACACTGATTGATCCAGTAATGAAACGAGTGAAGTCTTTATGAGCGAGTCATTGAATCATTCACTCTAGAGATTCGCTCAAAAACACTGATTCATCCAGTAATGCACCGAGTGAAGTCTTCATGAGCGAGTCATTGAATCATTCACTCTAGAGATTTGTTCAAAAACACTGATTCATCCAGTAATGAAACGAGTGAAGTCTTTATGAGCGAGTCATTGAATCATTCACTCTAGAGATTCGCTCAAAAACACTGATTCATCCAGTAATGAAACGAGTGAAGTCTTTATGAGCGAGTCATTGAATCATTCACTCTAGAGATTCGTTCAAAAACACTGATTCATCCAGTAATAAAACGAGTGAAGTCTTTATGAGCGAGTCATTGAATCATTCACTCTAGAGATTCGCTCAAAAACACTGATTCATCCAGTAATGAACGAGTGAAGTCTTTATGAGTGAGTCATTGAATCATTCACTCAAGAGATAAAAAAAAAAAAAAATAGATTGTAGAAATTAACATTTTGTCAGAACCTCTAGTAAATTACATCTTTTCGTTTAGAGAATCGTGATCTCTGTTTTAAAGAGAAAAACTTTGATTCTTATTTGATCCAGAATCTTGCAGGTTTTCTACTTCAACATTTCCGGTTTCTAGTAATTTGAGTGAAATTGTTGAAATCCTCCAGCAGATGTAGTTCTGGTGTGAATGGACCGCGCTCATGTTTGTCTGAGGTTACGCTCTTTGAATCTTCTGTAGAGTTTAGTCTCTTTCTCTGAAGTCCGGCTCCTCTGACCAAACCCACCAAAGCACGGCGCGCTGAGACTGACGAACATTCACCCTCAACCAATCAATGAATCGGAGCAAATGAAGTGGTTTGTGATTTGTAAGGAGATCTATGTTTTGTATCGATGAAATGTAACCTTTAGATTCAGATCCTGTAGAATGCACAGATATATTTTAATATTTATTTGACAAACCGACGGCCGTTTGCTCTCGCTTCTAGTGTCCCCTGAGAAATTGCACTATTACATTCCGTGATCCGTTTTGTTGTTTTTTGGCTTTCCTACTAATTTTCAGACGCTTGACTTTTAATTGGATCAAAAACACTTCAAGTTGATTTTGTAGGTGAAGCCGATGATAAGTATTCCACAGACGCGGAGTCATTCCCAACAGAGAGTTTGAGTTCAGTGTGTGATGCTCCAGATCTTCTCTATCAGGGTCAGTGTTTCTGACCCACTGTAGTCTTGAGTTTTCTCCCGGGAACCAACACGTCACAATATTCCTCATTATAATAATTCATACGCAGAATAAAGGGGTTGAAGCTGGCGGGACATTTCCGCGGTGGAGTCATTTGTGCGTGCGGGACGAGATGCTAGTAGTTCATGTGCTGGTCTCGTGATGTGAGAGCGGGATGTCTTCTTTCTGGCGTGTCACCAGATCCCGATCCACTGATACAGAAGAGATGTCTCTGAAAACAAGTCATATTCAAATCTGAAGTCATTTTGGGAAAAGCACCGTCTTTCTGCTTTCAATTTCGTCTAAACAAAAAGGAGATATTTTATTAAGTCTGTTTCTAAAGCTGGAATATATTTTTAGGACTATTTTTGAGGTGAAAAGAATTCTATTTAAATTCCTGATCTGGGCTGTAAAGCACGGAGATCTGAGTGAGCGAGGGATCGTCAGCGTTGCACAGTGCGTTCGTCCTGCTTTTGACACTTGTAATTGTATTTAAAGAAATTATTTAAAATGGAGTATAAAAGCATATATCTATATTTCAAGTCTTCTTAGATGATCAATGTTTTGAAGTGCTGTTGCAATATTGTGCTCAATAAGTGCAGTAGTTTATTATTATTATTATTTGTGTGTGTGTTAAATTATGAGTATCATCAGATCATGAAGTCTTAATGAACTCATTATAAAGTCAGACGGGGCTGATCATATCTGCGGTTCAGACCAAAGCACACCTGAAGACTGACGTGTGTGCGAGTCATGTGACATTCCCTCAAACACGGGTTCACATGAGCACTGAGCCGTATTTCCCTTCTGCCGGTGTTCTGCCGGTGTTCTGGCTGTGTTCTGGCTGTGTTCTGGCTGTGTTCTGCCGGTGTTCTGGCTGTGTTCTGCCTGTGTTCTGGCTGTGTTCCGTCGGTGTTCTGGCTGTGTTCTGTCGGGTGTTCTGCTGTGTTCTGGTGTTCTGCGGTGTTCTGCCGGTGTTCTGTCGGTGTTCTGCGGTGTTCTGCGGTGTTCTGGCGTGTTCTGGCGGTGTTCTGTCGGTGTTCTGGCTGTGTTTCCGTCGGTGTTCTGGCTGTGTTCTGCGGTGTTCTGGCGTGTTCTGCCGGTGTTCTGCTGTTCTGTTCCGGTGTTCTGTCGGTGTTCCGTCGGTGTTCTGGCGGTGTTCTGCCGGTGTTCTGGCTGTGTTCTGCCGGTGTTCTGGCTGTGTTCTGCCGGTGTTCTGGCTGTGTTCTGCCGGTGTTCTGGCTGTGTTCTGCCGGTGTTCTGCCGGTGTTCTGCCGGTGTTCTGCCGGTGTTCTGGCGGTGTTCTGGCAGTGTTCTGCCGGTGTTCTGGCAGTGTTCTGCCGGTGTTCTGGCTGTGTTCTGCCGGTGTTCTGGCTGTGTTCTGCCGGTGTTCTGGCTGTTTTCAGCAGCATCTGTGACGTGAGACGGAGAAACTGTAGATCTGGGTTTGACCATTAGTTCATACTGACCAGTTACAAATGCTGCCCTGTTCTGACCGATTCTTTGCTGTTGTTTTGTTTTGGACCCAGTGTGTTTTTTCGATTTCATTCATATTTGTTATCCAATGTGTTTCTTTGATTTTTGTTTTCAATGGCAATGGATTCCTACTGATTATTTGTTCAATGAAAGAGTATTTATAAAATATAAACTGAAGTCTTTTGTGAAAGCATTGAGTCTTCTGTTTATTTGCTGTTGCTCCTGTTAATATAAACCGCACACTCACATTCACACTCCGGCCCTCAGCGGCCAGAAAAATGGAGCGCAGCTGGACGTTTATTTCTTAAACTTAAGAAAAAAAAATTATAACTATGCAGCCGTCTACTACAGTATCACATCAGACAGAGCATTGTAGTGTCACTGAGAAAAAATTACATTCATTCACTGCTATAGGAGGAGACACACACACACACACACACACACACACACACACACACACACACACACACACACATTCACTGCTATAGGAGGAGACACACACACACACACACACACACACACACGCACACACATTCACTGCTATAGGAGGAGACACACACACACACACACACACACACACTCATTCACTGCTATAGGAGGAGACACACACACGCACACACACATTCACTGCTATAGGGAGACAGACACACACACACACACACACACACACACACGCACACACACATTCACTGCTATAGGAGGAGACACACACACACACACACACACACACACATTCACTGCTATAGGAGGAGACACACACACACACACACACACACACACTCATTCACTGCTATAGGAGGAGACACACACACGCACACACACATTCACTGCTATAGGAGGAGACACACACACACACACACACACACACACACATTCACTGCTATAGGAGGAGACACGCACACATTCACTGCTATAGGAGGAGACACGCACACACACACACACACACACACACACACACATTCACTGCTATAGGAGGAGACACGCACGCACACACACACACACACACACACACACACATTCACTGCTATAGGAGGAGACACGCACACGCACACATTCACTGCTATAGGAGAGGAAGAATTGGCTAATTAAACTGCTTATTAAAAAAAACACTTGACAGAATTAGTCAATCATAGTACTGAGACTGCTCTCATCAGAGTTACAAATGATTTACTCTTATCATCCGATCGTGGTTGTATTTCTCTATTAGTGTTACTCGATCTTAGCGCTGCATCCGATACTATCGACCACAACATTCTTTTGAATAGACTCGAAAATTATGTTGGCATTAGTGGAACTGCATTGGCGTGGTTTAAATCACACTTATCTGACCGTTATCAGTTTGTAGCAGTAAATGAAGAGATGTCACACCGATCACAAGTTCAGTATGGAGTACCGCAGGGCTCAGTGCTAGGACCGTTGCTCTTCACCCTGTACATGCTACCACTGGGAGATATCATTAGGAAGCATGGCATTAGTTTTCACTGTTATGCTGACTATAGTCAGCTCTATATTTCTTCACGCCCTGACGAAACTTACCAATTCACAAGATTAACGGAATGCATAGCTGATATAAAACATTGGATGACCAGTAATTTCCTGCAACGAATTTTTAATTATTGGACAAGTAGTAAC
>JAGHMJ010000032.1:815401-832901 GCA_018749465.1 Paracanthobrama guichenoti | reverse complement strand
GTAATTTAGATATATTTTTAAGATGGTAGAATGCAGTTTTACAGATGTTAGAAACGTGGCTTTCAAATGAAAGATTGGTATCAAAGAGCACACCCAGGTTCCTCACTGACGACGAGGACTTGACAGAGCAGCCATCGAGTGTTAGACAGTATTCTAGGTTACTACTTGCAGAGTTTTTTTGTCAAATATTTAAAAATTCTGTTTTTCTGAATTAAGTTGCAGGAAATGACTAGACATCCAATGTTTTATATCAGCTATGCATTCCGTTAATCTTGTGAATTGGTAAGTTTCATTCAGGCGTGAAGAAATATAGAGCTGAGTATCGTCAGCATAACAGTGAAAACTAATGCCATGCTTCCTAATGATATCTCCCAGTGGTAGCATGTACAGGGTGAAGAGCAACGGTCCTAGCACCGAGCCCTGCGGTACTCCATACTGAACTTGTGATCGGTGTGACATCTCTTCATTTACTGCTACAAACTGATAACGGTCAGATAAGATAGCCAACTTAAACATTTTCGGTACATATCCTAATAACAAAGATGAGTTAATGATATTAAGAAGAGGATCTATGACCTCTGGTAGCATCTCTTTTAATAGCCTAGTCGGTATAGGGTCGATCATACATGTTGTTGATTTAGATGATTTAACGAGTTTAGCCAATTCTTCCTCTCCTATAGCGGTGAATGTGTGTGTGCGTGTGTGTGTGTGTGTGCGTGTGTGTGCGTGTGTGTGCGTGTGTGTGCGTGTGTGTGTGTCTTCCTCTTCTATAGCAGTGAATGAGTGTGTGTGTGTGTGTGTCTTCCTCTCCTATAGCAGTGAGTGTGTGTGTGTGTGTGTGTGTATGTGTGTGTGTGTGTGTGTGTGTGTGTGTGTGTGTGTGTGTGTGTCTCTCCTATAGCAGTGAATGAGTGTGTGTGTGTGTGTGTGTGTGTGTGTGTGTGCGTGTGTGCGTGTGTGTGTGTGTGTGTGTGTGCGTGTGTGTGCGTGTGTGTGCGTGTGTGTGTGTGTGTGTGTGTGTGTGTGTCTCCTCCTATAGCAGTGAATGAGTGTGTGTGTGTGTGTGTGTGTGCGTGTGTGTGTGTGTGTGTGTGTGTGTGTGTGTGTGTGTGTGTGTGTGTGCGTGTGTGTGTGTGTGTGTGTGTGTGTGTGTGTGTGTGTGTGTGTGTCTCCTCCTATAGCAGTGAATGAATGTAATTTTTTCTCAGTGACACTGTAGTAGAAGGCTGCATGGTTATAATTTTCTTCCTAATATTATCGATCTTACACGTAAAGAAGTTCATAAAGTCATTACTGCTGTGCTGTTTACAACCATCAGAAGTTGAAGCTTTATTTTTGGTTAACTTAGCCACTGTATCAAATAAATACCTAGGGTTGTGTTTGTTTTCTTCCAGCTGCGCTCCATTTTTCTGGCTACTGTTTTAAGGGCCCGGGTGTGCTCATTGTACCACGGCGTTGGACTATTTTCTTTAATCTTCTTTAAGCGCCGGGGAGCAACTGTGTCTAAAGTGCTGGAAAAAAGAGAGTCAATAGTTTCTGTTGTAAAATCGAGTTCCTCTAGGCTATCTGGGATGCTGAGGAGATGAAACTGATGAGGAAGATTATTTACAAAGCAATCTTTAGTGGCGCAGTGATAGTTCTGCCATATTTGAAGCGAGGGGACGGCTTTGCAGCCTTAGCTAAATTAAGTATACATGATACTAGGTAATGATCTGAGATGTCGTCGCTCTGCTGCAGAATTTCAATGGTATCAACATTTATTCCATGTGACAATATTAGGTCTAGAGTATGATTACAGCGATGAGTGGGTCCTGACACATGTTGCCTTGCTCCAATAGAGTTTAGAATGTCTCTAAATGCCAATCCCAATGCGTCTTTTTCATTGTCTACATGGATATTAAAATCACCAACAATTAGTGCTTTATCTGCAGCCAGTACTAACTCTGATAGAAAATCAGCAAATTCTTTAATAAAGTCTGTATTGTGGCCTGTATACAGTAGCCAACACAAATGTCAAACGGGATTTATCAATTACACTACATAACGCTACATAAAGCACCAAGACTTCAAAGGAATTATATTTGAAACTAGACGCCTGAGTAATACTGAAGATATTATTATAAATTACAGCAACCTTTACCTTTCAGACGCAGCTCGTGTTTATAACAATAATCTTGGGGGGTGGACTCATTTAAAGTAATGTAGTCGTCAGGTTTTAGCCAGGTCAAATACAGCACATCTAGATTATTATCTGTAATTATATCATTAACAATAAGTGCTTTTGGGGAAAGGGATCAAGTATTCAGCAACCCGAGCTTTATCATTTGATCATCTGTATTATATCTGTTGTTTATTTGTTGGACATCAATTACGTTTTTACTGTTGAATGGTTTTGATGTTTTTTTTGTATTTACTAATTCGGGAACAAACACAGTCTCTATGTGATAATATCTAGGTGAAAGAGTCTCTATGTGTTGGGATTTATCTGATTCTGGTGACGTGAGACAGCTAGCAGACGGTCGGTTTAGCCAGTTTGTCTGCTTCCTGACCTGGGCCCCAGTTAGTCAAGGTTTAGCTCTAAGACCATGTGCCAAATTACTAGAGAGAAGAGCGGCACCACTCCAGGAGGGATGGATGCCATCCTTCTTCAACAGATCAGGTCTGCCCCAAAAGCTTTTCCAATTGTCCATGAACCCTATGTTATTTTGCGGACACCACTCAGACAACCAGCCATTGAGTGATGATAGTCTGCTAAGTATCTCATCAGTCCTTTTAACGGGGGGACCAGGACAAAAAACTTTACATGACATTGTACTTGTGAGTTCACACACCTCTTAATGTTAATTTTGGTGATCTCCGACTGCGAAGTCGAACATTGTTAGTGCCGCCGAATAATAATCTTAGAGAATTTACGACTAGCTTTAGCCAGCACTTTTAAATTTGCTTTGATGTCAGGCGCTCTGGCTCCCGGTAAACATGTGACTATGGTGGCCGGCGATCTATTTTCACGTTCCGTGTAATAGAATCGCCAATAACTAGGCACTTTCAACAGGATTCTCAGTGGGTGCGCCACTGAGTGGGGAGAACCTGTTTGATGTTCTAATCGGAACGGAAGAGTGTTTTTTTATCCACACGACTATGCCGTCTCACCGTTACCTAGTTGCCCTAGTCGCATCCAAAGAAGCGTCTAAAGCTGTTACATTCTCACTACTCTCAAATAAAGTCTGGATGCGTGTCTCTAATTCTGAAATCTTCTCCGTCAGCCTGACTATCTCCTTACATTTATCACATGTGAAGCCCTGTTCGCCAACGGAGACAGATACACTAAACACGAAACATGCGGTGCAAGTGACAATGACGGGAGAAGAAGAAATGGCTTACCGTATTTGTTGATTAATCCAACTTACCAAAGTTGTTTGATGGAGTCTATTTACTAATCCAACTCACCACAGTTGTTTAATGAACTCAGAAAACAGGAGACCCGGGTGCAGAGATGGCAAGTTAAAGCTAACATTGTGATATTGATTTAGATTAAAAGCTAGCAATGTCAAATTTAACGTGATAGGCAGTATTAAACAATATATGATGATGAGTAAGGTAGGGTAGACAGGAGCAATCGATCAGGAGCAATCAATCAGGCAGTAGATTAAAGGGATCATGACATGGATTTGTTTATTTAATGTGGTCATATAATGTTAATAAAGTTTTTTGCAGAACACACACACACTCTCTCTCACGCACACATACACACACACAGACACACACACACACACTCACACACACTTTCACACACACACACACACACACACACACACTTATGTTGTGTTTTCATGTTTTATGGGGACATTCCATAGGCGTAATGGTTTTTATACAGTACAAACTGTATTTTCTATCCCCCTAAACCTACCCATCACACACACACACACACACACACACACACACACACACAGTCACACACACACACACACAAATGATCAGTTTTTAAGGCGTGGCTCCTTTAAGGTGTGTCAATAAACACTCACTGTTATGATTGGCTAATGTCACTCCAGAGGAAACAGAATCAATGGCCAGTGGCTATTGAAAACATGATCTATATAAAAATTTGCATAAGCATTATGAAATCCTTCACTTGTGGTTTGTGATGAAGCCGCTGTCAGATCCGATACAGTCGCTGCTTCAACTAAAGGTTCTGTCCATTACACTGAGCCTCAGTCAAATGCTCAGAACAAACATAATCCTCAGACACTGTTAAAACTGTCCACTTGTTCCCGTCGCTGGGATCTTCTGAAGACACAAACCAGCTGTTTTACCTGGACAGTCAAAGCCAACGTTCTTTCTCTCTCCGTCTGTCCTGTTGTCGGCAGACTCGAGCGTGTGGAGTCCGTCAGAAAGACAAATGTAAACGCCAGTGGGCGGGGCCTATGGTGTGATGATGTATAACTATTGGTCAATGTCTTGCTCTGGAATATAATTATTGCAATACCTTATTTCTTTCCTGGTAAGAACATCAATAATTATTTACAAAGAATTTAACATTAACTCTAATGTTCATTGTTTCTCAATGATACTAAAATAACACTGACTTGAGTAAAGTGCAAACTTCCCATAATAACAGTAATTAAGTACTCCAGTATGCATATGCAATCATCATATCATCTGTCTGTCTGAGCTCATTCCACACTGTGTGTGTGTGTGTGTGTGTGTGTGTGTGTGTGTGTGTGTTCAGCACGTCCTGCGTCTCTGGCTCTGGTTCCTAAAGCAGCGTCTCTGAGGAAGAGCTCCAGCTCCACACTGCCCTCCTCACCTTCATCCAGGACCTGCAGCCCGAGGTCAGCTGCTGTTCGTGTGTTACAGAGGCAGATGTGTGTGTTCAGTGTGTGTTACAGAGGCAGATGTGTGTGTTCAGTGTGTGTTAGAGGCAGATGTGTGTGTTCAGTGTGTGTTAGAGGCAGATGTGTGTGTTCAGTGTGTGTTCAGTGTGTTACAGAGGCAGATGTGTGTGTTCAGTGTGTGTTACAGAGGCAGATGTGTGTGTTCAGTGTGTGTTAGAGGCAGATGTGTGTGTTCAGTGTGTGTTACAGAGGCAGATGTGTGTGTTCAGTGTGTGTTCAGTGTGTTACAGAGGCAGATGTGTGTGTTCAGTGTGTGTTACAGAGGCAGATGTGTGTCGTCAGTGTGTGTTAGAAGCAGATGTGTGTGTTCAGTGTGTGTTACAGAGGCAGATGTGTGTGTTCAGTGTGTGTTACAGAGGCAGATGTGTGTGTTCAGTGTGTGTTAGAGGCAGATGTGTGTGTTCAGTGTGTGTTACAGAGGCAGATGTGTGTGTTCAGTGTGTGTTAGAGGCAGATGTGTGTGTTCAGTGTGTGTTACAGAGGCAGATGTGTGTGTTCAGTGTGTGTTAGAGGCAGATGTGTGTGTTCAGTGTGTGTTACAGAGGCAGATGTGTGTGTTCAGTGTGTTACAGAGGCAGATGTGTGTGTTCAGTGTGTTACAGAGGCAGATGTGTGTGTTCAGTGTGTGTTACAGAGGCAGATGTGTGTGTTTAGTGTGTGTTAGAGGCAGATGTGTGTGTTCAGTGTGTGTTACAGAGGCAGATGTGTGTGTTCAGTGTGTGTTAGAGGCAGATGTGTGTGTTCAGTGTGTGTTAGAGGCAGATGTGTGTGTTCAGTGTGTGTTACAGAGGCAGATGTGTGTGTTCAGTGTGTGTTACAGAGGCAGATGTGTGTGTTCAGTGTGTGTTACAGAGGCAGATGTGTGTGTTCAGTGTGTGTTAGAGGCAGATGTGTGTTCGGTGTGTGTTAGAGGCAGATGTGTGTGTTCAGTGTGTGTTACAGAGGCAGATGTGTGTGTTCAGTGTGTGTTAGAGGCAGATGTGTGTGTTCAGTGTGTGTTACAGAGGCAGATGTGTGTGTTCAGTGTGTGTTACAGAGGCAGATGTGTGTGTTCAGTGTGTTACAGAGGCAGATGTGTGTGTTCAGTGTGTGTTAGAGGCAGATGTGTGTGTTCAGTGTGTTACAGAGGCAGATGTGTGTGTTCAGTGTGTTACAGAGGCAGATGTGTGTGTTCAGTGTTACAGAGGCAGATGTGTGTGTTCAGTGTGTTACAGAGGCAGATGTGTGTGTTCAGTGTTACAGAGGCAGATGTGTGTGTTCAGTGTGTTACAGAGGCAGATGTGTGTGTTCAGTGTTACAGAGGCAGATGTGTGTGTTCAGTGTGTTACAGAGGCAGATGTGTGTGTTCAGTGTGTGTTACAGAGGCAGATGTGTGTGTTCAGTGTGTGTTACAGAGGCAGATGTGTGTGTTCAGTGTGTGTTAGAGGCAGATGTGTGTGTTCAGTGCGTGTTACAGAGGCAGATGTGTGTTCAGTGTGTGTTACAGAGACAGATGTGTGTGTTCAGTGTGTGTTACAGAGGCAGATGTGTGTGTTCAGTGTGTGTTAGAGGCAGATGTGTGTTCGGTGTGTGTTAGAGGCAGATGTGTGTGTTCAGTGTGTGTTACAGAGGCAGATGTGTGTGTTCAGTGTGTGTTACAGAGGCAGGTGTGTGTGTTCAGTGTGTGTTAGAGGCAGATGTGTGTGTTCAGTGTGTGTTACAGAGGCAGATGTGTGTGTTCAGTGTGTGTTACAGAGGCAGATGTGTGTGTTCAGTGTGTTACAGAGGCAGATGTGTGTGTTCAGTGTGTTACAGAGGCAGATGTGTGTGTTCAGTGTTACAGAGGCAGATGTGTGTGTTCAGTGTTACAGAGGCAGATGTGTGTGTTCAGTGTGTGTTACAGAGGCAGATGTGTGTTCGGTGTGTGTTAGAGGCAGATGTGTGTGTTCAGTGTGTGTTACAGAGGCAGATGTGTGTTCAGTGTGTTACAGAGGCAGATGTGTGTGTTCAGTGTGTTACAGAGGCAGATGTGTGTGTTCAGTGTGTGTTACAGGCAGATGTGTGTGTTCAGTGTGTGTTACAGAGGCAGATGTGTGTGTTCAGTGTGTGTTACAGAGGCAGATGTGTGTGTTTCAGTGTGTGTTAGAGGCAGATGTGTGTGTTCAGTGTGTGTTACAGAGGCAGATGTGTGTGTTCAGTGTGTGTTACAGAGGCAGATGTGTGTGTTCAGTGTGTGTTACAGAGGCAGATGTGTGTTCAGTGTGTGTTACAGAGACAGATGTGTGTGTTCAGTGTGTGTTACAGAGGCAGATGTGTGTGTTCAGTGTGTGTTAGAGGCAGATGTGTGTTCGGTGTGTGTTAGAGGCAGATGTGTGTGTTCGGTGTGTGTTACAGAGGCAGATGTGTGTGTTCAGTGTGTTACAGAGGCAGATGTGTGTGTTCAGTGTGTTACAGAGGCAGATGTGTGTGTTCAGTGTGTGTTACAGAGGCAGATGTGTGTGTTCAGTGTGTGTTACAGAGGCAGATGTGTGTGTTCAGTGTGTTACAGAGGCAGATGTGTGTGTTCAGTGTGTTACAGAGGCAGATGTGTGTGTTCAGTGTTACAGAGGCAGATGTGTGTGTTCAGTGTGTTACAGAGGCAGATGTGTGTGTTCAGTGTTACAGAGGCAGATGTGTGTGTTCAGTGTGTTACAGAGGCAGATGTGTGTGTTCAGTGTTACAGAGGCAGATGTGTGTGTTCAGTGTGTGTTACAGAGGCAGATGTGTGTTCGGTGTGTGTTAGAGGCAGATGTGTGTGTTCAGTGTGTGTTACAGAGGCAGATGTGTGTTCAGTGTGTTACAGAGGCAGATGTGTGTGTTCAGTGTGTTACAGAGGCAGATGTGTGTGTTCAGTGTGTGTTACAGAGGCAGATGTGTGTGTTCAGTGTGTGTTACAGAGGCAGATGTGTGTGTTCAGTGTGTGTTAGAGGCAGTGTGTTCAGTGTGTGTTACAGAGGCAGATGTGTGTGTTCAGTGTGTGTTAGAGGCAGATGCGTGTGTTCAGTGCGTGTTACAGAGGCAGATGTGTGTTCAGTGTGTGTTAGAGGCAGATGTGTGTGTTCAGTGTGTTACAGAGGCAGATGTGTGTGTTCAGTGTGTGTTAGAGGCAGATGTGTGTGTTCAGTGTGTGTTAGAGGCAGATGTGTGTGTTCAGTGTGTGTTCAGTGTGTTAGAGGCAGAGTGTGTTCAGTGTGTGTTAGAGGCAGAGTGTGTTCAGTGTGTGTTACAGAGGCAGATGTGTGTGTTCAGTGTGTTACAGAGGCAGATGTGTGTGTTCAGTGTGTGTTAGAGGCAGATGTGTGTGTTCAGTGTGTGTTACAGAGACAGATGTGTGTGTTCAGTGTGTGTTACAGAGGCAGATGTGTGTGTTCAGTGTGTGTTACAGAGGCAGATGTGTGTTCGGTGTGTGTTAGAGGCAGATGTGTGTGTTCAGTGTGTGTTACAGAGGCAGATGTGTGTGTTCAGTGTGTGTTACAGAGGCAGATGTGTGTGTTCAGTGTGTGTTAGAGGCAGATGTGTGTGTTCAGTGTGTGTTAGAGGCAGATGTGTGTGTTCATATTGTGTTAGAGGCAGATGTGTGTGTTCAGTGTGTGTTCAGCGTGTGTTAGAGGCAGTGTGTTCAGTGTGTGTTCAGTGTGTGTTAGAGGCAGATGTGTGTGTTCAGTGTGTGTTCAGTGTGTGTTACAGAGGCAGATGTGTGTGTTCAGTGTGTTACAGAGGCAGATGTGTGTGTTCAGTGTGTTACAGAGGCAGATGTGTGTGTTCAGTGTGTGTTAGAGGCAGATGTGTGTGTTCAGTGTGTGTTAGAGGCAGATGTGTGTGTTCAGTGTGTGTTACAGAGGCAGTGTGTTCAGTGTGTGTTACAGAGGCAGATGTGTGTGTTCAGTGTGTGTTAGAGGCAGATGTGTGTGTTCAGTGTGTGTTACAGAGGCAGATGTGTGTGTTCAGTGTGTTACAGAGGCAGATGTGTGTGTTCAGTGTGTTACAGAGGCAGATGTGTGTGTTCAGTGTGTGTTACAGAGGCAGATGTGTGTGTTCAGTGTGTGTTACAGAGGCAGATGTGTGTGTTCAGTGTGTTACAGAGGCAGATGTGTGTGTTCAGTGTGTGTTACAGAGGCAGATGTGTGTGTTCAGTGTGTGTTACAGAGACAGATGTGTGTGTTCAGTGTGTGTTACAGAGGCAGATGTGTGTGTTCAGTGTGTATTACAGAGGCAGATGTGTGTGTTCAGTGTGTGTTACAGAGGCAGATGTGTGTGTTCAGTGTGTATTACAGAGGCAGATGTGTGTGTTCAGTGTGTGTTACAGAGGCAGATGTGTGTGTTCAGTGTGTGTTCAGTGTGTATTACAGAGGCAGATGTGTGTGTTCAGTGTGTGTTACAGAGACAGATGTGTGTGTTCAGTGTGTGTTACAGAGGCAGATGTGTGTGTTCAGTGTGTGTTACAGAGGCAGATGTGTGTGTTCAGTGTGTTACAGAGGCAGATGTGTGTGTTCAGTGTGTGTTACAGAGGCAGATGTGTGTGTTCAGTGTGTGTTACAGAGGCAGATGTGTGTGTTCAGTGTGTGTTACAGAGGCAGATGTGTGTGTTCAGTGTGTTACAGAGGCAGATGTGTGTGTTCAGTGTGTGTTCAGTGTGTATTACAGAGGCAGATGTGTGTGTTCAGTGTGTGTTACAGAGGCAGATGTCTGTGTTCAGTGTGTGTTCAGACGTCACTTACCCCTCTCTCTCTCTCTCCCCACAGGATGCCCACTGCAAGCACCAAAGACCCGACAAGCGTTAAATCTGCAGCTCGGAGCACTGGCACCAGGAAACCACTGGAGACGTGAGTAACAGAGCTGTGTGTGTGTAGAGACGTGAGTAACAGAGCTGTGTGTGTGTAGAGACGCGAGTAACAGAGCTGTGTGTGTGTGTAGAGACGTGAGTAACAGAGCTGTGTGTGTGTAGAGACGCGAGTAACAGAGCTGTGTGTGTGTGTAGAGACGTGAGTAACAGAGCTGTGTGTGTGTAGTGACGTGAGTAACAGAGCTGTGTGTGTGTGTAGAGACGTGAGTAACAGAGCTGTGTGTGTGTAGAGACGCGAGTAACAGAGCTGTGTGTGTAGAGACGTGAGTAACAGAGCTGTGTGTGTGTGTAGAGACGTGAGTAACAGAGCTGTGTGTGTGTAGTGACGTGAGTAACAGAGCTGTGTGTGTAGAGACGTGAGTAACAGAGCTGTGTGTGTGTGTAGAGACGTGAGTAACAGAGCTGTGTGTGTGTAGTGACGTGAGTAACAGAGCTGTGTGTGTGTGTAGAGACGTGAGTAACAGAGCTGTGTGTGTGTAGAGACGCGAGTAACAGAGCTGTGTGTGTGTAGAGACGCAGTAACAGAGCTGTGTGTGTGTGTAGAGACGTGAGTAACAGAGCTGTGTGTGTGTAGAGACGCGAGTAACAGAGCTGTGTGTGTGTAGAGACGTGAGTAACAGAGCTGTGTGTGTGTAGAGACGCGAGTAACAGAGCTGTGTGTGTGTAGTGACGTGAGTAACAGCTGTGTGTGTAGAGACGTGAGTAACAGAGCTGTGTGTGTGTGTAGAGACGTGAGTAACAGAGCTGTGTGTGTGTAGTGACGTGAGTAACAGAGCTGTGTGTGTGTGTAGAGACGTGAGTAACAGAGCTGTGTGTGTGTAGAGACGCGAGTAACAGAGCTGTGTGTGTAGAGACATGAGTAACAGAGCTGTGTGTGTGTGTAGAGACGCGAGTAACAGAGCTGTGTGTGTGTGTAGAGACGTGAGTAACAGAGCTGTGTGTGTGTAGAGACGCGAGTAACAGAGCTGTGTGTGTAGAGACGTGAGTAACAGAGCTGTGTGTGTGTGTAGAGACGCGAGTAACAGAGCTGTGTGTGTGTAGACGCGAGTAACAGAGCTGTGTGTGTAGAGACGCGAGTAACAGAGCTGTGTGTGTGTAGAGACGCGAGTAACAGAGCTGTGTGTGTGTGTAGAGACGTGAGTAACAGAGCTGTGTGTGTAGAGACGCGAGTAACAGAGCTGTGTGTGTGTGTGTAGAGAGACGCGAGTAACAGAGCTGTGTGTGTGTAGAGACGCGAGTAACAGAGCTGTGTGTGTGTGTAGAGACGTGAGTAACAGAGCTGTGTGTGTGTAGAGACGCGAGTAACAGAGCTGTGTGTGTAGAGACGTGAGTAACAGAGCTGTGTGTGTGTGTAGAGACGTGAGTAACAGAGCTGTGTGTGTGTAGTGACGTGAGTAACAGAGCTGTGTGTGTAGAGACGTGAGTAACAGAGCTGTGTGTGTGTGTAGAGACGTGAGTAACAGAGCTGTGTGTGTGTAGTGACGTGAGTAACAGAGCTGTGTGTGTGTGTAGAGACGTGAGTAACAGAGCTGTGTGTGTGTAGAGACGCGAGTAACAGAGCTGTGTGTGTGTAGAGACGCGAGTAACAGAGCTGTGTGTGTGTGTAGAGACGTGAGTAACAGAGCTGTGTGTGTGTAGAGACGCAAGTAACAGAGCTGTGTGTGTGTAGAGACGTGAGTAACAGAGCTGTGTGTGTGTAGAGACGAGTAACAGAGCTGTGTGTGTGTAGTGACGTGAGTAACAGCTGTGTGTGTAGAGACGTGAGTAACAGAGCTGTGTGTGTGTAGAGACGTGAGTAACAGAGCTGTGTGTGTGTAGAGACGCGAGTAACAGAGCTGTGTGTGTAGAGACGTGAGTAACAGAGCTGTGTGTGTGTGTAGAGACGCGAGTAACAGAGCTGTGTGTGTGTAGTGACGTGAGTAACAGAGCTGTGTGTGTGTAGAGACGTGAGTAACAGAGCTGTGTGTGTGTAGAGACGAGTAACAGAGCTGTGTGTGTGTGTAGAGACGTGAGTAACAGAGCTGTGTGTGTGTAGAGACGCGAGTAACAGAGCTGTGTGTAGAGACGCGAGTAACAGAGCTGTGTGTGTGTAGAGACGCGAGTAACAGAGCTGTGTGTGTGTGTAGAGACGTGAGTAACAGAGCTGTGTGTGTAGACGCGAGTAACAGAGCTGTGTGTGTGTGTAGAGACGCGAGTAACAGAGCTGTGTGTGTGTAGAGACGCGAGTAACAGAGCTGTGTGTGTGTGTAGAGACGTGAGTAACAGAGCTGTGTGTGTGTAGAGACGCGAGTAACAGAGCTGTGTGTGTGTGTAGAGACGTGAGTAACAGAGCTGTGTGTGTGTAGAGACGCGAGTAACAGAGCTGTGTGTGTGTGTAGAGACGTGAGTAACAGAGCTGTGTGTGTGTAGAGACGCGAGTAACAGAGCTGTGTGTGTGTGTAGAGACGTGAGTAACAGAGCTGTGTGTGTGTAGAGACGTGAGTAACAGAGCTGTGTGTGTGTAGAGACGCGAGTAACAGAGCTGTGTGTGTGTGTAGAGACGTGAGTAACAGAGCTGTGTGTGTGTAGAGACGCGAGTAACAGAGCTGTGTGTGTAGAGACGTGAGTAACAGAGCTGTGTGTGTGTAGAGACGCGAGTAACAGAGCTGTGTGTGTGTAGAGACGCGAGTAACAGAGCTGTGTGTGTGTGTAGAGACGTGAGTAACAGAGCTGTGTGTGTGTAGTGACGTGAGTAACAGAGCTGTGTGTGTGTGTAGAGACGTGAGTAACAGAGCTGTGTGTGTGTAGAGACGCGAGTAACAGTGCTGTGTGTGTAGAGACGTGAGTAACAGAGCTGTGTGTGTGTAGAGACGCGAGTAACAGAGCTGTGTGTGTGTGTAGAGACGCGAGTAACAGAGCTGTGTGTGTGTAGAGACGCGAGTAACAGAGCTGTGTGTGTGTGTAGAGACGTGAGTAACAGAGCTGTGTGTGTGTAGAGACGCGAGTAACAGAGCTGTGTGTGTGTGTAGAGACGTGAGTAACAGAGCTGTGTGTGTGTAGAGACGCGAGTAACAGAGCTGTGTGTGTGTGTAGAGACGTGAGTAACAGAGCTGTGTGTGTGTAGAGACGAGTAACAGAGCTGTGTGTGTGTGTAGAGACGTGAGTAACAGAGCTGTGTGTGTGTAGTGACGTGAGTAACAGAGCTGTGTGTGTGTGTAGAGACGTGAGTAACAGAGCTGTGTGTGTGTAGAGACGCGAGTAACAGAGCTGTGTGTGTAGAGACGTGAGTAACAGAGCTGTGTGTGTGTAGAGACGTGAGTAACAGAGCTGTGTGTGTGTAGTGACGTGAGTAACAGAGCTGTGTGTGTAGAGACGTGAGTAACAGAGCTGTGTGTGTGTGTAGAGACGTGAGTAACAGAGCTGTGTGTGTGTAGTGACGTGAGTAACAGAGCTGTGTGTGTAGAGACGTGAGTAACAGAGCTGTGTGTGTGTGTAGAGACGTGAGTAACAGAGCTGTGTGTGTGTAGAGACGCGAGTAACAGAGCTGTGTGTGTGTGTAGAGACGTGAGTAACAGAGCTGTGTGTGTGTAGTGACGTGAGTAACAGAGCTGTGTGTGTGTGTAGTGACGTGAGTAACAGAGCTGTGTGTGTGTAGAGACGCGAGTAACAGAGCTGTGTGTGTAGAGACGTGAGTAACAGAGCTGACGAATGACTAACTCTCTCTCTCTCTCTCTCTCCTTCACACAGTAAACCAAAGGAAGCAAGTGCAACAGGTGAGAGAATCACATCATATTCTAGCCATGCCCTAGAAACCATTTAGAGCACCCTAGCAACCCAAACCCAAAGAGGGATATCTTCAGATCTGAACGTCATAGGGTTGTGTTCACATGTTCCGGGTGAACGTCACCCGGAACAACTTAGCAACTGCCTACCAACGCCTTAGCAACCACCCAGAACACCTTAGCAACTACCTAGCAACCACTCAGAACACCCTAGCAACCACCTAGAAACACCCTAGCAACCAAGTGCCGAGTTTTGCCACTGCAAGCACCACTCACATTTTCTTCAGGAAATGTACATTCTAGTTATTATGATCATTGTTTTCCTCTGTTTCTGTGCTTCAGGCTCTAGGCGTGTCACTCACTGCAAAGGTAGGTCTCATACCAAACCATAAAATTATATTTATTCTGTATTATGCACTTAAAGGTATGCTTAGTGGTTAAAAAACAAAACTGCATGCATTTGTGCTTCAGTTCTGTGCGGATGAATATGATTATCCCGCTGCTCATAAAACATGTGCCGTATGAAGTGACGTATGTACGCAATTTCCTGCTAAAACCATCCCAGCAGGTGTAAAATATAAACACTGATAATAGCTTACCATAGTGAATCAGGGTAAGACAAAAACAGGCTGTGGAAGAAGGGCTGATGGTGTGTTGACTCAGATACAGATTCCTCTTGAATAATAGAGGCACGTCAAGAGCAGATTGTGTTTTAGATGATGGTCTGTCTCTTAATGCGTTCTTTCTCTGTTTATCCCTCTTCCTCATCTCCTCTTCCTCCATCTGCCCCCTTCACTTAGTGACTATGCAGATTTATCTGAGGCCGGTGTCAGGAAGGACTGGGTCAGCTGAGACGCCGCCGGCGGTGGTGATGGCGAATCCGGCCGCAGAACAGAGTAAAGTTGCACTCGTCCAGAAGAGATCGTGTCGAAACTACAAGAGTCCCGTCAAATCACCCAGTCAATACTTCCAGATCTGTTACTGAAGGAAAGACTCACACCGTCACACACACATTTCACTGACGCTCGTCATATGACTGGTGTTAGCAGTGTTGCTTGTTTTCTGGAGAATGAAGAATGCGGCTGGTTTATTAGTTTTTGGTGCAGAATTACAATAAAATCTGATTCATACTTTGGTCAGTCTAATTCTGTGAACTGCAGACATTTACTGCCATATTACAGTCAGACTGGAGGAGCTCCTGACTGCCCTCTGCTGGCTCAGTGAGAGGATCCGTCCGGCCCACAATCCCTTTCACTACATGAACGTCACTGTTGCTGAAATCCATCCAGAAATGATGATCAAGTGTGAGGGAGTGTGTGTGTGTGTGTGTGTGTGTGTGTGCTTGTTTATGTGATTTATGAGGACACAAATTTGTATAATGACATGGGTATTACACTGGTATTACAACGTAAATGTGGTTTAGGAGGACATTTCCTGTGTCCTCATAATAAAAATAGCTTTAAAAACGCACTAAACAATGTTTTATTAAAAATGTAAAAATACAGAATGTTTTCTGTGATGGGTAGTGTGTGTGTGTGTGTGTGTGTGTGTGTGTGTGTGATGGGTAGATTTAGGGGTAGTGTGTGTGTGTGTGTGTATGTGTGATGGGTAGATTTAGGGGTAGTGTGTGTGTATGTGTGTGTGATGGGTAGATTTAGGGGTAGTGTGTGTGTGTGTGTGTGTGTGTGTGTGTGTGTGTGTGAAGGGTAGATTTAGGGGTGTGTGTGTGTGTGTGTGTGTGTGTGTGTGTGTGTGATGGGTAGATTTAGGGGTAGTGTGTGTGTGTGTGTGTGTGTGTGTGATGGGTAGATTTAGGGGTAGTGTGTGTGTGTGTGTGTGTGTGTGTGTGATGATGGGTAGATTTAGGGTAGTGTGTGTGTGTGTGTGTGTGTGTGTGTGTGTGTGTGTGTGTGTGTGTGTGTGTGATTTAGGGGTAGTGTGTGTGTGTGTGTGTGAAGGGTAGATTTAGGTAGTGTGTGTGTGTGTGTGATGGGTAGATTTAGGGTATTGTGTGTGTGTGTGTGATGGGTAGATTTAGGGTAGTGTGTGTGTGTGTGTGTGTGTGTGTGTGTGTGTGTGTGTGTGTGTGATGGGTAGATTTAGGGGTAGTGTGTGTGTGATGGGTAGATTTAGGGGTAGTGTGTGTATGTGTGTGTGTGTGAAGGGTAGATTTAGGGGTAGTGTGTGTGTGTGTGTGTGTGTGTGTGAAGGGTAGATTTAGGGGTAGTGTGTGTGTGAAGGGTAGATTTAGGGGTAGTGTGTGTGTGTGTGTGTGTGAAGGGTAGATTTAGGGGTAGTGTGTGTGTGTGTGTGTGTGTGTGTGTGTGTGATGGGTAGATTTAGGTAGTGTGTGTGTGAAGGGTAGATTTAGGGTAGTGTGTGTGTGTGTGTGTGTGTGTGTGTGTGTGTGTGTGTGTGTGTGTGTGTAGATTTAGGGGTAGTGTGTGTGTGTGTGTGTGTGTGTGTGTGTGTGTGTGTGATGGGTAGATTTAGGTTGTGTGTGTGTGTGTGTGTGTGTGTGTGTGTGTGAAGGGTAGATTTAGGGGTATTGTGTGTGTGTGTGTGTGTGTGTGATGGGTAGATTTAGGGGTAGTGTATGTGTGTGTGTGTGATGGGTAGATTTAGGGGTAGTGTGTGTGTGTGTGTGTGTGTGTGTGTGATGGGTAGATTTAGGGGTGTAGTGTGTGTGTGATGGGTAGATTTAGGGGTAGTGTGTGTGATGGGTAGATTTAGGGGTAGTGTGTGTGTGTGTGTGTGTGTGTGTGTGTGTGTGTGTGTGTGTGTGTGTGTGTGTGAAGGGTAGATTTAGGGGTAGTGTGTGTGTGATGGGTAGATTTAGGGGTATTGTGTGTGTGTGTGTGTGTGTGATGGGTAGATTTAGGGGTTGTGTGTGTGCGTGTGATGGGTAGATTTAGGGGTAGGGGTATTGTGTGTGTGTGTGTGTGTGTAGGAGTAGGGGGATAGAATATACAGTTTGTACAGTATAAATACATCTATGGAGAGTCCTCATAATGATAGGTACACCAACATTATGATCGATAAATGCAGATTAAATGATCGATAAATGCACTTTTATGACGGATGGATGCACTTTTATGGTCTTCAAAACAGAAACATCCATGCACTGCCATTATAAAGCTGGGAAGAGCCAGGACATTATTAATAACTGTGTTTGTCTGAGAGAATGATGTCACACACACCCAGGATGAGCTGAGGGAGAGGAAATCATGGGATAATGTTCCTGTTTGGGTGAACTATCCCTTTAATTTTCATATGGGAGTCCACAGTGCATTAACTGATGTATTCGTGCATGTATATCAATAGTTTAGTACACTAGAATATCTCTGGGCTTATTCTGTCTGCATCAGGAGTGATGATGATGATGATGTTTCGCGCTCAAAACGAGTTTAAACCTCTCTCTTCCCGCCAGTTGCTCGTCGCGCCGCTCGCGTGTCTCTGAGGCGCCGGTGGGCAGAATCGGTGAGTCAGTGAGCGGCTGGCGGACTCTGAAGCGCCGCGGCCCGTGACCGGAGAACGGGCGCGATCTCTGTGAGATGGACGTGAGGACACGATCTCAACACGGCGACAAAAACACCAAAACACCAGAAAACGTCTCGGACGCGCCACAGAACCGGCCACATTTCCCTCTGTCGCATTTCCCCCTCCGCATCCGCGACTGGCTTTCGTAGCATCGGCGGTTTTTTACAGATATTCCCGGGATATTCGCCTTTAAAGACTAAGCGGTGTGGGATTGATACACACAGGGCATCGAAAGACTGCGCTGACATTATTCCACGTTTATTTATTACAAAGAAAAGAAGAAAATATGAGGTAAGCGCCCGTCCTCACGCGCAGCGTCCGTTATTATCCGTTATTAACGGCGCGAAGGCTGCAGCAGATTATGTGACGGGATGTGTTGGGCTGAATGTAGTGTTTTATATGTACAGTTATGTCGACATATTGTCTATATATTTGAGTTATTGGTT
>JAGHMJ010000032.1:772901-777901 GCA_018749465.1 Paracanthobrama guichenoti | reverse complement strand
GCGCAACGCTTTGCTTTGGCTTTTAAGGCGTAACATGTGACCAATTCAGAGGACTTGGGCAAACTTAACCTGCAGTTGTTAGTCAACCAAGTCACACACAAAGGGTTGAGTTACCATTAAATGGCTTGAAGTAGAAAAACCAAGCACAACTTGTTTAGTGTAACCTATATTTAAAAACAAAAACGAAAGCCACCTCCAGTTGAAACCAATACCAAAGAGACACTGATGTTGGGTTTCAGAAGTTTATTAAGACCACTAAAAGTCACATGACCAGGAGTAAGTTCTCACTAGACACCACAGTTTGTCCACTAGAGATTGTCTTGACATCAGCATCTCTTCCTGTAAGAGAAGTGGTAGAATCGTGAAGGCCATTTAAAAACCTAAAGTCTCACGGTTCCTGCAGTCAGTTTACAGCAAGCACTCACTTTTCCTAGCGCAGCTTGCTCACAGGAGCCAGAAGAGGATGGCACAGCCAGCTGTACTACAGTGGATGAAGATCTAACAGAGGGGAAAGGGTTAAAACACAGAAATCACTATAAAGACTAATATCAAAGGGTTCAGGTAAGGCTGCATGGGCATACGGTTTCCTGCAGAGGAGCCAGTGATGCTGGATCACAAATGTGAACATCTTCTTCGCTCAAGCAGCTTGTAGTGGGTTGGGAACTGAAGACCAGAAGATCAGCCACCGGAACCAGTGTGGTCAGGGTAACGGTCATCCTGGTAAGGGCAGCTGAGCGGCAAGAGGCAGTCAGAAATGCCTTACAGCACACTAGATGGATAAAGACCAGCCTTACTCACCATCGACCAGAAGGTCCCACTGGGGTAGACTGAGTGGACTGGGGTTGATGTCGCCCAGCAACGCCCAGCATCAGGACAATGTTGGGGTCAGTCCTCTCAAAATCGCGCCTCAACATACACAGGCTCCCGCCAGGCGCGTGACGGATAATCAGGCGTCAGCGTGGTAGAACCAGCGTCGCCTCGTCCCTGAGAGAGGAGGAACACTGCGTTTAACCAGAAACTGTTGCAACCTGGGTTTTAGAAAATCATCCATACTTGGAACAGACACTTACCTTCTGCACAGCCTTTGGTGACACATTGACCGCTTGCCAGTCTGGCTCCACCCTGAGGGGTCCAGGAGCAGCTACTGGTGGAGGTGCAGGAACAGGGTTGACCTCCACAAACCAGAGCTTCCACAGAAGTAGCAGAGTACCTACACTGGAAGAAGCCTGGACAACAAACAGTGAGCTTGTAGCATTTGTCAAGGACTATACAAATCACGCTAAAGCATAAAGTCACCTACTCAAAATGGCTGTCCCTTGCCGATGGAACCAGAGTGGTCCGACACCCACTTCATATGAGAGCACCATTCGGTTTTCATACACCACATATCCACTGTCCTCCTGCAAATAGTAACTGTTGGCATCCAGTCCATTCAAGCCATGCGAGAACAGAACCACAAGCGAAAGCTACTCACCATCATGCTCGTGCCACATGCAGTGACAGGGGAACTGGTATATAGCAAAGGAAGGTGTGGATCACAGGACTGCAAGGTGGGTGTTTCCACCCGGGAGCGGACTGAATCCAGGCTCAATCGAGGCAGAGTAACATCTTTAGCCACCACTACCACCAAAAGCTGACCATCTCTTATACGCTGGACAGTCACTGGAGCAAGGTACAAGAGCGGGTTATTGCCAGAGAGCAGTTTAACATGAACCCCTTTACATTGACTCAACACTCTTGCCTGCCTTCCCATATAGTAACACTGCGGTCCGTTAAAGCAGCAGTTGAGAGTTCACACTCAGCACCACTGATACCAGGTGGGCCACATTGGATCTGCTCAGATCAGCTACAACACATTTGTCAAGGGGGCTCTTCCTGCACCACTGGCTGTAGGTTGAACAGCTTCTGAAACTGCTGACTAGCTTGCTGTTGAACCTGCTGAGGAAACTGCTTTGACTAGCCTGCTGTTGAACCCGTTGAGAAACTGCTGACTAACTAGCGGTTGAACCTGTTGACTGAGCTTGCTGTTGAACCGCTGAAGAAACTTCGCTGACTAAACTTGCGGTTGAACCTGTTGACTAACGCTGAGAAACTGTTGACTAGCTTGCTTGCTGTTGAACCTGCTGAGAAACTGCTGACTAACTTGCTGTTGAACCCGCTGAGGAAACTGCTGACTGGCTTGCTGTTGAACCAACGTGAGATCGTTTTTTCTGTAACATCAGAGCTTGAGGATTCTGGGGCAGATTACTCCACTGTGGAACAGCATGACAGAAAGCACAAAACCACACACAAAGTGCCAGAGTGCGCTGCACCAACACTTCCTGCCATTGTTCAACAGCTAGTCACACTGTTGAGATGCTGCCCTTACTGGTCTTTTGTATTCTACAGATTTTGGCTAATTAACGATAATCCTCCTCTTCATTAACAGTCATGATTCTCCAGACTTGCCCTTAATGGGAGCTTCAGCTACCAGAAGATTCTCATTGGTTCTTCAGATTCCAGTTTTCTTTATTTTTTCCACCCTTATTGAACATAACAGTTCATTCAGAATGGTATACTAGTACTTATTTTTGCTATTAAATTCAGCCTTTGTTTTATTCCTTCCTTAGCTGAATACAATAGTTTGATGTTTTAGCAATTCTGGATTGTTTTTCTTTTGAGTTCTCATGAAACAGGCCTGTGCATTCATGCTGAATAAGGGTTTTAACACACAAGATAATGTTACAATGATATGGAAGCCTGTCTTAGCCATAGCTGCTGTTTTCTTACATTTTGCATTATAATTAAAAAGACTGCAATTTATATATTAAAGTCTTTTTTAATATTCTTTTTACAACTTCAAGATCAGGAACCTTCAATATAACACAACATTTTACATAGCAGTGTGTAAATTTTTTTTTTTAATTATGAAGGCAATAATATACCTCAAATTCATCCAGAAACATACATTTATTGTAATATGAGTCAAGTCACGTCAGCTTTTATTTCTATAGCTGAATAATATATATATATATAGTGAGTTAATACAGATTTTATATCCTGATAACAGGAAAATAATTCAATAAGTTAATTTCAGCTGTAAGCGGTCTATAAGAAAACGGTAACAATGCTAGGAAGACCAGAGTTTGAGCGCTAAATAGGAAAGGATCGACCGCCTGCGGTTGATTTTGATATTCTAGGATTATCAACTGGCCCGAGTTTTTGAGACCGCATAGAGGCGTTGATGGAGTTTAATGCGTTAAGTGTTAAGCTCAAGTAATGCTGAGGAGCTAAACCATTTAGTGCTTTGTAAGTAATAAGCAAGATTTTAAAATGTATACAGCCCTGTTTAATAGGAGACCAGTGCAGTGTTGACAGTGAACTGGCTAATATGGTCATACTTCCTGGTTCTGGTAGCTGGCTCGAGCTGCTGCGTTTTGGACCAGCTGGAGTTTGTTTATTAGCGAGCAGGGCAACCACCCAGTAAAGCATTACAGTAATCTAGCCTTGAGGTCATGAAGCATGAATTAACTGTTCAGCATTTTTGCATTGAAAAGGATGTGCTGTAATTTAGATATATTTTTAAGATGGTGAGAATGCAGTTTTACAGATGTTAGAAATGTGGCTTTCAAATGAAGATTGGTATCAAGAGCACACCCAGGTTCCTCACTGACGACGAGGACTTGTGAGTGTGTGTGTGAGTGTGAGTGAGAGTGATATGATGGGAGTGAGTGTGTGTGTGTGTGAGAGTGTGCTATGAGTGGTGTGTGGTGAGGAGTGTGTGTGCGTGACAATGGCTGATGTGTGTGCTGTGTAGTATGATATGTGTGTGATAATGTGTGAGGATGTGTGTAATATTATTAATAATGTGTGTAGTAATAGTAATAATGTGTAGTGTAACAATATAATGTGTATGTACCTGGAATCTGTTGTGTGAGTGTGTATATATTCTATATGTGCTGTGTAGTACTGTGAGTGTGTGTAATATGTATATGTGTGTAATAAGTGAGGGTGTGGGAGTGTGTGTGAGTAATATATTGTATGTGTGTGTGAGTGAATGTGTGTGTGTTAATATGTGTGTGTATGTGTATAACTGTGAGAGTGTGTGTGTTCAGTAATAGATTTGTGTGTGTGTGTGATGTGTGTGTGTGTGTGTGTGAGTGTGTGTGTGTGATAATGATGTGTGTGTGTGTGTGTGTGTGTGTGTGTGTAGTGATAAAGTGAGTGTAGTGTGAGGTACATGTATTCCAGCGAGTTCAGAACCCCCGTGGCGGGAAGTTAGCGCTGGTCAGGACCCCCACTCCAGGAGACGCACGCTAGGCAGCTCTGGATGCCGTCGACTGGGACATGTTCGAGGCGAGTTCAGCCGGCGTAAAGCGAGTTCACGGATGTGGCGCTTTGCTTCATCAACAACGCTTTGCAGAGCAAGCCACGCATGAAACAATAACAATAACGTCCTTCTCAAATCAGAAACCGTGGGTGTGGACAATTTCAGTCCGGCGCTTTGCAGTGAACCACACGCGACTGCTGCTAACAACTGCGCTCCATCTCTATCAGAACATGACTGAATACAGAATCGTCCTGCTATGCTCTGCGACGGCGCGGTTAAAGCCGCAAAGCTCCGTTATAAGGATCGAGTGGAGGTCATTTCCAACTAACGACTTCGCTGGCGCATGGTCGTATGGCGGGAATCTGAGGTCCATCTGCTCCTTTGGATCTAAATCACTCTGCAGAGGTCAGAGCTGATCGTCGCGCCAGAATGAATGAAACTCTTTCTACGCTCGCTTTGATTGTAACCGCGGCAGCGCGACTCCGCCAAGTGACACGGTCAGAGGAATTACACGCACTGCCGCAGGATCGCCAGGAAAGCTGCTGTCGGATGGTATTTCAGGTCGTGTTCGCGGTCCGTGCTGGATCAGCTCGGTTGTTTACATCTATCTTAATGAGTCCTCGCTACATCTGTGGTCCCCACCGCTTCTTCAAAAATCCACCATCCCTGTCCCTAAGAACAGTAAACCTTC
>JAGHMJ010000032.1:755944-762787 GCA_018749465.1 Paracanthobrama guichenoti | reverse complement strand
CCTAACCCTAACCCTAACCCTAACCCTAACCCTAACCCTAACCCTAACCCTAACCCTAACCCTAACCCTAACCCTAACCCTAACCCTAACCCTAACCCTAACCCTAACCCTAACCCTAACTCAACCCTAACCCTAACCCCCTAAAACTGCAAACTCAACCCTAACCCTAACCCTAGCCCTAACCCTGCAAAACTCAAGTCCCACCCACCCAAAACTCAAGTCCAACTAACCCAAATTTTATGTCCCACCCACCCAGGTCCCAACCTAAGTCAAACACAAGTCCCACCCTAACTCAAACACAAGTCCCACCCACCAAGTCCCACCCAAATCAAGACACAAGTCCCACCTAACTCAAACACAAGTCCTACCCACCTAAGTCAAAACACAAGTTCCACCTAAGTCAAAACACAAGTTCCACCTAAGTCAAAAACACAAGTTCCAAGTCTAACCTAAGTCAAACACAAGTCCCACCTAACTCAAACACAAAACTAAGTTAAAACACAAGTCCCACCTAAGTCAAAACACAAGTCCCACCTAACTCAAAACACAAACCTAAGTCCTAACACAACTCAAAACCTAGTCAAACACAAGTCCCACCTAAGTCAAAACACAAGTCACACCTAACTCAAACACAAGTCACACCTAACTCAAACACAAGTCCCACTCCACCCAAATCAAAACACAAGTCCAACCCACCAAAGTCCAAACCCACCAAACTCAAAAACAAGTCCCACCTAAGTCAAAACACAAGTCACACCTAAGTCAAAACACAAAACTGCGAAACTCAACCCTAGGGGTAGGGGGTGCAATACCATATCTCAGTGCCTGTTGGTGCTAGAGGTCCCAAACCACGCCCAATCGACAGGGCGTGGCCTAATTAGTATATATACGAAATTTCAGCTCTCTAGGACCTAAGGGTGCAAAAATACAGGGGGGGTGCACTTGAGGGGGGGTGCAAAATTGCTTATTAATCCCTAACCCTAACCCCTAACCCTAACCCTAACCCTAACCCTAACCCTAACCCTAACCTAACCCTAACCTAACCCTAACCCTAACCCTAACCCTAACCCTAACCCTAACCCTAACCCTAACCCTAACCCTAACCCTAACCCTAACCCTAACCCTAACCCTAACCCTAACCCTAACCCTAACCCTAACCCTAACCCTAACCCTAACCCTAACCCTAACCCTAACCCTAACCCTAACCCTAAAACCCTAAACCTAACCCTAACCCTAAAAACCCTAACCCAAAACCCTAACCCTAACCAAAACCAACCCTCAACCCAAACCCTATGTCCCTGAAACCAAAACCAACCCTAACCCTAACTCTAAACCAAGTCAAACTCAAGTCCCACCCACCCAACCCAAACACAAGTCCAACCCACCCAAGTCCTAACCCAACCCACCCTAACACAAGTCCTAACCTAACTCAAACACAAGTCCCACCCACCCAAAACCCAAACACCTAAGTCCTAACTCCACAAACCAAAACACTCCACCTAAGTCAAAACACAAGTCCCACCTAAGTCAAAAAACACAAGTCCCACCTAACTCAAAAACATAAGTCCAAAAGTCAAACACAAGTCCCACCTAAGTCAAAACACAACACAAGTTAAAACACAAGTCCCACCCAACTCAAACACAAGTCCAACCTAAATCAAAACACAAGTCACAACCTAACTCAAACACAAGTCCCACCTAAGTCAAAACACAAGTCACACCTAACTCAAACACAAGTCACACCTAACTCAAACACAAGTCCCACCCACCCAAATCAAAACACAAGTCCAACCCACCAAAGTCAAACCCACCAAACTCAAAAACAAGTCCCACCTAAGTCAAAACACAAGTCACACCTAAGTCAAAACACAAAACTCATAAACTCAACCCTAGGGGTAGGGGGTGCAATACCATATCTCAGTGCCTGTTGGTGCTAGAGGTCCCAAACCACGCCCAATCGACAGGGCGTGGCCTAATTAGTATATATACGAAATTTCAGCTCTCTAGGACCTAAGGGTGCAAAAATACAGGGGGGGTGCACTTGAGGGGGTGCAAAATCTTTTTTTTATCCTAACCCTAACCTAACCCTAACCCTAACCCTAACCCTAACCCTAACCCTAACCCTAACCCTAACCCTAACCCTAACCCTAACCCTAACCCTAACCCTAACCCTAACCCTAACCCTAACCCTAACCCTAACCTAACCTAACTAACCCTAACCCTAACCCTAACCCTAACCTAACCCTACCCTAACCCTAACCCTAACCCTAACCCTAACCTCCCTAACCCTAAAAACTGCAAACTCAAGTCCTAACCCAACCCAAAACTCAAGTCCAACCCTAACCCAGCCCCTATGTCCCACCTAACCCAGGTCCTAACCTAACCCAAGTCAAACACAAGTCTTAACCTAACCCAAAACTCAGTCCCACCAAACTCAAAAACACTAAGTCCCACCCAAAACCAAGTCCTAACCCAAGTCAAACACAAGTCCTAACACCTAACTCAAACACAAGTCCTAACCCACCCACCCAAGTCCCACCCAAGTCAAAACACAAGTCCCACCTAAGTCAAAACACAAGTCCCACCCACCTAAGTCAAAACACAAGTCCCAAAGTCAAAACACAAGTCCCACCCTAAGTCAAAACACAAGTCCACCTAAGTTAAAACACAAGTCCCACCTAAGTCAAAACACAAGTCCTAACCTAACTCAAAACACAAGTCCCACCTAAGTCAAAACACAAGTCCCAACCTAAGTCAAAACACAAGTCCAACCTAAACTAAAACACAAGTCCCACTAAGTCAAAACACAAGTCACACCTAACTCAAACACAAGTCACACCTAACTCAAACACAAGTCCCACCCACCCAAATCAAAACACAAGTCCAACCCACCAAAGTCCAACCCACCAAACTCAAAAACAAGTCCCACCTAAGTCAAAACACAAGTCACACCTAAGTCAAAACACAAAACTCATAAACTCAACCCTAGGGGTAGGGGTGCAATACCATATCTCAGTGCCTGTTGGTGCTAGAGGTCCCAAACCACGCCCAATCGACAGGGCGTGGCCTAATTAGTATATATACGAAATTTCAGCTCTCTAGGACCTAAGGGTGCAAAAATACAGGGGGGGTGCACTTGAGGGGGTGCAAAAATTGCTTTATCCCTATAACCTAACCCTAACCCTAACCCTAACCCTAACCCTAACCCTAACCCTAACCCTAACCCTAACCCTAACCCCCTAACCCTAACCCTAACCCCTAACCCTAACCCTAACCCTAACCCTAACCCTAACCCTAACCCTAAACCCTAACCCTAACCCTAACCCTAACCCTAACCCTAACCCTAACCCTAACCCTAACCCTAAAACTCAACCCTAACCCTAGCCCTAAAAACCTAACCCACCTAACCCTAGTCCTAAAACCCTAAAGTCTAACCCTAACCCTAAACCCTAACCCTAACCCTAACCCTAACCTAAAGTTAAAGTCCCACCTAAGTCCTAACCCTAAGTCAAACCCTAACCCAAAAAGTCCCACCTAACCCTAACACAAGTCCAACCCCACCCAAAACACAAGTCTAACCCAAACACAAGTCCTAACTAACAGTAACACCTAACTCAAACATTTAACCCTAACAAGTCCCACCCCTAAAACCTAACCCCCAAACCTAAAAGTTTAACACCTAACCTCAAACACAAGTCCCACCTAATCAAAACACAAGTCCCACACCTAACTTTTAAGTCTAACCTAACTCAAACACAAGTCCCACCTAACCCTAAGTCTAACTCAAAACACAAGTCCAACCCAACTCCTAACACAAGTCCCACCAAACTCAAAACACAAAGTCCTAACCTAACCAAACTCAAAACACAAGTCCACCTAAGTCCCAAGTCCTAACCCTAACCCAACCCTAACCCTAACCCTAACACTCCATAACTCAGTGCCTAACCCTAACCCTCCCAAACCACCCTAATCTACAGGTCGTGGCCTAATTAGTATATATAAGTGAAACCTAAGCTCTCTAAACCTAACCCTAAAATACCCTAAATTTGAGGGGGTGCAATTAATTTCCTAACCCTAACCCTAGTCCCTAACCCTAACCCTAACCCTAACCCCTAACCCTAACCCTAACCCTAACCCTAACCCTAACCCTAACCCTAACCCTAACCCTAACCCTAACCCTAACCCTAAACCCTAACCCTAACCCTAACCCTAACCCTAACCCTAACCCTAACCCTAACCCTAACCCTAACCCTAAAACCTAACAACCCTAACCCTAACCCTGAAACTGCAAACTCAACCCAAACCCTAACTCCTAGCCCTGAAACTGCAAAACTCAAGTCCCACCCTAACCCAAAACTCAAGTCCAACCTAACCCAAATTCTATGTCCCACCCACCCAGGTCCCAAAACTAAGTCAAACACAAGTCCCACCTAACTCAAACACAAGTCCCACCCACCAAGTCCCACCCAAATCAAGACACAAGTCCCACCTAACTCAAACACAAGTCCTACCCACCTAAGTCAAAACACAAGTTCCACCTAAGTCAAAACACAAGTTCCACCTAAGTCAAAACACAAGTCCCTAACCAAGTTAAAACACAAGTCCCACCTAACTCAAACACAAGTCCAACCTAACCAAAACACAAGTCAAACCTAACTCAAACACAACCTAAGTCCACCTAACCAAAACACAAGTCACACCCAACTCAAACACAAGTCACACCCAACTCAAACACAAGTCCCACCCACCCAAATCAAAACACAAGTCCAACCCACCAAAGTCCAACCCACCAAACTCAAAAAACAAGTCCCACCCAAGTCAAAACACAAGTCACACCCAAGTCAAAACACAAAACTCATAAACTCAACCCTAGGGGTAGGGGGTGCAATACCATATCTCAGTGCCTGTTGGTGCTAGAGGTCCCAAACCACGCCCAATCGACAGGGCGTGGCCTAATTAGTATATATACGAAATTTCAGCTCTCTAGGACCTAAGGGTGCAAAAATACAGGGGGGGTGCACTTGAGGGGGGGTGCAAAATTCGTTTTTATCCCTATAACCTAACCCTAACCCTAACCCTAACCCTAACCCTAACCCTAACCCTAACCCTAACCTAACCCTAACCCTAACCCTAACCCTAACCCTAACCCTAACCCTAACCCTAACCCTAACCCCTAACTGCAACCTCAACCCCCTAACCTAACCCTAACCCTGGAAACTGCAAACTCAACCCAAACCCTAACCCTAGCCCTGAAAACTGCAAACCTAAGTCAAACCCACCCAAAAGTCCAACCCACCCAAATTCTATGTCCCACCCACCCAGGTCCCAACCAAGTCAAACACAAGTCCCACCCAACTCAAACACAAGTCCCACCCACCAAGTCCCACCAAATCAAGACACAAGTCCCACCTAACCTAACTCAAACACAAGTCAAGTACACCACCAAACAAGTCCCAAAACACAAGTTCCACCTAAGTCAAAACACAAGTTCCACCTAAACACAAGTCCCACTAAGTTAAAACACAAGTCCCACCTAAGTTAAAACACAAGTCCCACCTAACTCAAACACAAGTCCAACCTAAATCAAAACACAAGTCACACCTAACTCAAACACAAGTCCCACCTAAGTCAAAACACAAGTCACACCTAACTCAAAACACAAGTCACACCCAACTCAAACACAAGTCCCACCCACCCAAATCAAAACACAAGTCCAACCCACCAAAGTCCAACCCACCAAACTCAAAAAACAAGTCCCACCTAAGTCAAAACACAAGTCACACCTAAGTCAAAACACAAACTCATAAACTCAACCCTAGGGGTAGGGGGTGCAATACCATATCTCAGTGCCTGTTGGTGCTAGAGGTCCCAAACCACGCCCAATCGACAGGGCGTGGCCTAATTAGTATATATATATACGAAATTTCAGCTCTCTAGGACCTAAGGGTGCAAAAATACAGGGGGGGGTGCACTTGAGGGGGGGTGCAAAATTCGTTTTTATCCCTATAACCTAACCCTAACCCTAACCCTAACCCTAACCCTAACCCTAACCCTAACCCTAACCCTAACCCTAACCCTAACCCTAACCCTAACCCTAACCCTAACCCTAACCCTAACCCTAAACCCTAACCCTAACCCTAACCCTAACCCTAACCCTAACCCTAAACCTAACCCTAACCCAACCCTAACCCTAACCAAACCCTAACCCTAACCCTAAACCCTAACCCTAATTTTAAACCCTAACCCTAACCCTAACCTCAAGTCCTAACCCTAACCCAAAACTCAAACCCAAGTTTAACCCTAAAACCAAAAACAAGTCCCACCTAACCCAAAACCCTAAGTCCAAACTAACCCAAACCCAAGTCCCACCTAACTCAACCCAAATTTAATTTTACCCAAGTCCCAAACCCAAGTCCAAACTCAAGTCAAACACAAGTCCCACCTAACTCAAACACAAGTCCCACCCACCAGGCGTGTCAAAACACAAGTCCCACCCCAAAACAAAACACAAGTCCCAACTCAAACACAAGTCCTAACCTAAGTCAAAAACACAAGTCCCACCCTAAAACACAAGTCCCAACACAAGTCAAACACAGTTCCACCTAACCAAAACACAAGTCCCACCTAAGTTAAAACACAAGTCCAACCCAAACACAAGTCCACACCCTCCAAACCCAAGTCTAACCCAAACAAAACACAAGTCCCACCTAAGTCAAAACACAAGTACACTTAACCTAAGTCAAAACACAAGTCACACCTAACTCAAAACACAAGTCACACCTAACCCAAACACAAGTCCCACCCACCCAAATCAAAACACAAGTCCAACCCACCAAAGTCCAA
>JAGHMJ010000032.1:678444-750944 GCA_018749465.1 Paracanthobrama guichenoti | reverse complement strand
CACACTAAGTCAAAACACAAGTCACACCTAACTCAAAACAAGTCACACCTAACTCAAACACAAGTCCCACCCACCCAAATCAAAACACAAGTCCAACCCACCAAAGTCCAACCCACCAAACTCAAAAACAAGTCCCACCTAAGTCAAAACACAAGTCACACCCAAGTCAAAAACACAAACTGCATAAACTCAACCCTAGGGGTAGGGGTGCAATACCATATCTCAGTGCCTGTTGGTGCTAGAGGTCCCAAACCACGCCCAATCGACAGGGCGTGGCCTAATTAGTAGTATATATACGAAATTTCAGCTCTCTAGGACCTAAGGGTGCAAAAATACAGGGGTGCACTTGAGGGGGTGCAAAATTGCTTATTTATATAACCCTAACCCTATACCCCCTAACCCTAACCCTAACCCTAACCCTAACCCTAACCCTAACCCTAACCCTAACCCTAACCCTAACCCTAACCCTAACCCTAACCCTAACCCTAACCCTAACCCTAACCCTAACCCTAACCTAACTAACCCTAACCCTAACCTAACCCTAACCCTAACCCTAACCCTGAAACCCAACCTCAACTAACCCTAGCCCTAACCCTAAACCAAAACCCAAGTCCCTAACCCTAACCCTAAACTGCAAACTCAAACCCCACCCTAAACCCAAAAACCCATGTCCAAGTCCCACCCACCCAAACACAAAACACAAGTCCCACCTAACTCAAACACAAGTCCCACCCACCAAGTCCCACCCAAAGTCAAAACACAAGTCCCACCTAACTCAAACACAAGTCCCACCAAACCAAGTCCCACAAAAGTCAAACACAAACCCACTCCAACTCAAACACAAGTCCACAACCCAAGTCAAAACCCAAGTCCAACCACAAGTCAAAACACAAGTCCCACCCAAGTCAAAACACAAGTCCCACCTAAGTCAAAACACAAGTCCCACCCAACCTAAAACACAAGTCCAACCTAACCAAACACAAGTCCAACCCAAACAAGTCCCACCTAACTCAAACACAAGTCCCAC
Organism: Paracanthobrama guichenoti; assembly: GCA_018749465.1. Classification (NCBI taxonomy): domain Eukaryota; kingdom Metazoa; phylum Chordata; class Actinopteri; order Cypriniformes; family Gobionidae; genus Paracanthobrama; species Paracanthobrama guichenoti. Next base: position 749,917 of record JAGHMJ010000032.1, on the reverse strand, counting down.
AACTCCAAGTCAAAACACAAACACACTAACTCAAAACACAAGTCACACCCAACTCAAACACAAGTCCCACCCACCCAAATCAAAACACAAGTCCAACCCACCAAAGTCCAACCCACCAAACTCAAAAACAAGTCCCACCTAAGTCAAAACACAAGTCACACCCAAGTCAAAACACAAAACTGCGAAACTCAACCCTAGGGGTAGGGGGTGCAATACCATATCTCAGTGCCTGTTGGTGCTAGAGGTCCCAAACCACGCCCAATCGACAGGGCGTGGCCTAATTAGTATATATACGAAATTTCAGCTCTCTAGGACCTAAGGGTGCAAAAATACAGGGGGGGTGCACTTGAGGGGGGGTGCAAAATTCGTTTTTATCCCTATAACCTAACCCTAACCCTAACCCTAACCCTAACCCTAACCCTAACCCTAACCCTAACCCTAACCCTAACCCTAACCCCTAACCCTAACCCTAACTAAAACTAACCCTAACCCCTAACCCTAAAACCCTAACCCCCTAACCCTAACCCTGAAACCTCAACCCTAACCCTAACCCTAGCCCTGCAAAACTGCAAACTCAAGTCCCACCCACCCAAAACTCAAGTCCAACCCACCCAAATTCTATGTCCCACCCACCCAGGTCCCAACCAAGTCAAACACAAGTCCCACCCAACTCAAACACAAGTCCCACCCACCAAGTCCCACCCAAATCAAGACACAAGTCCCACCTAAACAAACACAAGTCCTACCCACCCAAGTCAAAACACAAGTTCCACCCAAGTCAAAACACAAGTTCCACCTAAGTCAAAACACAAGTCAAAACACAAGTCCCACCAAACAAAACACAAGTCAAACCTAACCAAGTCCAAACACAAGTCCAACCTAAGTCAAAACACAAGTCCCACCTAACTCAAACACAAGTCCCACCTCAAGTCAAAACACAAGTCACACCTAACTCAAACACAAGTCACACCTAACTCAAACACAAGTCCCACCCACCCAAATCAAAACACAAGTCCAACCCACCAAAGTCCAACCCACAAACTCAAAAACAAGTCCCACCTAAGTCAAAACACAAGTCACACCTAAGTCAAAACACAAATCCCAAACTCAACCCTAGGGGTAGGGGGGTACCACCATCTCAGTGCCTGTTGGTGCTAGAGGTCCCAAACCACGCCCAATCGACAGGGCGTGGCCTAATTAGTATATATATACGAAATTTCAGCTCTCTAGGACCTAAGGGTGCAAAAATACAGGGGTGCACTTGAGGGGGTGCAAAATCTGCTTTTATCCCTATATAACCTAACCCTAACCCTAACCCTAACCCTAACCCTAACCCTAACCCTAACCCTAACCCTAACCCTAACCCTAACCCTAACCCTAACCCTAACCCTAACCCTAACCCTAACCCCTAACCCTAACCCTAACCCTAAACTAACCCTAACCCTAACCCTAACCCTAACCCTAACCCTAACCCCTAAACCCTAATCTAGGGTCCTAACCCCTAACCCTAACTCAAGTCCCCCTAACCCTAACCCAAGTCCCACCTAACTCGACAATTTAACTAACCCTAGTCCCACCTATATATAACACAAGTCCTAACCTAACCCAAAACACAAGTCCCAAAAGTCAAAAACTAACCTAACCCAAAACACAACCACTAAAAACACAAGTCCCCTAACCCTACCTAGGTCAAAACACAACCCTAACCTCTAAACCTAACCCTAACCCTAACCCTAACCCTAACCCTAAACCCTAACCCAAACCCAACCCTAACTCCTAACCCTAACCCAAAACACAAGTCCCTAACCCTAACCCTAACCCTAACCTAACCCTAACCCTAACAAAACCACAAGTCCTAACCCCTAACACAAAACCCTAAACTCAACCCTAACCCTAACCCTAACCCTAACCCTGTTGGTGCCTAACCCCAAACCTAACCCTCGACAACCCTAACCCTAACGAAATTTAACCCTAACCTAACCCTAACCCAAAAACCACTTAACCCTAACCCTAACCCTAACCCTAACCCTAACCCTAAACCCTAACCCTAACCCTAAACCTAACCCTAACCCTAACCCTAAAACTCCAAACCAAACCCTAACCCTAGCCCTGAAAACTGCAAACTCAAGTCCCACCCACCCAAAACTCAAGTCCAACCAACCCAAATTTTATGTCCCACCCACCCAGGTCCCAACCAAGTCAAACACAAGTCCCACCTAACTCAAAACACAAGTCCCACCCACACAAGTCCCACCCAAATCAAGACACAAGTCCCAGTCCCACCAAACACAAGTCAAACACAAGTCCTACCCACCCAAGTCAAACCACAAGTTCCACACAAGTCAAGTCAAAACACAAGTTCCACCTAAGTCAAAACACAAGTCCCACCAAGTTAAAACACAAGTCCCACACAAGTCAAAACACAAGTCCCACCTAAGTCAAAACACAAGTCCAACCTAAATCAAAACACAAGTCACACCCAACTCAAACACAAGTCCCACCTAAGTCAAAACACAAGTCACACCTAACTCAAACACAAGTCACACCTAACTCAAACACAAGTCCCACCCACCCAAATCAAAACACAAGTCCAACCCACCAAAGTCCAACCCACCAAACTCAAAAACAAGTCCCACCCAAGTCAAAACACAAGTCACACCAAGTCAAAACACAAAACTGCATAAACTCAACCCTAGGGGTAGGGGTGCAATACCATATCTCAGTGCCTGTTGGTGCTAGAGGTCCCAAACCACGCCCAATCGACAGGGCGTGGCCTAATTAGTATATATACGAAATTTCAGCTCTCTAGGACCTAAGGGTGCAAAAATACAGGGGGGGTGCACTTGAGGGGGTGCAAAATTCTTTTTATCCCTATAACTAACCTAACCCTAACCCTAACCCTAACCCTAACCCTAACCCTAACCCTAACCCTAACCCCCTAACCCTAACCCTAACCCTAACCCTAACCCTAACCCTAACCCTAACCCTAACCCTAACCCTAACCCTAACCCTAACCCTAACCCTAACCCTAAACCCTAACCCTAACCCTAAGTCCCCCTAACCCTAACCCTAACCCTAACCCAACCCTATGTCCCACCCAAGGTCCCAACCCCTCAAACACAAGTCCTAACCTAACTCAAACACAAGTCCTAACCTAACCCTAACTCAAAACACAAACCTAACCCAAACAAGTCCTACCCACCCAAGTTAAAACACAAGTCCCACTAACCAAAAACACAAGTCCCACCTAAGTCAAAACTAAGTCCTAACCTAGTTAAAACACTAGTCCCACCTAACCCTACCCAAACACAAAACACAACCCTAACCAAAACACAAGTCCCTAATCAAACACAAGTCCTAACCTAACCAAACACAAGTCCCTAACACTAACTCAAACACAAGTCTAACCACAACCCAACCAAACACAAGTCCAACCCACCAAAAACCCACCAAAAAACAAGTCCCACCTAAGTCAAAACACAAGTCACACCTAAGTCAAAACACAAACTGCTAAACTCAACCCTAGGGGTAGGGGTGCAATACCATATCTCAGTGCCTGTTGGTGCTAGAGGTCCCAAACCACGCCCAATCGACAGGGCGTGGCCTAATTAGTATATATATACGAAATTTCAGCTCTCTAGGACCTAAGGGTGCAAAAAAATACAGGGGTGCACTTGAGGGGGCAAAATCTGTTTTTATCCCATAACCTAACCCTAAACCCTAACCCTAACCCTAACCCTAACCCTAACCTAACCTAACCCTAACCCTAAACCCTAACTCTAACCCTAACCCTAACCCTAACCCTAACCCTAACCCTAACCCTAACCCTAACCCTAACCCTAACTGCAAAACTCAACCCTAACCCTAGCCCTGAAACTGCAAACTCAAAACTCAAGTGCAAAACCCACCCAAAACTCAAGTCCAACCCACCCAATTCTATGTCCCACCCACCCAGGTCCCAACCAAGTCAAACACAAGTCCCACCCAACTCAAACACAAGTCCCACCCACCAAGTCCCACCCAAACAAGACACAAGTCCCACCTAACTCAAACACAAGTCCTACTCCAAAACACTCCAAGTCAAAACACAAGTTCCACCTAAGTCAAAACACAAGTCCCACCTAAGTCAAAACACAAGTCCCACCTAAGTCAAAACACAAGTCCCACCTAAGTCAAAACACAAGTTCACCTAACTCCAAACACAAGTCCAACAAGTCAAAACACAAGTCACACCTAACTCAAACACAAGTCCCACCTTCCAAAACACAAAAATCAAAACACAAGTCACCTAACTCAAACACAAAGTCACACCTAACTCAAAAACACAAGTCCCACTCAAACCCAAACCCAAAAAACACAAGTCCAACCCACCAAAGTCCAACCCACCAAACTCAAAAACAAGTCCCACCTAAGTCAAAACACAACACAGTCACACCAAGTCAAAACACAAACTGCGAAACTCAACCCTAGGGGTAGGGGGTGCAATACCATATCTCAGTGCCTGTTGGTGCTAGAGGTCCCAAACCACGCCCAATCGACAGGGCTTGGCCTAATTAGTATATATATTTCAGCTCTCTAGGATATATACGAAATTTCAGCTCTCTAGGACCTAAGGGCAAAAAAAACAGGGGTACTTGAGGGGGTGCAAAATCTGCTTGAGGGGGTAACCCTAACCCTAACCCTAACCCTAACCTAACCCTAACCCCCCTAACCCTAACCCTAACCCTAACCCTAACCCTAACCCTAACCCTAACCCTAACCCTAACCCTAACCCTAACCTAACCCTAACCCTAACCCTAACCCTAACCCTAACCTAACCCTAACCCCCTAACCCTAAAACTGCAAACTCTAACCCTAACCTAGCCCTGAAACTGCAAACTCAACCCTAACCCTAACCCTAGCCCTGGAAACTGCAAAACTCAAGTCCCACCCACCCAAAACTCAAGTCCAACCCACCCAAATTCTATGTCCCACCCACCCAGGTCCCAACCAAGTCAAACACAAGTCCCACCCAACTCAAACACAAGTCCCACCCACCAAGTCCCACCCAAATCAAGACACAAGTCCCACCCAACTCAAACACAAGTCCTACCCACCAAGTCAAAACACAAGTTCCACCTAAGTCAAAACACAAGTTCCACTAAGTCAAAACACAAGTCCCACCAAGTTAAAACACAAGTCCCACCCAAGTTAAAACACAAGTCCCACCTAAACTCAAAACACAAGTCCAACCTAAATCAAAACACAAGTCACACCTAACTCAAACACAAGTCCCACCTAAGTCAAAACACAAGTCACACCTAACTCAAACACAAGTCACACCTAACTCAAACACAAGTCCCACCCACCCAAATCAAAACACAAGTCCAACCCACCAAAGTCCAACCCACCAAACTCAAAAACAAGTCCCACCTAAGTCAAAACACAAGTCACACCAAGTCAAAACACAAAACTGCATAAACTCAACCCTAGGGGGGTAGGGGTGTAATACCATATCTCAGTGCCTGTTGGTGCTAGAGGTCCCAAACCACGCCCAATCGACAGGGCGTGGCCTAATTAGTATATATACGAAATTTCAGCTCTCTAGGACCTAAGGGTGCAAAAATACAGGGGGGGTGCACTTGAGGGGGGGTGCAAAATTCGTTTTTATCCCTATAACCTAACCCTAACCCTAACCCTAACCCTAACCCCTAACCCTAACCCTAACCCTAACCCTAACCCTAACCCTAACCTAACCCTAAACCCTAACCCTAACCCTAACCCCCTAACCCTAACCCTAACCCTAACCCTAACCCTAACCCTAACCCCTAAGTCCTAACCCCTAACCCTAACCCTAACCCTAACCCTAACCCTAACCCTAACCCTAACCCTAACCCTAACCCTAACCCTAACCCTAACCCTAACCCTAAACCTCAAAAAACCCTAACCCTAAAACCCTAAACCTAACCCTAACCCTAACCCTAACCCTAACCCAACCCAACCCTAACCCAAAACCCTAACCCAACCCTAACTAACCCTAACCCAAAATTTAACCCTAACTAACCTAACCCTAACCCTAACCCTAACCCAAAACTCAACCCTAACCCTAAAACCCTAGGTAACCCTAACCTAACCCAAAACTGCAAACTCAACCTAACCCCTGAAACTGCACAACTCCAACCTCCCAACTCCTAGCCCTGAAATTCCCAAGTCCCACCCACCCAAAACACAAGTCCAACCCAACCCAAACACATGTCCCACCCACCCAGGTCCCAACCAAGTCAAACACAAGTCCCACCTAACTCAAACACAAGTCCCACCCACCAAGTCCCACCCAAATCAAGACACAAGTCCCACCTAACTCAAACACAAGTCCTACCCAGTCAAGTCAAAACACAAGTTCCACCTAAGTCAAAACACAAGTCCCACCAAGTCAAAACACAAGTCCAACCCAAGTCAAAACACAAGTCCCACCTAAACTCAAACACAAGTCCCACCCAAGTCAAAACACAAGTCACCCTAACTCAACTCAAACAAGTCAAGTCACACCAAGTCAAACACAAGTCCCACCTAACTCAAACACAAGTCCCACCAAAACACAAGTCACACCCAACTCAAACACAAGTCACACCTAACTCAAACACAAGTCCCACCCACCCAAATCAAAACACAAGTCCAACCCACCAAAGTCCAACCCACCAAACTCAAAAACAAGTCCCACCCAAGTCAAAACACAAGTCACACCCAAGTCAAAACACAAAACTGCGAAACTCAACCCTAGGGGTAGGGGGTGCAATACCATATCTCAGTGCCTGTTGGTGCTAGAGGTCCCAAACCACGCCCAATCGACAGGGCGTGGCCTAATTAGTATATATACGAAATTTCAGCTCTCTAGGACCTAAGGGTGCAAAAATACAGGGGGGGTGCACTTGAGGGGGTAAAAATCTAACCCTAATTTTATCCCTATAACCTAACCCTAACCCTAACCTAACCCTAACCTAACCCTAACCCTAACCCTAACCCTAACCCTAACCCTAACCCTAACCCTAACCCTAACCCTAACCCTAACCCCCTAACCCTAACCCTAACCCTAACCCTGAAACTGCAAAACTCAACCCTAACCCTAGCCCTGGAAACTGCAAAACTCAACCCTTGAAATAGCCCTGAAAACTGCAAAACTCAAGTCCCACCCACCCAAAACTCAAGTCCAACCCACCCAAATTCTATGTCCCACCCACCCAGGTCCCAACCAAGTCAAACACAAGTCCCACCCAACTCAAACACAAGTCCCACCCACCAAGTCCCACCCAAATCAAGACACAAGTCCCACCCAACTCAAACACAAACACCCAAGTCAAAACACAAGTCCCACCTAAGTCAAAACACAAGTTCCACCTAAGTCAAAACACAAGTCCCACCCCAAAAAACACAAGTCCAAAAAACACAAGTCCCAAGTCAAAACACAAGTCCCACCCAAGTCAAAACACAAGTCAAGTTAAAACACAAACCCAAACTCAAACACAAGTCAAAACACAAGTCCCACCTCAAACACAAGTCCACCTAAGTCAAAACACAAGTCACACCTAACTCAAACACAAGTCACACCCAACTCAAACACAAGTCCCACCCACCCAAATCAAAACACAAGTCCAACCCACCAAAGTCCAACCCACCAAACTCAAAAAACAAGTCCCACCCAAGTCAAAACACAAGTCACACACCAAGTCAAAACACAAAACTGCATAAACTCAACCCTAGGGGTAGGGGTGCAATACCATATCTCAGTGCCTGTTGGTGCTAGAGGTCCCAAACCACGCCCAATCGACAGGGCGTGGCCTAATTAGTATATATACGAAATTTCAGCTCTCTAGACCTAAGGGTGCAAAAATACAGGGGTGCACTTGAGGGGGTGCAAAATTGCTTTTATCCCTATAATCCCCTATAACCCTAAACCTAACCCTAACCCTAACCCTAACCCTAACCCTAACCCTAACCCTAACCCTAACCCTAACCCTAACCCTAACCCTAACCCTAACCTAACCCTAACCCTAACCCTAACCCTAACCCTAACCCTAACCCTAACCCTAACCCCCTAAACCCTAACCTAAACCCTAACCCTGAAACTGCAACCCTAACCCTAACCCTAACCCTGAAACTGCAAAACCTCAACCCCACCCTGAAACTGCAAAACTCAAGTCCCAACCTCCACCCAAAACTCAAAGTCCAACCCCCAGGTCCCAAAACCAAACACAAGTCCCACCCACCCAGGTCCCAAACCAAGTCAAACACAAGTCCCACCCAACTCAAAACACAAGTCCCACAACTCAAACACAAGTCCCACACCAAGTCAAGACACAAGTCCCACCTAACTCAAACACAACAAGTCCTACCCACCCAAGTCAAAACACAAGTCCCACCTAAGTCAAAACACAAGTCCCACCTAAGTCAAAACACAAGTCCACCTAAGTCAAAACACAAGTCCCACCAAAGTCAAACACAAGTCCACCCAACTCAAACACAAGTCCCACCCAAGTCAAAACACCAACCTAAATCAAAACACAAGTCACACCCAACTCAAACACAAGTCCCACCCAAGTCAAAACACAAGTCACACCTAACTCTCAAACACAAGTCACACCCAACTCAAACACAAGTCCCACCCACCCAAATCAAAACACAAGTCCAACCCACCAAAGTCCAACCCACCAAACTCAAAAAACAAGTCCCACCCAAGTCAAAACACAAGTCACACCCAAGTCAAAACACAAAACTCATAAACTCAACCCTAGGGGTAGGGGGTGCAATACCATATCTCAGTGCCTGTTGGTGCTAGAGGTCCCAAACCACGCCCAATCGACAGGGCGTGGCCTAATTAGTATATATACGAAATTTCAGCTCTCTAGGACCTAAGGGTGCAAAAATACAGGGGGGGTGCACTTGAGGGGGGGTGCAAAATTCGTTTTTATCCCTATAACCTAACCCTAACCCTAACCCTAACCCTAACCCTAACCCTAACCCTAACCCTAACCCTAACCCTAACCCTAACCCCCTAACCCTAACCCTAACCCTAACCCTAACCCTAACCCTAACCCTAACCCTAACCCTAACCCTAACCCTAACCCTAACCCTAACCCTAACCCTAACCCTAACCCTAAAACTCAACCCTAACCCTAGCCCTGAAACTGCAAAACTCAACCCTAACCCTAACCCTAGCCCTGGAAACTGCAAAACTCAAGTCCCACCCACCCAAAACTCAAGTCCAACCCACCCAAATTCTATGTCCCACCCACCCAGGTCCCAACCAAGTCAAACACAAGTCCCACCCAACTCAAACACAAGTCCCACCCACCAAGTCCCACCCAAATCAAGACACAAGTCCCACCCAACTCAAACACAAGTCCTACAAGTCCCACCCAAGTCAAAACACAAGTCCCACCTAAGTCAAACACAAGTCACCAACAAAACAAGTTCCACCCAAGTCAAAACACAAGTCCCACCCAAGTCAAAACACAAGTCCCACCTAAGTTAAAACACAAGTCCCACCTAACTCAAAAACACAAGTCCAACTTAAAGTCAAAACACAAGTCAAAACACAAGTCCAACACCTAACTCAAAACACAAGTCCACCACCCAAGTCAAAACACAAGTCCACACCTAACTCAAACACAAGTCACACCTAACTCAAACACAAGTCCCATCCCACCCAAATCAAAACACAAGTCCAACCCACCAAAGTCCAACCCACCAAACTCAAAAAACAAGTCCCACCCAAGTCAAAACACAAGTCACACCCAAGTCAAAACACAAAACTCATAAACTCAACCCTAGGGGTAGGGGGTGCAATACCATATCTCAGTGCCTGTTGGTGCTAGAGGTCCCAAACCACGCCCAATCGACAGGGCGTGGCCTAATTAGTATATATACGAAATTTCAGCTCTCTAGGACCTAAGGGTGCAAAAATACAGGGGGGGTGCACTTGAGGGGGGGTGCAAAATTCGTTTTTATCCCTATAACCTAACCCTAACCCTAAACCCTAACCCTAACCCTAACCCCTAACCCTAACCCTAACCCTAACCCTAACCCTAACCCTAACCCTAACCCTAACCCTAACCTAACCCTAACCCTAACCCTAACCCTAACCTAACCCTAACCCTAACCCTAACCCTGGAAACTGCAAAACCCTAACCCTAACCCTAACCCTAGCCCTGGAAACTGCAAAACTCAAGTCCCACCCACCCAAAACTCAAGTCCAACCAACCCAAATTCTATGTCCCACCCACCCAGGTCCCAACCAAGTCAAACACAAGTCCCACCCAACTCAAACACAAGTCCCACCCACCAAGTCCCACCCAAATCAAGACACAAGTCCCACCTAACTCAAAACACAAGTCCAACCAACCCAAACACAAGTCCCACCACCCAAGTCCACCAAGTCAAACACAAGTCCCACAAAGTCAACACAAGTTCCACCCAAGTCAAAACACAAGTCCCACCCAAGTCAAAACACAAGTCCCACCAAGTTAAAACACAAGTCCACAAGTCAAAACACAAGTCCCACCTAAAAACACAAACCTAAAACACAAGTCCCAAACACAAGTCCAACCTAAATCAAAACACAAGTCACACCCAACTCAAACACAAGTCCCTCAAACCAAGTCTCAAACACAAGTCACACCTAACTCAAACACAAGTCACACCTAACTCAAACACAAGTCCCACCCACCCAAATCAAAACACAAGTCCAACCCCACCAAAGTCCAACCCACCAAACTCAAAAACAAGTCCCACCCAAGTCAAAACACAAGTCACACCCAAGTCAAAACACAAAACATAAACTCAACCCTAGGGGTAGGGGTGCAATACCATATCTCAGTGCCTGTTGGTGCTAGAGGTCCCAAACCACGCCCAATCGACAGGGCGTGGCCTAATTAGTATATATACGAAATTTCAGCTCTCTAGGACCTAAGGGTGCAAAAATACAGGGGTGCACTTGAGGGGGTGCAAAATCTGCTTTTATTTTATCCCTAAATAACCCTAACCCTAACCCCCTAACCCTAACCTAACCCTAACCCTAACCCCTAACCTAACCCTAACCCTAACCCTAACCCTAACCCTAACCCTAACCCTAACCCTAACCCTAACCCTAACCCTAACCCTAACCCCCTAAACCCTAAAACCCTAACCCTAACCCTAACCCTAACCCTGAAACCCTGCAAAACTCTAGCCCCCCTAACCCTAACCCTAACCCTGAAAGCCCTGAAAACTGCAAAACTCAAGTCCCACCCACCCAAAACTCAAGTCCAACCCACCCAAATTTTATGTCCCACCCACCCAGGTCCCAACCAAGTCAAACACAAGTCCCACCCAACTCAAACACAAGTCCCACCAAATCAAACACAAGTCCCACCCAAATCAAGACACAAGTCCCACCCAACTCAAACACAAGTCCTCAAAACACAAGTCCCACCTAAGTCAAAACACAAGTTCCACCTAAGTCAAAACACAAGTTCCACCTAAGTCAAAACACAAGTCCCACCAAGTTAAAACACAAGTCCCACCCAACTCAAACACAAGTCCACTGTTAAAACACAAGTCCCAAACTCAAAACACAAGTCCAACCTAAATCAAAACACAAGTCCCACCTAACTCAAAACACAAGTCCCACCAAGTCAAAACACAAGTCACACCTAACTCAAACACAAGTCACACCTAACTCAAACACAAGTCCCACCCACCCAAATCAAAACACAAGTCCAACCCACCAAAGTCCAACCCACCAAACTCAAAAACAAGTCCCACCCAAGTCAAAACACAAGTCACACCCAAGTCAAAACACAAAACTGCGAAACTCAACCCTAGGGGTAGGGGTGCAATACCATATATCAGTGCCTGTTGGTGCTAGAGGTCCCAAACCACGCCCAATCGACAGGGCGTGGCCTAATTAGTATATATACGAAATTTCAGCTCTCTAGGACCTAAGGGTGCAAAAATACAGGGGTGCACTTGAGGGGGTGCAAAATCTGCTTTTATCTTATAACTAACCTAACCTAACCCCCTACCCTAACCCTAAACCCTAACCCTAACCCTAACCCCCTAACCCTAACCTAAACCCTAACCCTAACCCTAACCCTAACCCTAACTAACCTAACCCTAACCCTAACCTAACCCTAACCCTAACCCTAACCCCCTAACCCTAACCCTAACCCTAACCCTAACCCCCTAACCCTAACCCTAACCCTAACTCCTAAAAACCCTAACCCTAACCCTAGCCCTGAAACTGCAAAACTCAACCCTTGAAAACTCCCCCTGAAAACTGCAAAAAACTCAAGTCCCACCCACCCAGGTGAAAAAAACTCAAGTCCCAAACCCAAACCAAGTCCCTAACCCAAAATTTATGTCCCACCCACCCAGGTCCCAACCAAGTCAAACACAAGTCCCACCCAACTCAAACACAAGTCCCACCCACCAAGTCCCACCCAAATCAAGACACAAGTCCCACCTAACTCAAACACAAGTCCTACCCACCTAAGTCAAAACACAAGTCCACCCAAGTCAAAACACAAGTTCCACACCAAGTCAAAAAAACACAAGTCCCACCCTAAGTTAAAACACAAGTCCCACCTAAGTCAAAACACAAGTCCAACCAAATCAAAACACAAGTCCCACCTAACTCAAACACAAGTCCACACCTAAGTCAAAACACAAGTCACACCTAACTCAAAACACAAGTCACACCTAACTCAAACACAAGTCCCACCCACCAAAATCAAAACACAAGTCCAACCCACCAAAGTCCAACCCACCAAACTCAAAAACAAGTCCCACCTAAGTCAAAACACAAGTCACACCCAAGTCAAACACAAATCACTGCGAAACTCAACCCTAGGGGTAGGGGGTGCAATACCATATCTCAGTGCCTGTTGGTGCTAGAGGTCCCAAACCACGCCCAATCGACAGGGCGTGGCCTAATTAGTATATATACGAAATTTCAGCTCTCTAGGACCTAAGGGTGCAAAAATACAGGGGGGGTGCACTTGAGGGGGTGCAAATCTGCTTTTATCCCTATAACCCTAACCCTAACCTAACCCTAACCCTAACCCTAACCCTAACCCTAACCCTAACCCTAACCTAACCCTAACCTAACCCCTACCCTAACCCCCTAACCCTAACCCTAACCCTAACCCTAACCCTAACCCTCAAACCTAACCCTGAAACTGCTAAACTCAACCCTAACCTAGCCCTGAAACTGCAAAACTCAACCCTTGAAATAGCCCTGAAAACTGCAAAACTCAAGTCCCACCCACCCAAAACTCAAGTCCAACCCACCCAAATTCTATGTCCCACCCACCCAGGTCCCAACCAAGTCAAACACAAGTCCCACCCAACTCAAACACAAGTCCCAGTCCACCCAAGTCCACCCCAAATCAAGACACAAGTCCCACCCTAACTCAAACACAAGTCCCACCCTCAAACACCCACCACCAAGTCAAAACACAAGTTCCACCCAAGTCAAAACACAAGTCCACACACCCAAGTCAAAACACAAGTCCCACCAAGTTAAAACACAAGTCCACCACCAAACACAACACAACCCAAGTCAAACACAAGTCCAACCTAAATCAAAACACAAGTCACACCTAACTCAAACACAAGTCCCACCCAAGTCAAAACACAAGTCACACCTAACTCAAACACAAGTCACACCCAACTCAAACACAAGTCCCACCCACCCAAATCAAAACACAAGTCCAACCCACCAAAGTCCAACCCACCAAACTCAAAAACAAGTCCCACCCAAGTCAAAACACAAGTCACACCCAAGTCAAAACACAAAACTGCGAAACTCAACCCTAGGGGTAGGGGGTGCAATACCATATCTCAGTGCCTGTTGGTGCTAGAGGTCCCAAACCACGCCCAATCGACAGGGCGTGGCCTAATTAGTATATATACGAAATTTCAGCTCTCTAGGACCTAAGGGTGCAAAAATACAGGGGGGGTGCACTTGAGGGGGGGTGCAAAATTCGTTTTTATCCCTATAACCTAACCCTAACCCCTACCCTAACCCTAACCCCCTAACCCCTAACCCTAACCCTAACCCTAACCCTAACCCTAACCCTAACCCTAACCCTAACCTAACCCTAACCCTAACCCTAACCCTACCCTAACCCTAACCCTAACCCTAACCCTAACCCTAACCCTAACCCTAACCCTAACCTAACCCTAACCCTAACCCTAACCCTAACCCCTAACCCTAACCCTAACCCTAACCCTAACCCTAATCCTAACCCTAACCCCCGGTTGGCCTAAAACCTACCCCGGAGACCCACAGCCCGCCTTGACCCAACCTTAGGTTCGTCCAACCCTCTTTAAACTAACCCGGACACTCACAACCCGCCCTAAACCTACACTCACACCCCCAGTCGGTCTAAAACCTACCCCGGGCACTCACAGCCCACCCTGACCCTACCTTTAGGGTGGTCCAACCCCTTCTAAAACTAACCCGGACGCCCACAACCCGCCTAAACCTACCCAAGTACCCACAGCCCGCTGGGTTTGAACCCTACCTTTTTCAATGGGAACAACTCTGTCTCTTCACTGATGGGGTGGGGTTAGTACACATGGAGTGGCTTTGGCTCTCTGCCTCGTCTTTGTGCTGGCTTGGGGTCCCATTGGAGACGGCCAGTTGGGAGAAGGACCGTGCATAACCGGGCCTGGACCCTTTAGAGCCCAGACTCTGGATTTTCAGTCCCCCAATCCTAACCCTAACCCCCGGTTGGCCTAAAACCTACCCGGAGACTCACAGCCCGCCTTGACCCAAACCTTAGGTTCGTCCAACCTCTTTAAACTAACCCGGACACTCACAACCCGCCCCTAAACCTAAACTCACACCCCAGTCGGTCTAAAACCTACCCCGGGCACTCACAGCCCACCCTGACCCTACCTTTAGGGTGGTCCAACCCCTTCTAAAACTAACCCGGACGCCCACAACCCGCCTAAACCTACCCAAGTACCCACAGCCCGCTGGGTTTGAACCCTACCTTTCTCAATGGGAACAACTCTGTCTCTTCACTGATGGGGTGGGGTTAGTACACATGGAGTGGCTTTGGCTCTCTGCCTCGTCTTTGTGCTGGCTTGGGGTCCCATTGGAGACGGCCAGTTGGGAGAAGGACCGTGCATAACCGGGCCTGGACCCTTTAGGGCCCAGACTCTGGATTTTCAGTCCCCTAACCCTAACCCTAACCCTAACCTAACCCTAACCCTAACCCCAATCCTAACCCTAACCCCCGGTTGGCCTAAAACCTACCCCGGAGACTCACAGCCCGCCTTGACCCAACCTTAGGTTCGTCCAACCCTCTTTAAACTAACCCGGACACTCACAACCCGTCCTAAACCTACACTCACACCCCCAGTCGGTCTAAAACCTACCCCGGGCACTCACAGCCCACCCTGACCCTACCTTTAGGGTGGTCCAACCCCTTCTAAAACTAACCCGGACGCCACAACCCGCCTAAACCTACCCAAGTACCCACAGCCCGCTGGGTTTGAACCCTACCTTTTTCAATGGGAACAACTCTGTCTCTTCACTGATGGGGTGGGGTTAGTACACATGGAGTGGCTTTGGCTCTCTGCCTCGTCTTTGTGCTGGCTTGGGGTCCCATTGGAGACGGCCAGTTGGGAGAAGGACCGTGCATAACCGGGCCTGGACCCTTTAGGGCCCAGACTCTGGATTTTCAGTCCCCTTGGGATAAACAGAGAGACTAACATTAGCGTAGATGCCATTCTTATTATGATGTAACAAGTACATCAGGTGTTATGGGAAGTGTTCCCGGTTAATTCAGCCTAACAATCATTTACTGATTTGAATAATACCGATTGATAATGTTCTAGGTGTATGCCATAGTAAAGAGATGCGTTTTTAGTCTAGATTTAAACTGACAGAGTGTGTCTGCTTCCCAAACAATGCTAGGAAGACTGTTCCAGAGTTTAGGCGCTAAATAGGAAAAGGATCGACTGCCTGCAGCTGATTTTGATATTCTAGATATTATCAATTGGCCACAGTTTTGAGACCGCAATAGACGTGATGGAGTATTCAAGATTCAAGATTCAAGAGTTTTATTTGTCACATACACAGTTATATACAGAATATACAACCGGCAGTGAAATGTAAACAGGTCCGCTCCATGGACAGTGCAAATTCACAGTTAAAAACACAAGGAGGAAATTATAATAGAAATAGAATAAAAAAAGTACTATATATATATATATATATATATATATATATATATATATATATATATATATATCTGTAGAATTATAAATAAATTAAGTCAAGTAGAAAAAATAAAAAATTAAAATAAAGAAGTGGAATAAAATAAGTGAAATAAACTGTGCAGTGAGTAAACTGTAGACTTATAAATATGTGGTTAACAGAAATGTATAAAGAGTATAATGTGCAAACAGGTTTATAACAGGTTGTTACACAGTAAAAACGAGAACAGAAAGTGCAGTGCAATGTCAGTATATCGATGGTCACGTGATGTTAAGTGACTGAGTTCAGGAGTCTGATGGCCTGGGGAAGAAGCTCCTCCTGAGTCTCTCAGTTTTGGCCATCAGGCTTGAGCGCTTACCAGATGGCAGCAGCGTGAAATGAGGGTTTGCAGGGTGATTAGAGTCCTTGATGATCTTAGTAGCTCTACCTTTGCAGCGTTTGGTGTAGACGTCCTGCAGAGACGGGAGAGCTGACCCTGAGATACGCTCGGATAAGCGCACAACTCTTTGCAGGGCTTTGCAGTCATGACTGGTGCTGTTCCCATACCACGCTGTGATGCACTGAGTTAGTACACTTTCTATCGCCCCTAAATAGAAAGTTTTCAGGATAGCTGGTGAAACCCTGAATTTCCTCAGCTGGCGCAGGTGGTACAGTCTTTGCCTGGCTTTTTTCACCTGTGTCTGAATGTGTGCAGTCCAGGTCAGGTCCTCGGAGATGTTTACGCCCAGGTACTTGAAGCTGCTCACTCTCTCTACTGGTGACCTGCTGATCATGAGAGGGGAGTATGTCCGTTGCTGTCTCTTCCTGAAGTCCACAATCAGTTCTTTGGTCTTGCCAACATTCAGAGAGAGACAGTTGTCCTGGCACCATGATGTTAGATGCTCCACCTCGTCCAAGTAAGCCGTCTTTGATGATAGAGGTGGAGCTGTGTGTGGACAAACAGTCATGTGTGTAGAGAGAGTAGAGCAGGGGACTCAGGACACAGCCCTGTGGAGCTCCCACACTCAGGGAGATGGAGGTGGAGGTGGACTGGCCTACTCTCACCACCTGAGGCCTGCCAGTGAGGAAGTCCTCAATCCAGTGGCAGAGAGAAGGATTCAGGCCAAGATCCAGGAGTTTGGCGGTTAGCTTTATGGGAACTATGGTGTTAAAGGCTGAGCTATAGTCAATAAATAGCAGCCTTACGTAGTTCCCACTTTTGCTGTCGATGTGAGTGAGGGAGGAGTGGAGGACATGAGAGATGGCATCTTCAGTCGATCTATTGGGACGATAGGCAAACTGAAGAGGGTCCAAAGTGTCAGGAATGAAGGAGCAAATGGTGTTTTTAATGAGCCTCTCAAAGACCTTCATGACTATAGACGTGAGAGCCACTGGACGATAGTCATTTAGGCAAGAGGGTTTACTGTTCTTAGGGACAGGGATGGTAGTGGATTTTTTGAAGGAGGTGGGGACCACAGATGTAGCGAGGGACTCATTAAAGATAGATGTAAACAACCCGGCGAGCTGATCAGCACAGGACCGCAGAACACGGCCTGAAATACCATCGGCCCAGCAGCTTTCCTGGCGTCCACTGCGGCTTGGTGCCCTCCGAACTTCATCCTCCGAGACAGAGATCACGTGGTTGTTGCTGATCTGAGTGATTCCCTCTGACATACCACTTGGCGGAGTCGCGCTGCCGCGATTACAATCAAAGCGAGCATAGAAAGAGTTTAACTCATTCAAGAGTAATGGATCAGCTCTGACCTCTGCAGAGGATTTAGATCCAAAAGAGCAGATGGACTCCAGACCCTGCCACATGCGCCGCAAGTCGTTGAGTTGGAAATGAGACTCCACTCGATCCTTATAATGGAGCTTTGCTGCTTTAACTGCGCGCCGCAGAGCATAGCAGGACGATCTGTATTCAGTCATGTTCCCCGATAGGAGACCGGCGTTGTAAGCGGCAGTGCGTGTGTTCACTGCAGCGCGGATTGAATTGTACACCCACGGTTTCTGATTTGAGAAGGACGTTATTGTTATTGTTTGTGTGGCTTGCTCTGTAAGCGTGTTGATGAAGCAAGGCGCCGATCGATCCGATTTGCCGAAAGCTGGAATTGACCGAGCTTTATAGGCGTTATTAAACGGAGAGTAGCAATGATCCAGTGTGTTTGCTCCTCGTGTAGGACAGGAGACGTGCTGGTGAAAGTTTGGCAAGACTTTCTTTAGGCTTGCTTTGTTAAAATCGCCCGCGACGATGAACGCTGCATCGGCGTGTTTGTTTATGAAGCCGCTGGTAACATCATGAAGGCCAGATAAAGCCAGCGCTGTGTCTGCTTGTGGTGGAATGTAAACGGCGGTCGCGACGACAGAGGAAAACTCCCTCGGCAGATAGAATGGGTGGCAAATGATTGTTAAATGTTCCAGATGAGGCGAGCAGGACCGCGAAAGAATGGTGATGTTCCTGGGGTCGCACCATTTCTTGTTGATCATGAAGCATACTCCACCGCCTTTGGATTTATTGGCCTCGGCTGTTCTGTCCATCCGAAAAACAGAGAAGTTCTCCGACGGCGTCACAGCTGTGTCCGGGAACGCGGGTGTGAGCCATGTTTCGGACACACAATAGATGTTACAGTCTCTCATGTCTCGTTGAAAACTTATCCTGGCTCTAAGATCGTCCATCTTATTTTCCAAGGATTGGACATTCGCGAGCAGAATGCTCGGGAGAGGAGGGCTGAATGCCCTTTTCCTCAGTCTGTTGCGGATCCCAGCACGTTTCCCACGGTGTTTCTTGATTCTTCGCCGTCGACTCTGGCCATTGTTCAACTCGGCGTTCCGAAGAATCTCAGATGGCCACAGAGGATCGGCAAAAGTGTCCTGAAAAAGTCCAGTGTAGAGGTAACCAATGTCCAAAAGAGTTTTGCTGTCATAGCAGATCAATGCAGATGATAAATTTGTAAAAATTGAGAGCAAAAGAAAGTAAAATAATAAATAAAAGCACAGTCTTCGCGGAGCGACCTGAACGGCGACCGAACACGGCGGCGCCATCTTGGTTTAATGAGCATCCGCTTGGTGCTAGCTGTAAGCCAGTCATAGCGGTCATAGCCCTCAGTGAAGTGCCGCACAAATCACTTTCCGGCTTTGGTCAGCCAATCCAGCTTATGTATAGATCTTCCCTTTTACATCATTTTGTTTTGCTCCAAACGATCCCCTTTGAAAAAGGCAGGTGAAGAAAGAAACAGGATCGATAAGAGGTGTGAAAGCGGCCATAGCTTAAATGTCGTGTTAGCACAATATTGTGACATGATATTGCTTAAAACATTTTGAATGAAGTGTTTGCTTTTGCAACAGATGTGTGACGTTCTGCATCGTTGTGTGTGTGTGTGTGTGTGTGTGTGTGTGTGTGTGTGTGTTGTGGGTTTGTGTGTAGCGTTTTGAGAAATGGAGCCATAGTTTCTTAAATAAATAAAAAACATATACACTCACCTAAAGGATTATTAGGAACACCATACTAATACTGTGTTTGACCCCCTTTCGCCTTCAGAACTGCCTTAATTCTACGTGGCATTGATTCAGCAAGGTGCTGAAAGCATTCTTTAGAAATGTTGGCCCATATTGATAGGATAGCATCTTGGAGTTGATGGAGATTTGTGGGATGCACATCCAGGGCACGAAGCTCCTGTTCCACCACATCCCAAAGATGCTCTATTGGGTTGAGATCTGGTGACTGTGGGGGCCATTTTAGTACAGTGAACTCATTGTCATGTACAAGAAACCAATTTGAAATGATTCAAGCTTTGTGACATGGTGCATTATCCTGCTGGAAGTAGCCAACAGAGAATGGGTACATGGTGGTCATAAAGGGATGGACATGGTCAGAAACAATGCTCAGGTAGGCAGTGGCATTTAAACGATGCCCAATTGGCACTAAGGGGCCTAAAGTGTGCCAAGAAAACATCCCCCACACCATTACACCACCACCACCAGCCTGCACACTGGTAACAAGGCATGATGGATCCATGTTCTCATTCTGTTTACGCCAAATTCTGACTCTATCATCTGAATGTCTCAACAGAAATCCAGACTCATCAGACCAGGCAACATTTTTCCAGTCTTCAACTGTCCAATTTTGGTGAGCTTGTGCAAATTGTAGCCTCTTTTTCCTATTTGTAGTGGAGATGAGTGGTACCCGGTGGGGACTTCTGCTGTTGTAACCCATCCGCCTCAAGGTTGTGCGTGTTGTGGCTTCACAAATGCTTTGCTGCATACCTCAGTTGTAACGAGTGGTTATTTAATTCAAAGTTGCTCTTCTATCAGCTTGAATCAGTCGGCCCATTCTCCTCTGACCTCTAGCATCAACAAGGCATTTTCGCCCACAGGACTGCCGCATACTGGATGTTTTTCCCTTTTCACACCATTCTTTGTAAACCCTAGAAATGGTTGTGTGTGAAAATCCCAGTAACTGAGCAGATTGTGAAATACTCAGACCGGCCCGTCTGGCACCAACAACCATGCCACGCTCAAAATTGCTTAAATCACCTTTCTTTCCCATTCTGACATTTAGTTTGGAGTTCAGGAGATTGTCTTGACCAGGACCACACCCCTAAATGCATTGAAGCAACTGCCGTGTGATTGGTTGATTAGATAATTGCATTAATGAGAAATTGAACAGGTGTTCCTAATAATCCTTTAGGTGAGTGTATTTGATACCTTTGACTCAGTGATGCTCAATCCTGTCACCAGTGATGTTGGGTGATCTGAGCTTTCTCTTCTTTTAAATTAGTTTTTAGTATTCATTATTTATTGAGCATTTTAAGAGAGTAATGTTTCAGATGTTGTCTGTTAGAGAAGTTGAAGGATGCATAAAATTGGTCTAAAATGACTGAGAATAGATTTATAGTGTTATTTCCCCAGTGCCGCTCCTCAAACACAACAGAAAGTCCTTAATTCTTTGTCAGTGTTGAGGTTTCCACCTTTATCACTTTATCAAGTAAGAGATGTTTCATATTAGAATAATTTCTGATATGTGGGACTAAAGACTGAATAATGCAGTTTTGCCACCACAGAAGGATTTTAAATTCATTTATGTAAAAAATGAAAATGCATCAAAATAGAAAATAATTATTTAAAATTGTAACCCTATTTCACAATATTCATGTTTTTGACTGTATTTTTGATCAACTAAATGCAGCTTTGAAGAGCAGAAGAGACACATTATGTGAATTTGTATAAAGATTTGTTATTTTTAAGTGAACCACAAGATGGGATCAGAGGATTGGAAATAAACCAGAGAAGCTGTTCAATAAATCTGTTCTTTACACTAACCCTAACCGAAAATCTGTCCTTCAGGTTTGTTGAGTTTTGTTCTGTTAGATAACCCAAGACGTATTGCAGAATAATTCCATAATAAGTCCAGAATAGTTCACTAATATTTTGACTTTTGACATTTTGCGTGCTGGATCCCAGTGTAAATACTCAGTTATGCAGGTGTTTATTGATGATTAAATAAAAAAACAAAACGGATCTAAACACAGATGCTTTCAAATGTCCTCGCACTATTAATTGCCAGACTATATATACTGTATGTATAATTCTCGAACGCAATTCAAGGATTTCGAAGCGGTCTATGGAAACATGAGGCATCACCTCTAATGTTTTCTCTCTGTGGGTTTGCGCGCAAGGCGACGAGCTTCGGTGCGCACGGACTGTTAACAACGGGAGCGTGCATCTGATCTGTGTGCGCGTAACAGTGAATCCACAAACGCACCGACCCTGAGCACGGGACACGGTGGCGAGCAACGAGCGTTCCGCGAGCGGTGGATGTCTCAGATCTTGTCAGAAGCTGTAGCATCGCTCGCGTGGAGTTCGGCGCGCGGAGACACGGACGTGCCCGATGGCGGGAGCGCAGCCGGGAGTTCACGCGCTCCAGCTCAAACGCGTTTCAGTTCCCGAGAGGCTGAGGACGGGTGACAAGTTCATGAAATGGGACGATGTAAGTAACACAGATGGCAGATTCAGTCAGAAAGCCCTGTTTGCGCGAGCTGCGAGTGTAACTGTCAGGAGCTCCAATTACACTAATGCTTGTTTTCTCTAGAATTGCTTCTCTATGTGTTTTAAATTATAATATTTTTTTGAAAACCTATTAAAAAGATAGTTCTCCCCAAACCGAACTTTCTGTCATCATTTACTCTCCCTAGTGTCGTTCCAAACCGTATGATTTTTCCCCTGGGAACCTCGTAGATCCCAGTGTATAGAAGAGAAAGACATGGTTTGGATCGACATGACGGCCAGGAAAAGATGACAGAATTTACGTTTCGACTGATTCTCTCTTTAAATGCAGATATGTTGTGTTAGATGGTATTGTTGGACAATATATTATGTACAAAGTTATTCTTCTCAAGGCAGTGTCAGTATATAGTATATTGCACTGTACAGCTGTCATGTCACAGCTGCATCTGCTTCAGCTTTAATGGGTTGTTAGGGCTATTAGTTTGACATCATGTTTAGGCAAACGACGATTAATAACTTAAGTCATAACAGATGGCAGCATATGCACCTTGCAAGTGATCCCAGACATGTTATGATTCTCTTCCATGTAATGTTTCCCCATTCCCATATTTTCCCCTAAAGCTTTCCAATACTCACCCATGGCCTCTCCTGCCATAAACGGTCAAAGCTGTCTGTGAAAGTCTTCAAGCCCAAGTGATTCGATTAGGAAAACAAGATGCTGACATAGAGAGACAAACACAACTAAACAACAGAGATAGCTTCAGAGTTTACCTGAAGATGAAAATTCTAGATTCTAGAAAATTCTAGAAAACTAATTCTAGATTCTTTGTATTATTGATTTTCCAAAATGAATGCACATAAGTCATGGGTGAACTATATTGTCTTAATTCCAAGCCTCATTTAAACTGATGTGTGGTGCAGAGAGATGACAGTATGTCTGCTTCTCATGAGACTTTAGGATAGAAGTGGGATTTTTATTCTTCCCATCAGAAACCACTTCTCTCCAGTCGATCGTAATCGGGTTTAAACGGGAACTACACCTGCTGGTTTACTGAACATCTCTAGCGATATGCTGCGCTTTGGGATTTCTTCAATATTCACCGTGCTTTACCCATCCTATGAACAGCAGAAGTGAGTGAATGCGTGATTTTGTAAAGCCCCTGAAAACACTACTGTATGAACCAGCAGCAGATCAGGGAAGGGCTGATGACGATTTTTTTATTTTATTTAACCTTTATTTAACCAGGCAAGTTACTTAAGAACAAGTTTTAAAAAAAAATCATCACTGTCATGATGATGATGATGATGATGATGATGATGATGATGGTCTAACCTCATCTTTGATGCTGGAACTGTGTTTCTTAGACAAACATTAACTCTCCAGTTAAATCTTTATCAAGGGAAGAGGTGTGGCATGATGGTTAACTAGTCCATTAGTCATCTAACAACCAATCTGATTCCTTCAAGTAACTGAGTAATCGAATATTCACATAACTGACTAGTCATTTAAGCAATCAACCAACTGGTGGAGTTTGTACGTCTATCAGTTAGGAGAAGAACATTTCTTTTTTCAGCACTCCTTGTGTTAGTGCCTCGTTTTGTTGTTCCTTATTGGTAAGTCATTTTGGATAAAAGCATCTGCTAAATAATTAAATGTAAATGTCATATTTTGAGTGAATCCCCTAAATTACCGTTCCAAGTGCTTACAGAATACAAATTGCAGGACACTTTTTTGGTCCCTTTCATTCCAACTTTCTTCATTCTGTTTCACTTTTATCTTCTGTGAGACTGGATTGTTTTCCTTCTCGCTGGCAAAGAGGTTTGCCAGAAAAAGCTTTTGAGGCCCAGAGTTTTTCAGCATGACCCTTTAATGCAAATGCTGCTAGAATGCTTTCAGTTCGGCCTGAAGGGATCTCTTGTTTAGAGTTGCCGAGCAACTTTGCAACTTAACTCTTTTTTTTAATGTAGAGTTGATCTGATATGTGTTACAGGTGTGTGTTTATCAGCTGTCTCGTCCAATCAGGGTCTGAGCTCTCTGTTTTCTAATATTAGTTTGGCTGTTTTAGTCTTTATATTTGAAGCGTTTTAGGATGTGAATCTATTTTAACACAGTCATTCTGACTCATTCTGATCTTTTGTCCATCAAATCTATCAAGATAAAAGAAAAAGAAAATAATGAAATGAGATTATAATTTTTTTCAGTGTTTATTCACTGAATTATCAAAAATTAGATTTGGCACAATTGATATAGAAAACATTTTGTATTCAATTGCCAACACAATTATTGTTATACACTCACCTAAAGGATTATTAGGAACACCTGTTCAATTTCTCATTGATGCAATTATCAAATCAACCAATCACATGGCAGTTGCTTCAATGCATTTAGGGGTGTGGTCCTGGTCAAGACAATCTCCTGAACTCCAAACTGAATGTCAGAATGGGAAAGAAAGGTGATTTAAGCAATTTTGAGCGTGGCATGGTTGTTGGTGCCAGACGGGCCGGTCTGAGTATTTCACAATCTGCTCAGTTACTGGGATTTTCACACACAACCATTTCTAGGGTTTACAAAGAATGGTGTGAAAAGGAAAAACATCCAGTATGCGGCAGTCCTGTGGGCGAAAATGCCTTGTTAATGCTAGAGGTCAGAGGAGAATGGGCCGACTGATTCAAGCTGATAGAAGAGCAACTTTGACTGAAATAACCACTCGTTACAACCAAGGTATGCAGCAAAGCATTTGTGAAGCCACAACACGCACAACCTTGAGACGGATGGGCTACAACAGCAGAAGACCCCACCGGGTACCACTCATCTCCACTACAAAAAAAATAAAAAGAGGCTACAATTTGCACGAGCTCACCAAAATTGGACAGTTGAAGACTGGAAAAATGTTGCCTGGTCTGATGAGTCTGGATTTCTGTTGAGACATTCAGATGGTAGAGTCAGAATTTGGCGTAAACAGAATGAGAACATGGATCCATCATGCCTTGTTACCAGTGTGCAGGCTGGTGGTGGTGGTGTAATGGTGTGGGGGATGTTTTCTTGGCACACTTTAGGCCCCTTAGTGCCAATTGGGCATCGTTTAAATGCCACGGCCTACCTGAGCATTGTTTCTGACCATGTCCATCCCTTTATGACCACCATGTACCCATTCTCTGATGGCTACTTCCAGCAGGATAATGCACCATGTCACAAAGCTTGAATCATTTCAAATTGGTTTCTTGAACATGACAATGAGTTCACTGTACTAAAATGGCCCCCACAGTCACCAGATCTCAACCCAATAGAGCATCTTTGGGATGTGGTGGAACGGGAGCTTCGTGCCCTGGATGTGCATCCCACAAATCTCCATCAACTCCAAGATGCTATCCTATCAATATGGGCCAACATTTCTAAAGAATGCTTTCAGCACCTTGTTGAATCAATGCCACGTAGAATTAAGGCAGTTCTGAAGGCGAAAGGGGGTCAAACACAGTATTAGTATGGAGTTCCTAATAATCCTTTAGGTGAGTGTATAATAATATACAATATAATCTGCCCAAAATTGTCTTTTTTGGGGGTTGTTGGGGAGAGTAAGAAACACATCACCAGCTTACTTGGAATGTAAAACACTTTTATGGTGTGTCTGACTGCATGTGTGTTGCCATTGTGAAGAAAATGACAGAATGTAACAAAAAGCCTTCAGATAATCCAAAGCTCATTTCTCCAGGCACAAGATTGATTTTCTTCTCGCTCCACCTCAAGCATGCTGCTGTATTTGCTGTCTGGCTTTAAATTCCCTCACTGGGAGTAAAAGAACTATCTAACTGCAGGATCCCACAGGAAAGAACATCTTCTCAATATTTCATCTTCAGACAGAAGTGAGATTGCATGGAGATCAAACACAGACTTTCTCTAGGAATACGTGTGTCACCATCTTCCGCTGTCTAAACACATTCTGAGAGCCTGGAAAGACGCTCTGTCCTCCTCAGGCTTAGGCTGAAACCAGACTGCTTGTTTTTAATGTTTCATCAAGGAGATGGAGGCTATGTTTCAGTGAAGGATGCAAAGTGATTATCTACAGCATGTCAGCACCAGCATTCTCAGCTGTGGTTTCTCTGCCAGAGTGTTTGTCTTACGGTGGCACAACCAACATCTAAAAGCCTCCCAGCAATAAATCAGATAGAAACAGGAACCGGTCAGACAAGTTGTTGACTGTATACTTGATCGGACACACTCATAAAAGCTATGGTGTGTGATCTGTGGGGGTGAATCTTCTCAGTGTACATTGGTCACAGATGTTGTGTTTTGGACTAATACTAAAGCACTGATGTGTGTCGAATGTCTGCATGCGTAATCAGCCCCTGCTGAAGTTTAGGTGCAACAAAACGCCACTGTGTTCCTCAACAAAAGCGTGTGGTCTTTTTATAGAACTCCAGTAATATTTGCAGTTGCTATGTAAAGTCCTGAGGGTTATATGACACACAAGCTGCTCCTGCCTTTCTGTGTCTGACGGCTCACACTCGACTCTCAGTTTCATTCATGATACTTGATGATGATGATTCATGATGATTTACTCTACTGGTTCACATCTGTGTTTCTCTTTAATTTCTCTCATGAACGCAAACACACCATACTTTAAATACTTCTCATCTACCCATGTTTCTCTTGTAGTCACATAATACAATCAATTAGTATTCGTTGTGATGACCCTGATGTGATTGTCTGGTGTTTTTGTAGGACTGCACCACAGTTACGCCAGTGACGCTGCGCGTTGACCCTCGGGGCTACTTCCTGTACTGGACCGATCAGAATAAGGTAATTAGTGTCATTTTTCAAATCTGATTTGAAGCAAACTGTGTCCTGCGTTATAGATGAAGGCAACATTACTGCCAATCAATAATAGTAAGTGTCTCTTACAGAGTGGTTTGCTTTTAATTAATGCAGGTCAGTTTCTTCTCAAAACATAAAGGCCTTTTTAGTGCTTTGCAGTGCAAAAAAAAACAAAAACATTTCTGACAGTTTAGATGGATGCTATCATAAACATGCTTTGTAAATGAGGAGAACTGGAGGGTTTCTGCCTTCTGATAAATGGAATGTGAGTATTTGTCTTTGAGAACAGAAAGTTGTTGATCCACTGCATACTTATAATCGAAATGTCTTTGAAGTGCACTTCTTGGGAAAGCATTCAGGTTTTGGGAAGGGCTAATTTTCTTACAATTACAACTGCAGTATTAAAAATAATTTATTACTCAATTTTATTAATATGCATTACTGAAATGGTTAAGTAAATGTGCAGTATTTCATACACTGCTCAAAAAAATTAAGGGAACACTTAAAATCACACAATAAAATATTTAAGTTGAAAATCTTATATAAATTGTTCAATTCGTTGAAAGGAAAATTATGTCACAGTGGTCAATGGAAGCCAAATTCATCAACAAATCGAGGGCTGGTTAAAATTTTGTATTCTGATGGATTCTGAAATTACAGGTTGACCCAACTCGCATGAATTTCATCACAGCAACTCATAATGTAAGTCAGTAGTGTGAATGGCCCCCACATGCCTGTATGCAGTCCAATAATGTCTGGGCGTGTCTGGGGAAGGTGTCCTGAGGATCTGCTCCCAGACCTGGATCAGGGCATCAGTGAGCCCTGTAATGCTACTTGGCGGTTTTCGAAAGCTCAGGTACATAATATCCCAGGGGTTCTCAATTGGATTCAGGTCTGGGGAATGTGAGAGCCAGTCAATGGCATCAATGTCTTTGTCATTTAGAAATTAAACTTCTTCTACATGCTCTGGCCACATGAAGCCGGGCATTGTCATGGACCAGAAGGAACCCAGGGCCCACTGCAACAGCATAAGGTCTTATTTCATCCCAGTACCTAACAGCAGTCAGGGACATGAAAGTCTGTGCAACCCTCCAATATTCATCCCCAGGCCATCACTGTCCCACCACCAAACCCATCTTGCTGTAAGATGTCATTCTGGAGGTCATATTGTAGGGCTCTGGCAGTGCTCTTCCTGTTTCTCCTCACACAAAGGAGCAGATACCAGTCATGCTACTGGGTTGTTGCTCTTCTAGAGCTCTGTTCAGCTCTCCTTGTGTAACTGCCCATCTCCCATTATATCTATTTACCTAATATGAATTAAGACCTGCAATGTTGCCAGAATTATAATCATACACTGTTTGTTCGTCGGCCAGAGGAGAACTGGCACCCCGACTGAGCCTGGTTTCTCCCAAGGTTTTTTTCTCCATTCTGACCCTTGGCTTTTGGCTTGCTCAGTTGGGTACACCTAAATTTCATCTATATTCCCGATCTGCCCGCATTGACACTATATGATAATTTAAATTAGCTGGATCACCGTTTTCACCCGAGCGGCTGTACAGCCAAATCAAATTCTGTTGCATTATTTTCCCGTTAACACTGTAAAGCTGCTTTGAAAAAACTGGACTTGTAAAAAGCGCTATATAAATAAAGATGATTTTGATTTGATTTGATTATCTCCTCCATGCTCTTGAAACTCTGCTGGGATACACACCAAACCTCCTTGTGACAGCACGTATGGATGAGCCTTCCTGGAGGAGCTGGGCTACCTGTGCAAACTGGTTGGGTTGCAGGTACTAGAAGTAGTGATAAGGACCCTAAGAAAACTCAAAACTAAAGACAAATCAGTCAAGAATGATAAAGATACAGGATAAATTGTCTGTAGCCACCACCTGCAAAACCATTCCCTTTTTGTGGGTTGTTTTGTTGTTACCTACAATCAGCTCCTGTAAGTTGTATGATGCTCTCGGCAAGTGTATGATGTTCAGATGTTAAGAGTCATATAGTGTATTCAGCCTTTACTTTATACAACACTTAGTTGCAAGAGTGCTGATATGACAGTCCAGCAGCACTGGGACTTTTCCTGTTTGCATCACTCTGCTTGTCTGTGTTTGTTTCAGATTGTTCTGTGATTTTTCTTTTGAATAATGTTCTCTGATGAGTCCAGTAAGACCAGATATATGTATTAAGAAAAGAAGGGAAGGGTCCATTTGAATATCATGTCGTTGTTTGTCATGCCTATAGGTCTTTTTCTGTCGGTCTGATTCTTAACAGTGCTCTGCTCTTCTTCCATGGAACACACAATTAAGAAAGCCCCAGCAGATCAGGTTACTACAGAGACTGAGACAGAGTTGTAAACTTAAACCACAGAGGCGATTCGCTAATGGAGAGATGCTTTGTTGTTACAGCACTGGCACATGAATCCGCTCTCACTGTCATGTAATCTGTCGTGATCCGTTGCCTCTTGTGGCTTTACACCTAGTTTCTCCATCATATAATCATCTGACGTTGTCATTATTTGTCTGCAATTGCTCCCAGTAGTTTCAGAGTATTCAGTCATTAATTGAAATTCTTTGAGATTGCAGCTTATCTTCATGGGAGGAGAGAGGACATCAAATGATGGAGAGAATGGCATCAGGAAATGTTGTGATTCAGATTTGAACTTGAATTGCCTGCAAGAGCACCACAACTCAGTATGTCAGACCATGTGTGCTCTAGAAATACATTATTTCTTATGACTAGACCTGTAGGCAACTACTGAAGTCCACTAGGGAGTTTTGTTTGTTTATTAATTTATTTAAGCTGAATTGGGGGATACGACTAATTGGAGTGCTTTCAGTGTGTTGATGAACTGTCTAAGAAGTTACATCTCTCAGTAGTTATTATCCTCTTTAAAGCAAATGCATTCCCTGTAACAAAACATTTCTGAGAGCTCTCTCTCACACATCATCAGTGTCTGAATCTGAACTCTGAATGTCTTTCAGGTCTTGCATACTGAACCTGCACACTCTGACCCCTGGAAATTACTGTGTGGAAAAAAAGTATTTAAATACAAATACAGTATTTAGTATATTTAAAACAAAAATACATGTGAAATTGGTCATTCAATGAAGTATCTCTATTAGGCTTAAATCTGTCTGGACTTATTTAAATACAAAAGAACATTTTGGAGTGTATAGCTGCTTAGAAACTTTTGTGTTCATTTCACCTTCCTCTATCACAACATTTTCAAAAAGACTGGTTTTATGGAGACCGGGTCTAAGGAGACTGGGTTTAAGAAGACCGGGCTTATGGAGACCGGGTCTAAGGAGACTTGGGTTTAAGAAGACCGGGCTTATGGAGACCGGGTTTAAAGAGACTGTGTTTAAGGAGACCGGGTTTAAGGAGACTGTTTAAGGAGGCCGGGTTTAAGGAGGCCGGGTTTAAGGAGACTGTTTAAGGAGGCCGGGTTTAAGGAGACCTGGTTTATGGAGACCAGGTTTAAGGAGACTGGGTTTATATATGGATGGGCCTATGTATTGAAGCATTTACATGGCCGCTGGTCAGGCATGAAAAACAAAAGTTTTATACAAATTCTGATATATATAGGCTACTGTTTTTATACTCAACAAGTAGAACTCAAATACAGTTAATTTAATCATAACAGAGCAACAGATTAAGTAGTACTTAAATATTGAACAAATTAAATCATTTTATGTGCAAATTGTTATTGATTCCAAAAAGTTGGGACAGAAAAGGAATGCAATAATTTACAAATCTCATAACTTATATTTTATTCACAATAGAATATAGATAACATATCAAACATGTTGAAAGTGAGACATTTTGAAATGCCATGCCAAATATTGGCTCATTTTTGGATTTCATGAGAGCTACACATTCCAAAAAAGTTGGGACAGGGAGCAATAAGAGGCCGGAAAAGTTAAATGTACATATAAGGAACAGCTTATTAGGTCAATTGGCAACATGATTGGGTATAAAAAGAGCCTCGGGCAAAGGATCACCAATTCCCCCAATGCTGCGGCCAAAAATACTGGAGCAATATCAGAAAGGAGTTTCTCAGAGAAAAACTGCAAAGAGTTTGAAGTTATCATCATCTACAGTGCATAATATCATCCAAAGATTCAGAGAATCTGGAACAATCACTGTGCGTAAGGGTCAAGGCTGGAAAACCATACTGGATGCCCGTGATCTCCGGCCCTTAGTCGGCACTGCATCACATACAGGAATGCTACTGTAATGGAAATCACAACATGGGCTCAGGGATACTTCCAGAAAACATTGTCGTGAACACAATCCACCGTGCCATTCGCCGCTGCCGGCTAAAACTCTATATACGTCAAAAAAGAAGCCATATCTAAACATGATCCAGAAGCGCAGGCGTTTTCTCTGGGCCAAGGCTCATTTAAAATGGACTGTGGCAAAGTGGAAAACTGTTCTGTGGTCAGCCCATCAAAATTTGAAGTTCTTTTTGGAAAACTGGGATGCCATGTCATCCGGACTAAAGAGGACAAGGACAACCCAAGTTGTTGTCAGCGCTCAGTTCAGAAGCCTGCATCTCTGATGGGATGGGGTTCATGAGTGCGTGTGGCATGGGCAGCTTACACATCTGGAAAGGCACCATCAATGCTGAAAGGGATATCCAAGTTCTAGAACAACATCTGCTCCCATCCAGACGTCGTCTCTTTCAGGGAAGACCTTGCATTTTCCAACATGACAATGCCAGACCACACACTGCATCAATTACAACATCATGGCTGCGTAGAAGAAGGATCCGGGGACTGAAATGGCCAGCGTGCAGTCCAGATCTTTCACCATAGAAAACATTTGGCGCATCATAAAGAGGAAGATGCCACAAAGAAGACCTAAGACAGTTGAGCAACTAGAAGCCTGTATTAGACAAGAATGGGACAACATTCCTATTCCTAAACTTGAGCAACTTGTCTCCTCAGTCCCCAGACGTTTGCAGACTGTTAGAAAAAGAAGAGGGGATGCCACACAGTGGGAAACATGGCCTTGTCCCAACTTTTTTGAGATGTGTTGATGCCATGAAATTTAAAATCAGCTTATTTTCCCTTAAAATGATTCATTTTCTCAGTTTAAACATTTGATATGTCATCTATGTTGTATTCTGAATACAATATTGAAATTTGGAATTTGTGAATTTTTTTATTCACAATTTGTACAGTGTCCCAACATTTTTGGAATCGGATTTTAAACCGATACTTAAAAGTTAAAACTTAAAAGTTTTCGGTACATATCCTAATGACAAAGATGAATTAATGATATTAAGAAGAGGATCTATGACCTCTGGAAGCATCTCTTTTAATAGCCTAGTCGGTATAGGGTCGAGCATACATGTTGTTGATTTAGATGATTTAACGAGTTTAGCCAATTCTTCCTCTCCTATAGCAGTGAATGTGTGTGTGTGTGTGTGTGTGTGTGTGTGTGTGTCTCCTCCTATAGCAGTGAATAAGTGTGTGTGTGTGTGTGTGTGTGTGTGTGTGTGTGTGTGTGTGTGTGTGTGTGTCTCCTCCTATAGCAGTGAATGAGTGTGTGTGTGTGTGTGTGTGTGTGTGTGTGTGTGTGTGTGTGTGTGTGTGTGTGTCTTCCTCTCCTATCGCAGTGAATGAATGTAATTTTTTCTCAATGACACTACAATGCTCTGTGTGATGTGACACTGTAGTAGACTCTTGCATGGTTATAATTGTTTTCCTAATATTATCAATCTTGCGTAAAAGTTCATAAAGTCATTACTGCTGTGCTGTTTACAAACATCAGAAGTAGAAGCTTTATTTTTGGTTAACTTAGCCACTGTATCGAATAAATACCTAGGGTTGTGTTTGTTTTCTTTTAAGAGAGTCAAGAAATAAGCAGATTTAGCAATTTATAACGGCCTTTCTGTATGCAATCATGCTCTCTTTCCATGAAATATGAAAAACCTCTAGTTTTCTGTTTTCTTCCAGCTGCGCTCCATTTTTCTGGGTGCTGTTTTAAGGGCCGTGTGTGCTCGTTGTATTACGGCATTGTATTTTCTTTAATCTTCTTTGAGCGCTGGGGAGCAACTGTGTCTAAAGTGCTGGAAAAGAGAGAGTCAGTAGTTTCTGTTGCAACATCGAGTTCCTCTAGGCTATCTGGGATGCTGAGGAGATAAAACTGATGAGGAAGATTATTTACAAAGCAATTTTTAGTCACAGCAGTGATAGTCCTGCCATATTTGAAGCCTTAGCTAAATTAAGTATACAAGATACTAGGTAATGATCTGAGATGTCGTCGCTCTGCTGCAGAATTTCAACGGTATCAACATTTATTCCATGTGACAATATTAGGTCTAGAGTATGATTACAGCGATGAGTGGGTCCTGACACATGTTGCCTTATTCCAATAGAGTTTAGAATGTCTCTGTCTCTAAATGCTAATCCCAATGCGTCTTTTTCATTGTCTACATGGATATTAAAATCACCAACAATTAGTGCTTTATCTGCAGCCAGTACTAACTCGGATAGAAAATCAGCAAATTCTTTAATAAAGTCTGTATTGTGCCCTGGTGGCCTGTAAATCAAATCAAATCAAATCACCTTTATTTATATAGTCCAATTGTTTCAAAGCAGCTTCACATCGTTAACAGGAAAATAATGCAACAGAATTTGTACAGCCGTTCTG
The DNA here is from genome assembly GCA_018749465.1 of Paracanthobrama guichenoti. Classification (NCBI taxonomy): domain Eukaryota; kingdom Metazoa; phylum Chordata; class Actinopteri; order Cypriniformes; family Gobionidae; genus Paracanthobrama; species Paracanthobrama guichenoti. The sequence goes on along the minus strand of JAGHMJ010000032.1, from coordinate 716,213 downwards.
GTGTAACGGTGATGTTATCCAGCTCATTTCAAGTATCATATAGTCTCAATGCGGGCAGATCGGTAATATAGATGAGATTTAGGCGTCCCCAACTGAGCAAGCCAAAAGCCAGAGGCAACGGTGGCAAGGAACAAAAACTCCTTCAGGGTCAGAATGGAGAAAAAAACCTTGGGAGAAACCAGGCTCAGTCGGGGTGCCAGTTCTCCTCTGGCCGATGAACAAACAGTGTATGATTATAATTCTGGCAACATAGCAGGTCTTAATTCATATTAGGTAAATAGATATTCGTAAGATTATTCGAAAGATTGGAGTCGTCACGCCGGAGACGGGTTTAATGAGGATGTCGTGTCGATGCAGCATTTACGGGGGGAGTTTATTTGACACGCTCTCTGCAGACACTTCAGGGATGCGTTGGTCATGTCCAGGCACAGGTCCACCATCTGATCTGGATACGGCCCGGATCCGGCTGACTGCAGTAAACCTCGGGATAAACAGAGAGACTAACATTAGCGTAGATGCCATTCTTCTTATGATGTAACGAGTACATCAGGTGTTATGGGAAGTGTTCCCGGTTCCGGCTGACCTAGTTAATGCAGCCTAACAATCATTTACTGATTTGAATAATAGAGATTGATAATGTTTTATGTGTAAGCCATAGTAAAGAGATGCGTTTTTAGTCTAGATTTAAACTGACAGAGTGTGTCTGCTTCCCGAACAATGCTAGGAAGACTGTTCCAGAGTTTAGGCGCTAAATAGGAAAAGGATCGACAGGATCGATATTCTAGGTATTATCAACTAGCCAGAGTTTTTTTTTATCTTTTTAAATCCCCTCACAAATGTCCACTGTCAGTTGTCACACACCTGCTATAGCCCATTTAACGACGTTCGGTTCAGTGTTGCCAAGTCTGGAATCGGCTACTTTTACACTGTTGCTGTGGGTTGTTTGTAGCCTATAGTCCACAGGTTTAAATTGACTTTACTTAAGCAATTCTATTTCTATAGCCCACATTTTGGCACGTTTTGGCCCATTTTGGCCATGATTCCACTACTTATGGTTACCAGTTGGAGGGGTTTTGTTGTGCAGACCTGGCAACCCTGTCCCTCGGTTCGGCCTTAGTGCACTTCGAAGGCCCATTCGTGTACAGCCTTCGAAGTGTGCACCCTTCACTTTCACTTCACACGGCGCTCACATCAAATTATAGCCTTTTGAAGTGTAATAATCACATTAGGCAGTATCGCAATCTATGTTTTTCCATCCCCAAAACGTGGGAAGCACTGAAAGAGCTTAAAAAGTAAACTTAGCTTAGCTTTGTGAAGACGTTGAGATTTATAGAGGGTGAAATACAGCCAGCTGACGTGGATTCTTGATATCCTTATTCTTTGTGCGAGGAGTGTAGATCTCATCTGAACTTTGTTTCAGGTAACTTCCAAATCGAGCAGCTTATAATCAATGCGGCGAATTAAGTGTGTTTGATCACAAACTTGAACACAAGATGAAATCCGTGTGGGGAATAAATCCCACTTGCTAAATTCCCAATTACACAACTCCCAAGCGTCAACCGAATTCACCGTAATCCTGAGAAACGCGATAAGCTGCTGATGATACTGAATGAACCTTATATATAGAATGCGTTGATAGATGTCGTATTCCTATCGGTAGATGTGGATCAGCTGATGTGAGCTTGACTAACGTGACCTGCCATAACTGACGCTACACTTGATTTGTTCCAATACCAATTTAGTTTGTATATTTGTATTAAGATTTGTATTAACATAATATAAATGTATTTGTAGTATATTTAGCATAAAATAAATGTATTTCAAATAAATGTAAGTATATTTATTTTTCACTAGGGTAAATGGAGTTGTGGTTGGTGCCTGAACTAGTTGATACAGGAAATCAGTGTATTTTAAATACATCCCCGGTTGGTGTGTATGTGTATAACATACATGGTGTGTGTACTTGTGTGGCCTGTGGAGTGACAGCGATCTTTAGATTCCTCAGTAACAGGTTTCAGCTCCACTCTTGTCTCTCTCAGCTGCCCTGGGATCAGGCTTGACTCCGGCACTGACGGCAGCTTCTGCTCCCAGAGGAGTTTTGTCACGAGTCTGTTCTGCTCTGACATCCAGCCAATGCCAATGCCACTGCTGACCCGCACTGCGTCCTGTCCCACAATGCAGCACTCTCACACTGCTCCTTTTAATAAGCAAACCTTGGTCTATTGAACCTCCACAGAAGTGTTGTGTTTTGATGTGAGGCATCTGTTTTTGACCAGCTTGTTCAGGTCTGCTGAGCTGAGTCTGGATTTCTCTCTTTCGGTCTCTGTTTCAGTTTTAAGGTGCTTTATTGGCATTAAAATACTTTTACATTCACATTGCCAAAGCATTGCTGTGTGCAAATAAAACAATGTAAAATGTGAGGCTAATGAAACTCTTTCTCTCTCACACACACACACACACACACACACACACACACACACACACACACACACACACACACACACGTCTGGCGTGCTATATTTATGGGGAGTCTCCATAGACTTAATGGTTTTCATACTGTACAAACTGTATATTCTATCCCTTTACACTAACCCTACCCTTAAACCTACCCCACACACACACACACACACACACACACACACACACAGAGAAACCCTACCCCTAAACCTACCCATCTCACACACACACACACACACACACACACACACACACACACACACACACACACACACACACACACAGAAACCCTACCCCTAAACCTACCCATCACACACACACACACAGAGAAACCCTACCCTAAACCTACCCATCACACACACACACACACACACACACACACACACACACACACACACACACAGAGAAACCTTACCCCTAAACCTACCCATCACACACACACACAGAGAAACCCTACCCCTAAACCATCACACACACACACACACACACACACACACACACACACACACACACACACACACACACACACACACACACACACACACAGAGAACCCTACCCCTAAACCTACCCATCACACACACACACACACACACAGAGAGAAAACCCTACCCCTAAACCTACCCATCACACACACACACACACACAGAGAGAACCCTACCCCTAAACCTACCCATCACACACACACACACACACACACACACACACAGAGAGAAACCCTACCCCTAAACCTACCCATCACACACACACACACACACACACACACACACACACACACACACACACACACACTGTCATACATTCACACACACACACACACACACACACACACACACACACACAGTCACACATTCACTCACACACATACACTCATAGACACACACACACACTCTCACAAACACATTGTCACACACTCACACACACTCATACACACACTCATAGACTCACTCACTCACTCACTCACTCACTCACACACACACATACGTTGTGTTTTCATGTTTTATGGGGACATTGCATAGGCGTAATGGTTTTTATACTGTACAAACCGTATTTTCTATCCCCCTACACCTGCCTAAACCTACCCATCACACACCTACCCATCACACACACACACACACACACACACACACACACACACACACACACACACACACACACACACACACACACACACACACACACACACACACACACACACACACTCACACACACACACACACACACACACACACACACACACACACACACACACACACACACACACACACACACACACACACACACACACACACACACACACACACACACACTCACACACACACACACACACACACACACACACACACACACACACACACACACACACACACACACACACACACACACACACACACACACACACACACACACACACACACACACACACACACACACACACACACACACACACACACACACACACACACACACACACACACACACACACACACACACACACACACACACACACACACACACACACACACACACACACACACACACACTTGTGTGCTGGTATGTAAACAGCAGAGGCTAACCACTTTGCTAAAGGTCTCTGAATCCTATTTTGTATTTGGATCAAAGTGTCTGCTAAAGCTTCCTGTAGTAATGGTGGCTGTATGTAAGATATGTTTTAGAAAGACTGTTTAGTAACAGTTCCTCTAAAAAGCTTGACGGGCCTTTTAACGTGTAGCACAGAGGAAGCACAGCATGCTGTTCTTTACTTATCGGGAAAATACTGTTCAAAACACGAGGAATGCAGAAGGAAGGAAGGAAACGACTGTAGCTCGGATCCAAAAGTTTTTCAGTCACACCGTCCGTCTCTGGTTATCACATTGAGGAGAGCCAGCACATCTCTGCACTACAGGAACTGTTGTTTAAATACAGGGATATTATGTTTGCAGAGGCGGACAGGAATGTGAAGTGGGTGATGCGTTTTGAATGTCAATGTATCCCAACCCCCCCACCCCCCCACCCCGGCTGTTATCATTTGACTAAAGCATTTGCATGAGGTTATAGGGCTGTGACGTCTTCCTTTGCTCTGTGCAGGATGGACTGTCACTAGGGGAATTTGGCAGAAACTATTAAAAAACTAGTTTGCAAAGTATGAAGGCCTGCTCTTGTGATGCTGCTCAAGTCCTGTGAGTCTCTTATGATGATAGATTTGCAGAAGTAGTGCTTTTGGACATAAAACAACATGTAACTGTACGTTCAATGGTACACCTGTGCCTTATCTAAAGGTTGCATGCTTGTACAATAAGGGTGCATTGGGTACATTAAAATACTACTTTAGGGGTAGAAAAGGCACAAAGATGTACTTCCGAGTTAAATATCAACTTTGTTTCAGATGTTTCTCCTAAAATTCCTTTAGTGAAATGGCACAATCAATTTGAATAGCATAGCAGTAATTTGGTGTTGAACATACAGTTTGAGATCATTTGATTGCAGATTTTGGTATCTTGAAAAATCTGAGAACAGTTTACATTTATTGATTTAATACATTTATGTTTTTAATGTTTTAACATGGGTAATGTGTTTGGATGTGTTCCTGATGTGTCTGTTGTGTGCTGTTTTAAGCCCAATTGTATTTTTCCCTTGTGGGATTAATAAAGTTGTAACCTAAACTAAACTAAATTAAACTAATAAATTCAAATATCAGACACTTTTACCCAAAGTGACTTACAATTGAATTCTGACCCGTAATTCTGTTAAAATCATAACCACACAGTGTTTGTTTGTTGGCCAGAGGAGAACTGAGCGACTGAGTCTGGTTTCTCCCAAGGGTTTTCCTCCATTCTGTCACTGATGGAGTTTGGGTTCCTGCCACCGTCGCCTCTGTACACTTAATATTCAACAGTATTATTGATCTGACTGTACTGACGCTGCTGTATGAGAACTGAACTGAGCTGATGAGATCAGATAAATAAATTAAGATAGTTGCAGTTATAGATTAATTAATTTAATAATTGATGATCTTTACAACAGAACTGAATCAACACTGAACTGACCTCCGTAGAACAATGACACGGAGCTGCTTTACCGCAGAATTGATCTCTGCTTGCATCATTGAATCATTATTTTCCTATTTATCCCTGTAAAGCTGCTTTGAAACAATCTCTGTTGTATAAAGTGCTTTATAAATAAAGGTGATTTGCAACGGGAAGGTCAGCTGATCATCCCAGATTACCCCAAGATTTCTTGCTGATGTGGTTGGGATTATTGTGGATGATCCTAGCTGGATGGTGAAATTGTGCTGTACCGTCGGAGTGGCTGGGAAGACGAGAAGCTCTGTCCTTAGCTAGGTTGAGTTCCAGATGATGTTCTTTCATCCATGCCGAGATGTCCGCCAGGTCATCCAAGATCTGTACAACTACCGTGGGATCCTCTGGGTGAAATGAAAAGTAAAGCTGTGTGTCATCATCATCAGTTTGAGACATTGTTGACATCTCTTCAGATGCATTGAAGTTATTGGAATAATTCACTCAAAATGATAATTCTCTCATCATTTCCAAACCTGTGTGAAAGAAGATATTTTCAGAAATAGATGCAATGAAAAACAATGCCAATGTTGTTTTACCGCTAACATTCTTAAAAATATATGTTTGTAATGATGTGAGGTAGAGGAATTGATGAACCTTCATTTTTGAGTGAAATATCCCTTTAAAAAAAGTCTAACAGATTCTAACAGAATCACATGAGATATGGTGAGCATGTATTGTAAACCATGACCTGATTCTCCTATCGTTGCTTAGTCGCCAATAGTTCAAACCCTGTTTCTGCCCAGCACTGCACTTTTATCTGATTGTCCTGGCAGGCACCTCAGCCCCTTTGTCAGCGTTATCACAGCTGGCAAAGTGTAAATCTTCAGCCAATCTCCTGAAATTGAAAATGTGTTCTATGCCAAGTTGAAATGGCTCCCCTCCTGTTCATCCAGTGAGTGAGAGCGAGGAGAGTTGTTATCATGAGAGACACTGGAGGAAAAGGATACAACATTGACTGCCACCCAACACTGTCAGTTCTTGAAAACTTGTGTCATGCAAATGGAGGTGTTTAGAAATAAGAAATATCCTGCTTTAGATTCCTTGTGGTCTTGTAGATGTACCAGAGCACATTTGTGTTCCAGCCAACCAACAGGGAAGATTTCATTTGATTTGTTTGAGTCAGTATTTTACATTTACATTTATGCATTTGGCAGACGCTTTTATCCAAAGCGACTTACACTGCATTCAAGGTACACATTTTTACAGTATGAAGTCTGTGCATAGCTAGACAGGCTGATAAGCATAAGATGGAGAGACAGATGATTTTAAAAGCAAACAGCTGTTGAACAGAAAACTGCTGCACCCTAAAAATACGTGAAAGCATCTCTGTGCAGGAACAGCAGAAACTGTGATATACAGTAGTTTGATACAGTTGTTTGTGATATACAGTAGTTAGGGTTAGATGGCTGCAGGGCTTGTGTTCAAACTTCTGTTTGTTCATTTTCTGCCGTGCACCGTTTGATATTCTGAAAGAGCACACTTCATGTTCACTGCACTTTTGCTCAATGAATCCAAGGCATACTGTGAGAAGGTCACGTTCAGATCAGCTCACCAGCACTTGGCAGGTCTCTCGTACTCTCTCTCCAAGAAGAAAAGGTCTGTTCACAAAACGGGGTGCAGGTCTTTGGAAGAGTCCAGAAGAGATCAGTTCACCTACAGCTGCCAAACACGATATACAATTACACAGAGGTAATAGCTAATTTTAGTACAATACTGCCCAGCACTGAATAAAAAACAAAACATGTATTTGCATTTAGACGTTTCTTATTTCAAACTTGCATGAAAAAACAAACAAACATTACTGCCTTCTTGTTTGTGCTGTAAGACCAACCCGTGGGCATCTGCATTATTAAAAGTTTTCTGCAAAATGATTCTTATTTGAATAGATTCAAATCAGAGAACCGTACAGTAGCAGGGCGACTGTCACTCTTCAGTGTGGATTTGCATGTCACACTAAACAGGCCGTTGACTCAAAGCATGAGATCTAATTATATCTGAATTTCTGTCAGGACCACTATAATCAAATATGATTGATTGACTATTAGCATATAGTTTGGATTGGCGGTATAGTTCTGTTCTGGGCAAGAACTCCCTGCGCATCCATGCAGCCTAGCATGGATAAGAGCAGGGAGAGCAGCAATAACTCCCCAAAACAAAACCAATGCCGACATCCCCAAAACATGACTGATGCGAAAATCTGAATGCCCCTTATTAAATTGGTAATATTAAAAACCAAATTTAAATTGAATAATATCCATTGGGGGAAGCGTACACCCCTAGCGGCAGTAAAATGTGATATAAGCATGTTTTTTGGTTTCCACAATCTTACGGGGGAAGCATCACCCCAAGCCTCAGCAAGCAAGGACATATTTGCAACAAGCATGTTGTTGTACCAACTTTAAATTCATTGAATAATATCTATTGGGGGAAGCGTACACCCCTAGCACAGCAAAATATGATCATGATTCTGCTCCTGTCGGGGTGATTCCATCAGCTGTGGAGGAGAAGACAATGACCCCGCACTCCCTCATATCCCATGAGCCACGATGTTGTTAGTGTTGAATAAGAGACCTCAGCGGTGAAATGTACCTGCTTTGTGTATTTAAGCACATCATGTTATTGATACTCTAGATAAGTTAAGCCACAAGCTAACATTGCTAACATTACATAGCATGTGCAATTTGATTGTGTTCCCAATAGCAACTATAGCTTAAGCCAGCATGTTTCCAATAGCAACCAGATAGCCTTAAGAATGAGCATGTTTCAAATGGCAACTAGAGTTAACACCCTGCTTCAATAACAAACTATAAAAACGCTAACACACCTGCTTCCATAGCAACTGCTTCCATAGCAACTATAAAATGTGAATACATTTCCAATAATCAACTACAACTTTAAGAATAGCATATTCCCAATAGCAGTGCAGCTTTAAGAACAGCGTGATTCTAATAGTACTGCAGCTTTAAGAACAGCGTGATTCTAATAGCAGCGCAGCTTTAAGAACAGCGTGATTCTAATAGCAGCGCAGCTTTAAGAACAGCGTGATTCTAATAGTACTGCAGCTTTAAGAACAGCGTGATTCTAATAGCAGTGCAGCTTTAAGAACAGCGTGATTCTAATAGCAGCGCAGCTTTAAGAACAGCGTGATTCTCATAGTACTGCAGCTTTAAGAACAGCGTGATTCTAATAGTACTGCAGCTTTAAGAACACTGCAGCTTTAAGAACAGCGTGATTCTAATAGTACTGCAGCTTTAAGAACAGCGTGATTCTAATAGTACTGCAGCTTTAAGAACACTGCAGCTTTAAGAACAGCGTGATTCTAATAGTACTGCAGCTTTAAGAACAGCGTGATTCTAATAGCAGTGCAGCTTTAAGAACAGCGTGATTCTAATAGTACTGCAGCTTTAAGAACAGCGTGATTCTAATAGCAGTGCAGCTTTAAGAACAGCGTGATTCTAATAGTACTGCAGCTTTAAGAACAGCGTGATTCTAATAGTACTGCAGCTTTAAGAACAGCGTGATTCTAATAGTACTGCAGCTTTAAGAACACTGCAGCTTTAAGAACAGCGTGATTCTAATAGTACTGCAGCTTTAAGAACACTGCAGCTTTAAGAACAGCGTGATTCTAATAGCACTGCAGCTTTAAGAACAGCGTGATTCTAATAGCACTGCAGCTTTAAGAACAGCGTGATTCTAATAGTACTGCAGCTTTAAGAACACTGCAGCTTTAAGAACAGCGTGATTCTAATAGCACTGCAGCTTTAAGAACAGCGTGATTCTAATAGCACTGCAGCTTTAAGAACAGCGTGATTCTAATAGTACTGCAGCTTTAAGAACACTGCAGCTTTAAGAACAGCGTGATTCTAATAGCACTGCAGCTTTAAGAACAGCGTGATTCTAATAGCACTGCAGCTTTAAGAACAGCGTGATTCTAATAGCACTGCAGCTTTAAGAACAGCGTGATTCTAATAGCACTGCAGCTTTAAGAACAGCGTGATTCTAATAGCACTGCAGCTTTAAGAACAGCGTGATTCTAATAGCACTGCAGCTTTAAGAACAGCGTGATTCTAATAGCAGCGCAGCTTTAAGAACAGCGTGATTCTAATAGCACTGCAGCTTTAAGAACAGCGTGATTCTAATAGCAGTGCAGCTTTAAGAACAGCGTGATTCTAATAGCACTGCAGCTTTAAGAACAGCGTGATTCTAATAGCAGCGCAGCTTTAAGAACAGCGTGATTCTAATAGTACTGCAGCTTTAAGAACACTGCAGCTTTAAGAACAGCGTGATTCTAATAGCACTGCAGCTTTAAGAACAGCGTGATTCTAATAGCAGTGCAGCTTTAAGAACAGCGTGATTCTAATAGCACTGCAGCTTTAAGAACAGCGTGATTCTAATAGCAGTGCAGCTTTAGAAGCGGCTCGTGTTTATAACAATAATCTTGTGGGGTGGACTCATTTAAAGTAGCCAGGTTTCTGTCAAACACAGCACATTTAGATTATTATCTGTAATTATATCATTAGCAATATGTGCATGTGTGTCTGCTTCTGCCCCAGCACATGTTGTTTTGGCCTCAGCCCGTTTGGCTCAGAGACGTCAGGAGAGACTGAACATGTTGACAGTCCTGATGCGTCACTGCAGGAAGTTTGTGTCCGACTCTTGCAGATGAAGCAGTGCATCAGAGCTCTCTACTCACTCATCAGACATACACACACACAAGTCGTCAAGTCACCTTTATTTATATAGCACTTTTTACAATGAAGATTGTTTCAAAGCAGCTTCACAATGGTAACAGTAAAATATTGCAACAGAATTTAAGAGAAAGTAATATAATTAAATATTTAGTGTCCCCAACTGAGCAAGCCAAAAGCCAAAGGCAACAAGGGCGACGGTGGCAAGGAACCCAAACTCCATCAGGTGACATAATGGAGAAAAAAATCTTGGGAGAAACCAGGCTCAGTCGGGGTGCCAGTTCTCCTCTGGCCAAACGAACAAAGAGTGCATGATTATGATTCAGGCAACATTACAAATCAAAAGTCATTTTAGATCCGGAACAGCCAAAATATTTGTCCAGTTCCATCCGGTTGAAGATCGGAGTCCTCACGCAGGAGATGGGCTTGATGAGGCCATCACAGGGAGAGTCTAGTTGACACCGTCTCTGCTGACGCCTCAGCGTTTGTTGTGTCTAGGTGCAGGTCCACGATCTGATCTGGATACGGCTGACTTTATAAGTCTACAGTTTACTCACTGCACAGTTTACTTCACTTATTTTATTCCACTTTTTTCTTCTACTTGACTTGATTATTTATAATTCTATATATATATATATATATATATATATATATATATATATATATATATATATATATATATATATATATATATATATAGTACTTTTATTCTATTTCTATTATAATTTCCTCCTTGTGTTTTTAACTGTGAATTTGCACTGTCCATGGAGCGGACCTGTTTACATTTCACTGCCGGTTGTATATTCTGTATATAACTGTGTATGTGACAAATAAAACTCTTGAATCTTGAATCTTGAATCTTAGACTGCAGTAAACCTCGGGATAAACAGAGAGACTAACATTAGCGTAGATGCCATTCTTCTTATGATGTAACGAGTACATCAGGTGTTATGGGAAGTGTTCCCGGTTCCGGCTGACCTAGTTAATGCAGCCTAACAATCATTTACTGATTTGAATAATAGAAATTGATAATGTTTTATGTGTAAGCCATAGTAAAGAGATGCGTTTTTAGTCTAGATTTAAACTGACAGAGTGTGTCTGCTTCCCGAACAATGCTAGGAAGACTGTTCCAGAGTTTAGGCTCTAAATAGGAAAAGGATTAAAGGGAGCCAGTGCAGTGTTGACAGAACCGGGCTAATATGGTCATACTTCCTGGTTCTAGTAAGAGCTCGAGCTGCTGCGTTTTGGACCAGCTGGAGTTTGTTTATTAAGCGAGCAGGGCAACCACCCAGTAAAGCATTACAGTAATCTAGCCTTGAGGTCATGAACGCATGAATTAACTGTTCAGCATTTTGCATCGAAAGCATGTGCCGTAATTTAGATATATTTTTAAGATGGTAGAATGCAGTTTTACAGATGTTAGAAACGTGGCTTTCAAATGAAAGATTGGTATCAAAGAGCACACCCAGGTTCCTAACTGACGACGAGGACTTGACAAAGCAGCCATCGAGTGTTAGACAGTATTCTAGGTTACTACTTGTGGAACCAATTCCAAACCATTGGCATGGTTTTTTGTCCAATAATTAAAAATTCAGTTTTTTTCTGAATTAAGTTGCAGGAAATTACTTCTCATCAAATTTTTTATATCAGCTATGCATTCCGTTAATCTTGTGAATTGGTAAATTTCGTCAGGGCGTGAAGAAATATAGAGCTGACTATCGTCAGCATAACAGTGAAAACTAATGCCATGCTTCCTAATGATATCTCCCAGTGGTAGCATGTACAGGGTGAAGAGCAACGGTCCTAGCACTGAGCCCTGCGGTACTCCATACTGAACTTGTGATCGGTGTGACATCTCTTCATTTACTGCTACAAACTGATAACGGTCAGATAAGTGTGATTTAAACCACGCCAATGCAGTTCCACTAATGCCAACATAATTTTCGAGTCTATTCAAAAGAATGTTGTGGTCGATAGTATCAAATGCAGCGCTAAGATCGAGTAACACTAATAGAGAGATACAACCACGATCGGATGATAAGAGTAAATCATTTGTAACTCTGATGAGAGCAGTCTCAGTACTATGATACGGTCTAAATCCTGACTGGAAATCCTCACAGATACCATTTCTTTCTAAAAAGGAGCATAATTGTGAAGACACTGCCTTTTCCAGTATTTTTGACAGGAAGGGTAGATTTGAGATCGGCCTATAATTGACTAATTCTGTAGGATCAAGTTGAGGTTTTTTAATAAGTGGTTTGATAATAGCCAACTTAAATGTTTTCGGTACATATCCTAATGACAAAGATGAGTTAATGATATTAAGAAGAGGATCCATGACCTCTGGTAGCATCTCTTTTAATAGCCTCGTCGGTATAGGGTCGAGCATACATGTTGTTGATTTAGATGATTTAACGAGTTTAGCCAATTCTTCCTCTCCTATAGCAGTCAGTGTGTGTGTGTGTGTGTGTGTGTGTGTGTGTGTGTGTTCTTCCTCTCCAATAGCTGTGTGTGTGTGTGTGTGTGTGTGTCTTCCTCTCCTATAGCGGTGTGTGTGTGTCTCCTCCTATAGCAGTGAATGAATGTAATTTTTTCTCAGTGACACTACAATGCTCTGTCTCATGTGACACTGTAGTAGAAGGCTGCATGGTTATAATTTTCTTCCTAATATTATCGATCTTACACGTAAAGAAATTCATAAAGTCATTACTGCTGTGCTGTTTACAACCATCAGAAGTAGAAGCTTTATTTTTGGTTAACTTAGCCACTGTATTGAATAAATACCTAGGGTTGTGTTTGTTTTCTTCTAAGAGAATCGAGAAATAAGCAGATCTAGCAGTTTTTGCGGCCTTTCTGTATGCGATCATGCTCTCTTTCCACGAATTGTGAAAAACTTCCAGTTTTGTTTTCTTCCAGCTGCGCTCCATTTTTCTGGCTACTGTTTTAAGGGCCCGGGTGTGCTCGTTGTACCACGGCGTTGGACTGTTTTCTTTAATCTTCTTTAAGCGCCGGGGAGCAACTGTGTCTAAAGTGCTGGAAAAAAGAGAGTCAATAGTTTCTGTTGCAAAATCGAGTTCCTCTAGGCTATCTGGGATGCTGAGGAGATGAAACTGATGAGGAAGATTATTTACAAAGCAATCTTTAGTGGCAGCAGTGATAGTTCTGCCATATTTGAAGCGAGGGGACGGCTTTGCAGCCTTAGCTAAATTAAGTATACATGATACTAGGTAATGATCTGAGATGTTGTCGCTCTGCTGCAGAATTTCAACGGTATCAACATTTATTCCATGTGACAATATTACCTGGAATATGCTTCCCAGTGTACCTTGGTATTCCTGTGATAAGTGGGAGTCCTTCATCCGTACTAGTCTTACAACAGGGAGCTCGCACTTACGCAGGGCACTGGAAGACAGACGAGTGGCGTGATTACATTGGGACCCCCATTCGTCAGTCACTGACGTTACTCGGAGTGACTGAACGAAAGGGAACGTCTCGGTTACGTATGTAACCCTCGTTCCCTGAGGAGGGAATGAGGGAACATAACGTCCCTCTGCCACTTCTGCTGTACTGCTGGAACGGCCAGAGTTCAGTTTTGGCTCCTCAGCAGGTAAACATAATGCGATGTGCCAGCGTACTTCCTTATATACCCTTGCTGTGGGGCAGAGTTACTCTATGCAAATTCCGCATGCCCATGGCACTGGCACTGCAACTGGGAGTTTTCTAGATTCAAGATTCAAGAGATTCAAGAGTTTTATTTGTCACATACACAGTTATATACAGAATATACAACCGGCAGTGAAATGTAAACAGGTCCGCTCCATGGACAGTGCAAATTCACAGTTAAAAACACAAGGAAGAAATTATAATAGAAATAGGATATAAAAAAAGTACTCTCTCTATATATATATATATATATGTCTATATCTGTAGAATTATAAATAATCAAGTCAAGAGAAAAAAAGGTAACAAATAAGGATAAAGTGGAATAAAATAATTGAAGTAGACTTTGCAGTGAGTAAACTGTAGACTTATAAATATGTGGTTAACAAATGTATAAAGAGTATAATGTGCAAACAGGTTTATGACAGGTTGTTACACAGTAACAACGAGAACAGAAAGTGCAGTGCAATGTCAGTGTATCGATGTTTATCCTGAAGTGAAGTCACGTGATGTTAAGTGACTGAGTTCAGGAGTCTGATGGCCTGGGGAAGAAGCTCCTCCTGAGTCTCTCAGTTTTGGCCATCAGGCTTGGGAAGCGCTACCAGATGGTAGCAGCGTGAAATGAGGGTTTGCAGGGTGATTAGAGTCCTTGATGATCTTGGTAGCTCTACCTTTGCAGCGTTTGGTGTAGACGTCCTGCAGAGACGGGAGAGCTGACCCTGAGATACGCCGGATAAGCGCACTACTCTTTGCAGGGCTTTGCGGTCATGACTGGTGCTGTTCCCATACCACGCTGTGATGCACTGAGTTAAAACACTTTCTATCGCCCCTAAATAGAAAGTTTTCAGGATAGCTGGTGAAACCCTGAATTTCCTCAGCTGGCGCAGGTGGTACAGTCTTTGCCTGGCTTTTTTCACCTGTGTCTGAATGTGAGCAGTCCAGGTCAGGTCCTCGGAGATGTTTACTCCCAGGTACTTGAAGCTGCTCACTCTCTCTACTGGTGACCCGCTGATCATGAGGGGGAGTATGTCCGTTGCTGTCTCTTCCTGAAGTCCACAATCATTTCTTTGGTCTTGCCAACATTCAGAGAGAGACAGTTGTCCTGGCACCATGATGTTAGATGCTCCACCTCGTCCAAGTATGCCGTCTCATTGTTGTTGGAAATGAGGCCCAGGACAACAGTATCATCAGCAAATTTGATGATAGAGGTGGAGCTGTGTGTGGACAAACAGTCATGCGTGTAGAGAGAGTAGAGCAGGGGCTCAGGACACAGCCCTGTGGAGCTCCCACACTCAGGGTGATGGAGGTGGAGGTGGACTGGCCTATTCTCACCACCTGAGGCCTGCCAGTGAGGAAGTCCTCAATCCAGTGGCAGAGAGAAGGATTCAGGCCGAGATCCAGGAGTTTGGAGGTTAGCTTGGTGGGAACTATGGTGTTAAAGGCTGAGCTATAGTCAATAAATAGCAGTCTTACGTAGTTCCCACTTTTGCTGTCGATGTGAGTGAGGGAGGAGTGGAGGACATGAGAGATGGCATCTTCAGTCGATCTATTGGGACGATAGGCAAACTGAAGAGGGTCCAAAGTGTCAGGAATGAAGGCGCAAATGGTGTTTTTAATGAGTCTCTCAAAGACCTTCATGACTATAGACGTGAGAGCCACTGGACGATAGTCATTTAGGCAAGAGGGTTTACTGTTCTTAGGGACAGGGATGATGGTGGATTTTTTGAAGGAGGTGGGGACCACAGATGTAGCGAGGGACTCATTAAAGATAGATGTAAACAACCCGGTGAGCTGATCAGCACAGGACCGCAGAACACGACCTGAAATACCATCCGGCCCAGCAGCTTTCCTGACGTCCACACGCTTGAGTGCTCTCCGAACTTCATCCTCCGAGACAGAGATCACGTGATTGTTGCTGCTCTGAGTAATTTCCTCTAACGCGCCACTTGGCGGAGTCGCGTTGCCGCGGTTACAGTCAAAGCGAGCATAGAAAGAGTTTAACTCGTTCACGAGCAACGGGTCAGCGCTCCCCTCTGCAGAGGATTTAGATCCAAAAGAGCAGATGGACCTCAGACCCTGCCACATGCGCCGCGAGTCGTTGAGTTGGAAATGAGACTCCACTCGGTCTTTATAACGGAGTTTTGCGGCTTTAACTGCTCGTCTGAGAGCATAGCAGGACGATCTGTATTCATTCATATTCCCTGAATGGAGACCGGCGTTGTAAGCAGCAGTGCGTGCGTTCACTGCCGCTAGCTGGATTGAATTGTCCACCCACGGTTTCTGATTTGAGAAGGACGTTATTGTTATTGTTTGTGTGGGTTGCTCTGTAAGCGTGTTGATGAAGCAAAGCGCCACGTCTGTGAACTCGCTTACGTCAGCTGAACTCGCTCGGGACATGTCCCAATCCACATCGCCCAGAGCTGCCTGTAGCGCGGTCTCTGAGTGGGGTGACCGGACGCTTAACTTCCCGCTCACCGGGGTTCCTGGAGGAGCTTTTGTTTGTATTCGGGAGTGAGGAAAATGGCGGCATGATCCAATTTGCCAAACGCTGGAAGTGACCGCGCTTTATAGGCGTTCTTAAACGGAGAGTAGCAGTGATCCAGTGTGTTTGCTCCTCGTGTGGGGCAGGAGACGTGCTGGTGAAAGTTTGGCAGGACTTTCTTTAGGTTTGCTTTGTTAAAATCGCCCGCGACAATGAATGCCGCGTCGGGATGTTGGTTTATGACGCCGCTGGCAACATCATGAAGGCCAGATAAAGCCAGCGCTGTGTCTGCCTGCGGTGGAATGTAAACGGCGGTCGCGACAACCGCAGAAAACTCCCTAGGCAGATAGAATGGGCGGCAGATGATTGTTAAATGTTCCAGATGAGGTGAGCAGGACCGCGAGAGAATGGTGATGTTCCTGGGATCGCACCATTTCTTGTTGATCATGAAACACACTCCACCGCCTTTGGATTTACCGGCCTCGGCTGTTCTGTCCATCCGAAAAACAGAGAAGTTCTCCAGATCTTGAAGATGATAGGCTTCTAGGCGAAACCCCCATTTGTCAGTCACTGGCGTTACGTGTCCGTTCCCTCCTCGAAGGAACGAGGGTTACATACGTAACCAAGACGTTACATTCTCACTACTCTCAAATAAAGTCTAGATGTGTGTCTCTAATTTTGAAATCTTCTCCGTCATCCTGACTATCTCCTTACATTTATCACATGTGAAGCCCTGCTCGCCAACGGAGATAGATATGCTAAACATATAGCAAGCAGTGCATGAGACAATGGCAGGAGAAGAAGACATGGTTTACCATATTTGTTGATTAATCCAACTCACCACAGTTGTTTAATGAACTCACAAAACAGGAGACCCGGGTGCAGAGATGGCAAGCTAACAGGCTAGCGAAGTGCTAACGCGTGATAGTGATTTAGATTAAAAGCTAGCGATGTCAGATTTAATGTGATAGGCAATATTAGACAATATATGGTGATAAGTTATATTAGCAGTTTAAACAACAGGGAATGATATCAAATTTTAAAAAGAAAAAGCAAGCAGAGCACACACGAGCACAGCAGACCAAACAGGAGACAGACAGGAGCAATCAGACCACACACTCTCTCTCTCTCTCTCTCTCTCTCTCTCTCTCTCTCTCTCTCTCTCTCTCTCTCTCTCTCTCTCTCTCTCTCTCTCTCTCTCTCTCTCTCTCTCTCACACACACACACACACTCACACACACACACTCACTCACATACACACACACACACACACACTCACACACACACACGCACATGTTGTGTTTTCATGTTTTATGGGGACATTCCATAGGCGTAATGGTTTTTATACTGTACAAACCGTATTTTCTATTCCCCTACACTGCCCCTGCCCCTAAACCTACCCATCACACACACACTCACACTCACACACACACACACACACACACACACTCACACACACACACACACACACACACACACACACACTAAACCTACCCATCACAGGAAACATTCTGCATTTTTACATTTTCAAAAAACATCACTTAGTATGAGTTATAAGATATTTTCCTCATGGGGACCAAAAAATGTCCCCACAAGGACAAAGATTTTTGATATTGCCATCTTTGTGGGGACATTTTGTCCCCATTAGGTAGGATTTACCAGGCCGCACTCACACACACACACACACAGACACACACACATAGACACACACACACACACACGCAGAGTTCATTTTGACTGGAAACGGCTCTAAAAGGAAACAGTGTCATTGTTCAGCTGAAGTCGGCTCAGTGTTGATTCAGTTTAGTTGTGAATAATTATTTTATGCCATGGCAATATGGATCATCAGGTTTTAAATATGAAAAGTAAATTCAACTTATAAGAACATTCAAAATTGTTTTGTATAACTAAAACATTGTTTCATGATGTTTCATGTTCTGTATTTTCTGAACTCTACACAGGTATAGATAACCCTTCACACTGTAATGTTTCTACACCACATCTGTCATGCCGGGAAGAACGCATCTTACATGTAAATGATTATTAGCTTACAAAATACTTTAACCGTTAAAGAATAAAACTCTGTTAAAGACACTGTCCTTTGATCCCTGGATGTGTTATAATCTATTTAAAAGGTCACTCTAAATCTAGCTTTCCTTTCTTCAAAGGTCTTTTAATGGCCAGGTACCAGAATCCAATCTGACCGGTCACAGTCTAAAGATCTGAACACCACAGACACGTCATTAATCCTCACTTCAAAATCTGATAAAAAGATTTTTGATTAAAAGATTTTGTAGAAAATGCACTTTTGATTTTGTATTTGTCAGAAAGTGTAAAGTTTTCGTTCACAGCTTGCGGTAAAGAGGGATTTCTAACACATAAGGTAAAGGCAGGAGCTTCGATCATTTATTGTCACATGAGTTGGACAGTTTCCATGACTAGTTTGAGATTAATTTGTGTCCATTTTTGAGGTTTTACAATTTAATTTTAACCCTGATGGCTGAGGTGGCTGAGGATAGTTTTTGGTCGTTCCTTCCTTTTCCCTGGATCCTCTTCTTTTGCTCCATTTCTGCTTTCTCTTTTAAGTGTGTCAGAGATGTAGGTCACACGTCTTTTTTCTCGTGAGCAGTCGATTCAATTTAGAGAACGATAAGAGGGTATCAAATTTAAACAGCAAGCAGGTGCTTTGGGGCCAGCCGCTGACACACGGGCCCGTCATCCTTAAAATACTGGCCCCCTGCGTCAGTGTTCCTCGAGAGAGAACAAAAGAGAAAGAACCATAGCAGCAGCCATTCAATCTGTTACTAAAGGAGTAAACAAACAGAATGAGCTGTCAAAGGAAGAGTGAAAGCATATGAAGCCCATCTGCAGAAATAACCCGTTCAAAACTTCTCCAAGACGCTGGAAGCAACCGATCCACAACGACAGTACTGTGAAGAGCTTGGGCACTTATGTTTTTAAACATAACGCCATCAACAGTTTTTATTCATCAAATGACTTTTATTGACTATATTAAATCAATGTTTGATTTTAAAATCTCCATTGGGAACACTTTTAATGTAGTTTGCAGAAAGGTTATTCTAAAGATTGTAAACTTTTTTGAATTGAGAATTATTCTTTTATTGTCCAGATTGTCCTGTTGAAATGTTTCTTCATATTGTGTGTTTGCTCTTTTGTAATAGTTGTATTTGAGACTCAATCGTGAAGTCTGGATCTCCTCATCATGTTGGGAAGAGCTCAGATGTGCTAAAGATCCTGGACCTGCATGGATTGCTCACAAATGGATTGCTTAATCTGAAGTTGAATCTCTAAAAGTTCCAGTGTAGTCTTAACAAAGGATGCACTAATAGTCTTTCTCTACTGAGAGAACATGATATTGTGATTCACAGGGTTATTTTGAAGCTGAACGGTGGGTAACCGGCTGCTTGTCATACCTCGACTAATATAGACCCTGAGTCAGTTGTGTCTGCCATGTACTTACCAAAGCTCTGACTTCCACAAAGACGTGACCGGGTTAAGTGCTTGTTTTAGTTAACATTAACAGCACAGGATAGTGTTGCTGCGCTTCTGCTGGCGTAACGAGAACAGAGTTTTAAATAGATGGAGACTGACCTTGATACGGCAGGTAATGATGCTGTGACGTGTGTTGTTCGACAGCATGTGCATCTGCCGCTGACTGTGAGTTCTGTCACTCTTCCCTCTTCCGGACCGTAGGAGACATCATTCAACATGGCAAACGTATACAAAAGGGTTATCAGCAGCTCATATGCGCAGATGTTTGTCAGAGCTGTGCACTTCTGTTGACTTCTGTTCGCAATTTAATTCTCACTCTTTATATAGTATTTATAGCCCTGAGGGCAGAGGTTTTCAATTAAAGTTCCAAGAGGTTCGGTCTCTATATTTCCTCCTAGTGCGCACAGAACGGAGTGGGCTTGAAGAAGCGCGTTTGGCTCTAGATTAAAATATTAGAGCACACAGTGCCGAAAGATCCTTACCATGAACGGCCTTGAGCACTCGTGGAGTGAACCGCTGTAAACTGTAGAAATGGGACAGTGGTGCTGCCGTGTCATTGTGTCCGTGTCATTGTGTCTCGGTCCGGTTGGAAGCATGCCGGGATCCGGTCCAGTGTTTGAGGAGCCCTGTCCCCGTCCTAAACACAGGCTGCATGACTATAAGGGAAGATTTCCTCAAAATGTACATCAGCATGTTTAAGGGACATCAAGATTCAAGATTCAAGAGTTTTATTTGTCACATACACAGTTATATACAGAATATACAACCGGCAGTGAAATGTAAACAGGTCCGCTCCATGGACAGTGCAAATTCACAGTTAAAAACACAAGGAGGAAATTATAATAGAAATAGAATAAAAAAAAGTACTATATATATATATATATATATATATATATATATATATATATATATATATATATATATATCTGTAGAATTATAAATAAATCAAGTCAAGTATTTTTTAATAAAAATAAAGAAGTGGAGTAAAATAAGTGAGGTAAACTGTGCAGTGAGTAAACTGTAGACTTATAAATATGTGGTTAACAAATGTATAAAGAGTATAATGTGCAAACAGGTTTAAACAAAACAGTATGTCCGTTGCTGTCTCTTCCTGAAGTCCACAATCATTTCTTTGGTCTTGCCAACATTCAGAGAGAGACAGTTGTAGACAACAGTATCATCAGCAAAATTGATGATAGAGGTGGAGCTGTGTGTGGACAAACAGTCATGCGTGTAGAGAGAGTAGAGCAGGGGACTCAGGACACAGCCCTGTGGAGCTCCCACACTCAGGGTGATGGAGGTGGAGGTGGACTGGCCTATTCTCACCACCTGAGGCCTGCCAGTGAGGAAGTCCTCAATCCAGTGGCAGAGAGAAGGATTCAGGCCGAGATCCAGGAGTTTGTAGGTTAGCTTGATGGGAACTATGGTGTTAAAGGCTGAGCTATAGTCAATAAATAGCAGCCTTACGTAGTTCCCACTTTTGCTGTCGATGTGAGTGAGGGAGGAGTGGAGGACATGAGAGATGGCATCTTCAGTCGATCTATTGGGACGATAGGCAAACTGAAGAGGGTCCAAAGTGTCAGGAATGAAGGAGCAAATGGTGTTTTTAATGAGCCTCTCAAAGACCTTCATGACTATAGACGTGAGAGCCACTGGACGATAGTCATTTAGGCAAGAGGGTTTACTGTTCTTAGGGACAGGGATGATGGTGGATTTTTTGAAGGAGGTGGGGACCACAGATGTAGCGAGGGACTCATTAAAGATAGATGTAAACAACCCGGCGAGCTGATCAGCACAGGACCGCAGAACACGGCCTGAAATACCATCCGGCCCAGCAGCTTTCCTGACGCCCACACGCTTGCGGCAGGTGCTCCGAACTTCATCCTCTGAGACAGAGATCACGTGGTTGTTGCTGCTCTGAGTGATTCCCTCTGACGCGTCACTTGGCGGAGTCGCGTTGCCGCGGTTACAGTCAAAGCGAGCGTAGAAAGAGTTTAACTCATTCACGAGTAACGGATCAGCTCTGACCTCTGCAGAGGATTTAGATCCAAAAGAGCAGATGGACCTCAGACCCTGCCACATGCGCCGCGAGTCATTGAGTTGGAAATGAGACTCCACTCGATCCTTATAACGGAGCTTTGCGGCTTTAACTGCGCGCCGCAGAGCATAGCAGGACGATCTGTATTCAGTCATATTCCCCGATAGGAGACCGGCGTTGTAAGCAGCAGTGCGTCTGTTCATTGCAGCGCGGATTGAATTGTCCACCCACGGTTTCTGATTTGAGAAGGATGTTATTGTTATGTTTGCGTGGCTTGCTCTGTAAGCGTGTTGATGAAGCAAAGCGCCACCGTCCGTGAACTCGCTGACGTCAGCTGAACTCGCCCGGAACATGTCCCAGTCTACATCGCCCAGAGCTGCCTGTAGCGCGGTCTCTGAGTGGGGTGACCAACGCTTAACTTCCTGCCTCACCGGGGGTTCCTGAACGAGCCTTTGTTTGTATTCGGGTGTGAGGAAAATGGAGTAACGGAGAGTAGCAATGATCCAGTGTGTTTGCTCCTCGTGTGGGGCAGGAGACGTGCTGGTGAAAGTTTGGCAAGACTTTCTTTAGGCTTGCTTTGTTAAAATCGCCCGCGACGATGAACGCCGTGTCGGGGTGTTTGTTTATGACGCCGCTGGTAACATCATGAAGGCCAGATAAAGCCAGCGCTGTGTCTGCTTGTGGTGGAATGTAAACGGCGGTCGCGACGACAGAGGAAAACTTCCTCGGCAGATAGAATGGGTGGCAAATGATTGTTGAATGTTCCAGATGAGGCGAGCAGGACCGCGAAAGAATGGTGATGTTCCTGGGGTCGCACCATTTCTTGTTGATCATGAAGCATACTCCACCGCCTTTGGATTTACCGGCCTCAGTTGTCCATCCGAAAAACAGAGAAGTTCTCCGACGGCGTCACAGCTGTGTCCGGGACCGCGGGTGTGAGCCATGTTTCGGACAAACAATAGATGTTACAGTCTCTCATGTCCCGTTGGAAACTTATCCTGGCTCTAAGATCGTCCATCCTTTTCCTCAGTCTGTTACGGATACCAGCGCGTTTCCCACGGTGTTTCTTGATTCTTCGCCGTTGACTCGTCTGTCCATTGTTCAACTCGGCGTTGCGAAGGATCTCAGATGGCCACAGAGGATCGGCGAAAGTGTCCTGAAACAGTCCAGTGTAGAGGTAACCAATGTCCAAAAGAGTTTTGCTGTCATAGCAGATCAATGCAGATGATAAATTTGTAAAAATTGAGAGCAAAAGAAAGTAAAATAATAAATAAAAGCACAGTCTTCGCGGAGCGACCTGAACGGCGACCGAACACTTTTTTTTTTTAATATTACTATTTTATTTTTATTTCAGTTAATAATTTGAGTGCTTCAACTGAAACTTAGTTTATTACCAAGGTAGTAATATAAAGTAATATTTATAGTTTATTTTATTTTAGATACATTTTAATTAAGAGAAATGTCAATGCAAAGGCACAATAAATTCAATCTGATCTCTGATCTCTGACTCTCCTGTAGTCCGTCTGCACAGGTTTATATCAGTCCGCAGGAGTTCAAGGGTCACAGAGGGAGGGACTGGATTTGACAGAGTCTGGTAGGTTTTGAAGATATTCAGGAAGTGTTTTCTTTGAGACATGTTGAAGTGAATGAGATACACTTGAGCAGAACCGGATATCCCTCTGCTATGTCAGATTCACCTAAATGTCACCTAAACATAAGACTGTCAATAAGATCCTCTCTGAGTATTCAGTATAATATGTAACTATGCTGAGAGTGAAAGATCTGGTTACATATTACACAAAACCACATGCACTTATATGCAAATGATAAAGGTAAGTTGTGCATATGCCTTCATGTGTATTAATCTCCTACTTTCTGCCAAGGTGGAAATAAATCCTGAATGACTGAGTAATACGAGGGTTTGTGATGATTAATGTACAGAGCAAAACTTCCTGTAACATGCAAGAGAACAGCGGATTATGGCATTGAAAAGTTACTATTTTTTGTGTATTAATGAAAGAATTATGAAAGGGCAGGGAAAGTGGAGGGAGGTGAATGGATGCATATAGTTGCATAACGTCTACAAACAAAACAAAACTGCCCTTGTGTTGGTTTCAAAGGTACCATAACCACATTTCCATTCTTATGAATAGATAATGGGCAGCTGTAGAGTTAACTGTGTTTGAACTCCAGTGGCCCTGCTGTGTAACTCGCACAGGTAGAGATGATTGTTCTCTCTCTCTCTCTGTGATTGGACGCGCTCTGTCCTCGGCGGAGCGACTGGCAGCTTCACACAGCGCTGGGGCTTTTTTAAACACACTTCAAAGCAGAACCTTTATACTGAGACTGGAAATGCTGACCTTTGACTCGATACACCTCCCACTGCAAACACAGACTGCTCATTGATTGAGAGAGAGAGAGAGAGAGACCCTTCGCTTTAAACCCAATTAATCACAAGGAAGGCGATTATATCCGGGGAGGAGAAGTTTTAATAGCTTTTCATTGCATGATGAGACTTTACGCACATCTGGAGGCCCAGCTGACAGGAACATTCCCACAACTTTCACTAATGCTTTGTAAAGGTATATGTTCTTATAACATTATATACATTCTCATTGAGTGCAAACGTTCCTAGAACAATGCCATATAGTCGCATTTAGCAGATTCCCAACTAATGGAGCGTTCTCAGAACTTTAATGTTCTGGCAAGGTTCTTTCAAAGTTATGTTAATGTTATGTTAACCATTCTTCCATTAATGTTAATAGAATATTCATTCAAAGTGATCTGGGGCCATATTCACAAAACATTTTATCTTAGCACTAAGAGTTCTCCTAAATGGCAGTAAAAGTTCTTAGTTAAGAGTTTTCTCTTAATCTATTCCCAAAGCTGCTGAGAGCAACTGTTACTAAGGAACAGAGAGAAGTCTTAAGCTGAGAGAAAGGGTGGGGTTTACCTCGTTGCTATGGATGATGTCATCAGGCTTACTATACACAGTGATTGGCTGATGGGGGAGGAGTCTCTGTCAGTGATTTAATTATAGAAATATTGTAGGACGAGGTTTCATGCTGCCATATTCAAATACATTTTTGAAAATAAAAATGTTGCCATATTCAAATAAAGATTTTAAAAAGTAGGCCAAGTGTCACTAATTAAACTAGTGTAAGTTCAGCTAATTGTCAGCCTCTTACACATCTTCATCTCGAGAGATTGCAGAATTCAAGCAAAAATTATGTTTTATAAACAAAGTTCATGAGGAGCACATTCAATCTGTATCTAATCAGCTCGAGAGGAGGTATACACAGCTGAGGGCCGACTCACCTATAGTTACCCCCACAGTTTTCTGCATCCCTCCGCCACCCCGTTCCTAACTCGCGGTCTCCGATGCGGGGCAGAACTCTGGGATTGGGCTAAACTCAGAGCTCAGAGCCCTCAATCCCCTCGGATAGCGCATAATACGCTTATATTCTTTTACTCTATTCGATCATTTGTAAGTGTGAACTCGTGAAAACAACTGCCACAGGTAATCAGACATTATTTATTTATTAAAGATTTATTTTGGGCGTTTTATCGTAGATTAAAATCTATAAGTCAAAATATGTATTGCATTTATGAAGAAAAGGTTCAGCACCCAAGGCTCTATCGCCTACTTCCTCAATGGTGTCTTTGGGTGGAGACAGATTGCCGGTAACATCCATTAGGATAGTTTGAGATTTGGTTTTAGTGACTTAAGAGTCCTCTTGACTACTCCTAATGTTTCACTGACTTTGGAGCTAGTATTATTGCTAAAATGCTTTGTGAAATACTCTTAGAAAAATTAGGACTGACACGCCCATTATTTTTAAGAGTTTCTCCTAAATCAGCAGGTTAGGAGCTACTTTTAGCCTTAAGATGTTTTGTGAATACGGCCCCTGGTCTTTAAAAACATTCTCAAAACGTTAGCACAAAAACGTTATTTATCCATCATTCATGGAATGTATTTGGGAATGTTTACACTGAGCAATCAGGACTTTGAACTTCCCCTTCTGTAACAGCTCTTCATCTGATTCTGAACTGTCTTTCTGTTCCTCACAACTCCATGCCAGGCCATCTTTACAGCAAACACTCAGAGTCTGCAGACACTCTCACCTCTCTCTTCAGTCGAAGCGTCACTAAGCATTCTGTAAAATGACAGTCTTTGAAACTCCATATAAAACAGTTCATATACACAGAACACAATTTTGTGGTGTTTTCCTTTTCTATTATTTTGTTCACCCCATCAAGGTCGACCAGAAATCTTTGGAGCAATCTTTGAGGATCAGCTGACCTTTAAAGACCACATTGCATAGACAGGTTGGTCATGCAGGTTTGCACGGCACAACATCAGGAAGCTCAGGCCTTTCCTCACTTAGCATGCAGCACAACTTCTTGTCCAAGCTCTGGTCATTTCTAGGCTGGATTACTGCAATGCTCTTTTGGCTGGACTTCCATCGTGTGCAGTCAAAACGCTTCAAATGATTCAGAACGCAGTGGTACGTCTTGTCTTCAACGAGCCTGAGAAAGCCCACGTCACACCTCTGTTCATCTCTCTGCACTGGCTACCACTCGCCACTCGCATCAAGTTCAAGGCATTGATGCTTGCTTACAGGTCCATCACAGGCTCAACACCCCATACTTCCACTCGCTCCTACGAGTCTACACCCCACCAGAAGCCTTCGCTCAGCAGAGGCGCGACGGCTCGTGATGCCACCACAGAGAGGCACAAAATCCCTCTCCACAACATTTTTGTTCATTTTCGCTGGTGGAACGATCTCCCCACCTTCATCCGGAATGCAGAATCATTGACAACATTCAAAAGACTGTGAGCACTTAAGTGTTCACTTTCCTTTAATCCCTCCCTACTCTAGCTTATGCTAATGTCTGAAACTTTGTATTTTGAGCACTTCTTATTGTGTTGTAATGTAAATGTAAATGTAATGTAAATATGTGCTGTCTAGTGGTTTGTTTGTATTCTTTTTCCCTTGTGTTTTATGACTCCATGTTTTGGACTGTGTTCTTCCCAGACACTCTTACACAGTTTAGTGTACTACTCCAGTACAATGTCAATCTTAAAGTAAAGTCTTATCTTAGTCTTATCACAGAAAGAAGGTCCTGGTTTGAGTTTCCATGTTCTCTCGCTCTCTCTCTCTCTCTCTCTCTCTCTCTCTCTCTCTCTCTCTCTGTGTGTGTGTGTGTGAGAGTGAGAGAGAGAGAGAGAGAGAGCCTATGATGGACACACAGCGTCAGGACACACAGATTTTATCATTCTCAGGGGAGCTTGTGGTCCAAGGGTGGGATAGCCTACTTATTTATTAATAATTTACTTGATTTTATTATCATGAGATATGATGTGCGTAAAATGTAAATCATTGTCCATAATTTTGCAAGCAATTGTTGATAAATAAAAATTTCACAATCTTGGAAATATTTCTGTTTTAAACCATGAAAATCACTATTTTCCACAGCTTATAAATGTGACTTTTCATCATCTCCGCTGTGTTGGACGTTTGTTTCAGTGGTGGACAGGACCAGCCGAGTGTCATTGTGTCCTGTAGAGCATCACTCGCACTCCTTCATGAAACACTTTATTTTAAACGTTTGTCTCACTCTTTTAAACACATCTCAGAGACACAAGCACAAAAAGTTCTGAACGTGATGCACTTGTTGTTTTAGAGACCGATTGAATCAACTTTCGAGAGGGTTAGGGTTACGCTGTCGTTGTATCACATGCAGATAGTGTGTGACCTCTGGAAGATTAGGGAAAAGCTACTGACTGTTGTTCCTCAGTACAGTAAACAACGTCATGTCCACATTTGGTCTTTTCTTCTGAAGAGCAGAATGTATCCATGCTAAGCAAACATGCATGATCTTGCTAATGATGTTGCTAGAATGTTTAAATCAGTTATTCTGCATTTGAAGGAATTATTCAGCCCAAAATTATCATTCTGTCATCATTTCCTCTCCTTGTCATTCCACACTTTATGACTTTATTTGTTCTGCAGAACATAAAAATACTACTTTGAAGAATCTACACACAGCTCTTTTACGTACATAGAGACCGCGACTGTCTAAAGAGCTTAGCAAAGACTATTCAGTGACTTGAGGCGTCTTTTCCCAGCAGCCTCTCTGTCTCTCTCAGACCTTAAACATCCTTCAGACCCTGCTGATAGCAGAGAGCAGTGTTTCCCAGCCAATCACACAGACCGTTTAAGACTTCTGTATGTAAATGAGCTGTGTTATGATTGGCTGTATGTAAGTGAGCTGTGTTATGATTGGCTGTATGTAAGTGAGCTGTGTTATGATTGGCTGTATGTAAGTGAGCTGTGTTATGATTGACTGTATGTAAGTGAGCTGTGTTATGATTGACTGTATGTAAGTGAGCTGTGTTATGATTGGCTGTATGTAAGTGAGCTGTGTTATGATTGGCTGTATGTAAGTGAGCTGTGTTATGATTGGCTGTATGTAAGTGAGCTGTGTTATGATTGACTGTATGTAAGTGAGCTGTGTTATGATTGACTGTATGTAAGTGAGCTGTGTTATGATTGGCTGTATGTAAGTGAGCTGTGTTATGATTGGCTGTATGTAAGTGAGCTGTGTTATGATTGACTGTATGTAAGTGAGCTGTGTTATGATTGGCTGTATGTAAGTGAGCTGTGTTATGATTGGCTGTATGTAAGTGAGCTGTGTTATGATTGACTGTATGTAAGTGAGCTGTGTTATGATTGGCTGTATGTAAGTGAGCTGTGTTATGATTGGCTGACCAGTGTTTCTCACAGACTTGCTTGACCTTCCTCTGACCCTTACGCTGTCACTGCTTTAAGACACACAACGTCAAAGTCTTTTATTTGAAAAGAGCAAGAAGCAACCTGTTTTCCATCATATGCCAAGATTATATATTTATTTTGTTTTATTACCTTATTGTCTGTTATAATTGTGCAGTGGACGCAGGTCTAAACATGCTGTTCTTATAATGCTCATAAATCTCATGTGTGATTGCAGGAGACCGAGCTGTTAGAAGTCTCCATCATCAAGGATACAAGAAATGGGAGATTTGCCAAGATGCCGAAGGTAATACAGCATTTAAATGTGTGTCTGCGTCGATCATTGGTTCTCTCAAGCAGAGCAGAGCTGACTTTGTGTTTGTACAAGATGAAAATGAACAGACATTATTGTCTCTTCATTTCTGGCACAAATACTGGCTGATTATAAATGTAGATGTGTCCAGAGAGGAATATGCTGACAAGAAGCAAAGCTGCTCTGTGCCGGATATGCCAGTAAGATTTCCACAAATAGCTTATGAAATCTGGTGCTCATTTACTGTAAATGAGTGTATGAAACACAGAGGGAGAGCAAACACTTCTCGTTTACAATCTAATGCCTTTCAAATAGTTTTCCAGAGATGTTGTCTTAGCTGTCAGAAACATAACGCATTTGCTGATCAAGGCTTTTAGATTGTGCTTTAAAGCCGGAAAGAGACGATGTTTTCCGGTTTCCAGCATTCAGTACTGTTGATGTGAGAATAGTGTCATTGTGGAAAGCAGACATTCATGTTAAAGAGCCTCAGAAGAGCTGCTGAGCGGATGTGAGCGAGCGCTGGCTCCTCTGATTGATGTTTCGGAGCAGCAGTGGCATAGCTTGAGCACAGAATATGGAGAAAAATGCAGTTTCCCATGTCGTGATAGTGGCCTTACGGGAGGGTCAAAGATTGATGGCTAGAGAGAAAGATGTGTGTTTCACATCGTCTGAATGAAAGCATTTAGACACATACAGTATCTATGAACACATTTATAAAGATCAATTAGCTTTAGATGCTTCGATTTGTTACACTCACAGGGGATTCGGCTCCAAATAACTTATTTATTGATCAATATACAAATTGAACAAGGTTCATATGCTGATGCTCTCTTCCAAACATAAAATCCCATAAAATCCCCTGAACAGAACTCACTCGGAACAGAGCTCACTCGGAACAGAGCTCACTCGGAACAGAGCTCACTCGGAGCAGAACTCACTCGGAACAGAACTCACTCGGAGCAGAGCTCACTCGGAGCAGAGCTCACTCGGAGAAGAGCTCACTCGGAGCAGAGCTCACTCGGAGCAGAGCTCACTCGGAGAAGAGCTCACTCGGAGCAGAGCTCACTCGGAGAAGAACTCACTCGGAGCAGAACTCACTCGGAGCAGAACTCACTCGGAGAAGAACTCACTCGGAGCAGAACTCACTCGGAGAAGAGCTCACTCGGAGCAGAACTCACTCGGAGAAGAACTCACTCGGAACAGAACTCACTCGGAGCAGAACTCACTCGGAGAAGAACTCACTCGGAGCAGAACTCACTCGGAGAAGAGCTCACTCGGAGCAGAACTCACTCGGAGAAGAACTCACTCGGAACAGAACTCACTCGGAGCAGAACTCACTCGGAGAAGAACTCACTCGGAGCAGAACTCACTCGGAGAAGAGCTCACTCGGAGCAGAGCTCACTCGGAGCAGAGCTCACTCGGAGAAGAGCTCACTCGGAGCAGAGCTCACTCGGAGAAGAACTCACTCGGAGCAGAACTCACTCGGAGCAGAACTCACTCGGAGAAGAACTCACTCGGAGCAGAACTCACTCGGAGAAGAGCTCACTCGAGCAGAACTCACTCGGAGAAGAACTCACTCGGAACAGAACTCACTCGGAGCAGAACTCACTCGGAGAAGAACTCACTCGGAGCAGAACTCACTCGGAGAAGAGCTCACTCGGAGAAGAACTCACTCGGAGCAGAACTCACTCGGAGAAGAGCTCACTCGGAGCAGAACTCACTCGGAGAAGAACTCACTCGGAGAAGAGCTCACTCGGAGCAGAACTCACTCGGAGAAGAACTCACTCGGAACAGAACTCACTCGGAGCAGAACTCACTCGGAGAAGAACTCACTCGGAGCAGAACTCACTCGGAGCAGAGCTCACTTTCGAGCAGAGCTCACTCGGAGAAGAGCTCACTCGGAGAAGAACTCACTCGGAGCAGAACTCACTCGGAGAAGAGCTCACTCGGAGCAGAACTCACTCGGAGCAGAACTCACTCGGAACAGAACTCACTCGGAGCAGAACTCACTCGGAGAAGAACTCACTCGGAGCAGAACTCACTCGGAACAGAGCTCACTCGGAGCAGAGCTCACTCAGAACAGAGCTCACTCGGAGCAGAGCTCACTCGGAACAGAGCTCACTCAGAACAAGGCTTATAAATCATACAGAATTAGTTTTTTTGGGAGAAAGTAAAAATGTGCAGTTTCCTGTGATGGGTAGGTTTAGGGGTAGTGTGTGTGTGTGTGTGTGTGTGTGTGTGTGTGTGTGTGTGTGTGTGTGTGTGTGTGTGTGTGTGTGTGTGAATGTGTGTGTGGGTGTGTGTGTGTGTGTGTGTTGTGTGTGTGTGTGTGTGTGTGTGTGTGTGTGTGTGATGGGTAGGTTTAGGGGCAGGGGCAGTGTAGGGGGATAGAAAATACGGTTTGTACAGTATAAAAACCATTACGCCTATGGATTTTTCCCACAATTCACAAAAACAAACGTGTGTGTGTGTGTGTGTGTGTGTGTGTGTGTGTGTGTGTGTGTGTGTGTGTGTGTGTGTGTGTGTGTGTGTGTGTGTGTGTGTGTGTGTGTGTGTGTGTGTGTGTGTGTGTCAGTAATCAGGGACATAATTGAGAGAAACTGAAAGCAGGGTTTTATAATTGTAAGAATTGGCTTGCTTGAATGGTGAGAAGGCCTGAATGCCCAGAGTGGCTGATCTACCGATGGACTGATCCGCGGACACCTCATTCTCTCCAGGCTGTCAATCAGTTTAATTGCATTTAATCTGTTGTAGACAAAGTCCAGCTCTCTCTTATCTGGGTTCTCACAGTCAGACGACCTGCCTGACAAAACCCTTTATCCAGCAGCAGATCTGCCCGCATTCCTCTGTATACAGTAGGAGCTTGTTCAGGTTAGTTTGTTAGGTTCCCTAAAGCCTGTTCGAATTACACTCGCCCATGATGGTGAAACCGTAGAACGAGGAAGTCTGGGTAATTGCGACGGCCACACCTGGTCTTCCGCACTTCCTCTCCGCAGGTGGGCTGGTGTTTCTCGTGCTTTGACTGCTTGTTTTGAAGGGATAATGAGGCTGAATGCTGGCAGGTCAAAATGAGCTGGTGATGGATGTTTCATTCAAAGTTCTCAGATGTTGATGACCAGAGGAAACAAGCTCAATGTCCTGGCCTGAAACAAACCAGGGCATTTTCACTTGTCATGTGGCTCATTTTCTTGTGCAATGTTTATGGATTCAGTGTAGTTTCACTGTAGAAACAAAAGTCCACCGTAATAGTCTCAGTTGACCTGAATCAGCACAGCTGACTGAAGTTCTCCCTGATGCGCAGTATGAAACGACCTTTGGGACTTAGATTTTGCCCTGCCGCATTAGCTGTGGCTCTGTGATTGATACACTCAGCATGTTTGCATTTCAAAACCAGCTTTAAAGCTTAGAGCGTGAACACTCAGATGTCCTCTCTGCACGTATCACGTTTGCTCAGAAGCAGGAGTAACTTCTACAAACTATTTAGAAAGTACAAGACATGAATGTTTGTATGAGAAAGGTTTTTTGCACAGGAATGGGCTCCACTGGAGTGAAGACATGCGTCTCCATCCAGAGGCTGTTATAGAAGAGTTTAATGACTGAAGCGCTGGGAGAAGCTGAAGGTTGTCAGGAGCTCAGACTAGAACTGTGTGATATGGCAAAAGAAAAAAATCTTTTCACAATACTTTTCTTGTTGGTTTTTAAGACAAACTAAGCCAAAGTTTCCCTGTATTACAAATTTAGCATTAAAGGGTGACAAAGATTAAAAAAAAAAAGAATGACTGACCATTTAGGCACTTTATTTACCATTTAGTTATTTTATCTTTGTTCTTAAAAATAAGAACAAATATGGATATTTCAAATAATAATAAGACAATATAACATACAAATTAAATAAGCAGTAGCATTTAAGTAAAAAACTGAATAATCATTAAAAATCTGTGATTTTTTTTAGTTTTTTGATTAACGGCTCAGACAGCACAGGTTTGTTAGGACACTGTTACTTACATTTACATTTATTCATTTATCAGATGCTTTTATCCAAAGCCACTTGCAAATGAGTGATACAAGAAGGGATTTCTCATAAAGAGGGAATTAACATGAGACGTGCAGGTAAAAGATTGAGGAAAGTAAAAGAATAGGGGAAGACATTTGTTTTCTGTGGGATGCAGTGTTGATGGAAGAGATGAGTTTTCAGCTGTTTCTTGAATATTGTCAGGGATTCGGCGTTTTGGATAGGGTTGGAAAGATCGTTCCACATGCAAGGAACAGTGAATGAAAACGTTCTGGAAAGTGATTTTGTGCCTCTCTGTGAAGGTTTCTCAGACTCGTTGAGGACAACACGTGCCTCTGCGTTATGAATCGTGTGTAGAGGTTTGACTGCACACGATGGAAGTCCAGCCAGAAGAGCATTGCAGTAATCCAGCCTGGAAATGACCAAGGCCTGGATGAGAAGTTGTGCTGCATGCTCAGTGAGGAAAGGCCTGAGCTTCCTTTTAGCATCAGCTTTTATACCTGCGTTGCTGAACATGTGATGAATGTTTTGAACGCTCCAATCCCAATCTGACTTCTGACCTGTGATACTGAATCATAACCAAATCAAGTCAAGTCATCTTTATTTATACAGAGCTTTTTACAAGTCCAATTGTTTCAAAGCAGCTTCACATTGTTAACAGGAAAATAATGCAGCAGAATTTGATTCGGCTGTACAGTCGCTCTGGTGAAACGGTGATGTTATCCAGCTCATTTCAGTATCATATAGTGTCAATGCGGGCAGATCGGGAATATAGTTGAAATTTAAGTGTCCCTTAAAGGGTCTTAAGTAATAGTACTGCCCTTAATAACCGCACAGTGTTTGTTTGTTGGCCAGAGGAGAACTGAGCGACTGAGTCTGGTTTCTCCCAAGGGTTTTCCTCCATTCTGTCACTGATGGAGTTTGGGTTCCTGCCACCGTCGCCTCTGTACACTTAATATTCAACAGTATTATTGATCTGACTGTACTGACGCTGCTGTATGAGAACTGAACTGAGCTGGACGATCACTGTTTTCTGCAGAACTGCTTTATAGATTAAAATAAATTAATTTAATAAGTGATCTTTACAACGGAAATGAATCAACACTGAACTTACTTAAGCTGAACTATGACGCTATTTTCTTCTGTACAGCCGAAACAAACTTTGTTGCATTATTTTTCTAACCCTTCTTTGAAATGATCTGTATTGTAAAAAGCGCTATATAAATGAAGGTGATTTGACGTGAATGCCTGTTGCGTTGTACAGTCTGTAGAGACGGCGAACACCAGCCGAAGAACTAAAACTGATAGAATGATTGAACGGTTGATCTCTCTGTACAGGCTTTTTGTGGAGACGCCTGAATCGTTCACGCACAAATATCATGTCACACACCTCTAACTCAGACCTTTAAAACACTGAAAAACACACACAGTCAAGGTCACTGTTAAGAGCAATACTGAAAGTCTTAAGTAATAGTACTGCCCTTAATAGTGACCTTCACTATGTGTGAAGAGATCTTCTTCTGCCATTGAAATCCAAGTTTCAACTTCAGCCTTTAAAATAACCATTTGTCTGATAGAAAATTGATATGTCCAAATTTCAACAGCAGATCAGTCCCAAACCATGAAAATTTTGAAAATGCAAATTGAATGGATTGAAGTCATTTGTGCCTGTATCTGTCAGGATGCCAATTCATGAGGGTTTGTGTTTCCACTGAGGTTATTTTGTTTGATATTGCTTGAATAAATCAATGTACATGTAAATTTAAGATAGCTTCTCAATACAGACCTTTTGTTTACGCTTCAAACTTGGCTGTTATGCAAAAGGTAAATGTAAATGTTGCTATTGCTATAGATTGTAATAGTGCAGTGATGTCTGCAACCATAGCTCCCCTGCTCGGCTGTGGCCGCTGCTGTAATTCTAAAGGCCTGGCCGTTGGCTGACAGTTTTACTGCACATTTTCCTGGCCTCTTTCATTCTGGGTCCCTTTCTAACACAAAGCACAGCGGGACATCAGACCATTGCCTAGGCACCAAACCAATATCAAGTTCTCCTTTTGCTCTACATCTTCACATCCGGCAAGAGTTGCCTCCTGGTTGCTAGCAGTGATTTTGTTTTTCTGTCTTTGGTTGTTTTCTTTGAAAATGCAGCAGCAGAACAGAGCCTCGTCTGTTGGTGTCCGACGAAGCTGCACAAATGCATTGAGACTGTTGCTTCCTGGTCTACAAACCTTACGGAACATAATGCACATGAAATCCTTTGTTGACACGCACTGACACGTGCCACAGAATGACAGTACTGCTTTTTGTAATGACAGAGATATGACAGTAAAGCAGTAGTGCAGGTCAGTTTTAGGCAGGTTTGTCACTGTCCAGTGCTGTTCTGGAAGTAGAACCTCTTCTTGATTTCTGTAGCACTGTCCTGATGTTTTATGAGAGGCTGTGGTTTTACTGCACATAAGATCCGTGAATAATAATAAGCCTGTAGACTATGGACAGCATTGAAAATATGTGTAGATCATCTAGAACAGGTTAGAGTTAGTCTGGCGCGTTCACATGTGTGTTTATCTACATGTTAGGGTGGCTCCTCCAGTGTTTCAGCAGCTTTCTTTAGGACTGTCCATGAACACGTCCTACTTCACAGTCTGTGTTAGGGGTTCAGTTTGATTTGGTCATTCAGCTCTGAAGTCCAGGAGCGCTGCTGTGGTCACCTTTATTTATATAGTGCTTTATACAAAACAGATTGTTTCAAAGCAATGTGATGAGAGAGATTCAATCAGCACAGCAGCATCTTTATCTGGTCAGGGAAATTTTACAGAAACATCTGCAACAAAAACTGCAGTCTAATCTTCTTCGTAAACATCGCCAGAACATTGAATTATTCATGTTGAGTTCATGTTTAACCAGCAATAGAAACCGAACACAAATATTGTTCTGGAAACAACAGACTGCTAGAAACAAAGTATATATTGACTCTCATAACAAACCCTTCTGTCTCTTTATCTCAAACAGTAAAATGTGATTTATGCTGTGTTGTGATAAATGTCCGGCCCTCGCGTGTGTTTCCGTGTCTGTTTCCTGTTTCAGTGTGTTGATGGTAAGTGCTGTATAAACTGTGTCCAGAATCATTCATAACTGTAGATTGGTCAACAGTTTGCGACACATCTCGCATTCTTATGAGGGAAAACAGTCGACCAGCTCACCTTTACATGCCGTACCTGCCATCAGCTGATCAATCAGACAGACGGACAGACAGACGGACAGATCAATCAGACAGACGGACAGATCAATCAGACAGACGGACAGACAGACGGACAGATCAATCAGACAGACGGACAGATCAATCAGACAGACGGACAGACAGACGGACAGATCAATCAGACAGACGGACAGATCAATCAGACAGACGGACAGACAGACGGACAGATCAATCAGACAGGCGGACAGATCAATCAGACAGACGGACAGACAGACGGACAGATCAATCAGACAGACGGACAGATCAATCAGACAGACGGACAGACAGGCGGACAGATCAATCAGACAGACGGACAGACAGACGGACAGATCAATCAGACAGACGGACAGACAGACGGACAGATCAATCAGACAGACGGACAGACAGACGGACAGATCAATCAGACAGACGGACAGATCAATCAGACAGACAGACAGACAGATGACAGATCAATCAGACAGACGGACAGACAGACAGACGGACAGATCA
The DNA here is from genome assembly GCA_018749465.1 of Paracanthobrama guichenoti. NCBI lineage: Eukaryota > Metazoa > Chordata > Actinopteri > Cypriniformes > Gobionidae > Paracanthobrama > Paracanthobrama guichenoti. The sequence goes on along the minus strand of JAGHMJ010000032.1, from coordinate 679,472 downwards.
ATCAGACAGACGGACGGACAGACAGACAGACAGACAGATCAATCAGACAGACAGATCAATCAGACAGACGGACAGATCAATCAGACAGACGGACAGATCAATCAGACAGACGGACAGACGGACGGACAGATGACCGATCAATCAGACAGACGGACAGACAGACGGACAGATCAATCAGACAGACGGACAGACAGACAGACAGATCAATCAGACAGACGGACAGATCAATCAGACAGACGGACAGATCAATCAGACAGATGACAGATCAATCAGACAGACAGACGGACAGATCAATCAGACAGACGGACAGACGGACAGATCAATCAGACAGACGGACAGACAGACGGACAGATCAATCAGACAGACGGACAGATCAATCAGACAGACAGACAGACAGACGGACAGATCAATCAGACAGACGGACAGACAGATCAATCAGACAGACGGACGACAGACAGACAGATGGACAGATCAATCAGACAGACGGACAGACAGACGGACAGATCAATCAGACAGACAGACAGATCAATCAGACAGACAGACAGATCAATCAGACAGACAGACAGATCAATCAGACAGACGGACAGACAGATTACAGATCAATCAGACAGACGGACGACAGACAGACAGACGGACAGACGGGCAGATCAATCAGACAGACGGACGGACAGACAGACAGACAGACAGATCAATCAGACAGACGGACGACAGACAGACAGACGGACAGACGGGCAGATCAATCAGACAGACGGACGGACAGACAGACAGACAGACAGATCAATCAGACAGACGGACAGATCAATCAGACAGACGGACAGACAGACAGACAGACAGACAGATCAATCAGACAGATGGACAGACAGACGGACGGACAGATCAATCAGACAGACGGACATCGATCAGGCAGACAGACAGATCAATCAGACAGACGAACAGATCAATCAGACAGACAGATGACAGAAAGACAGACAGACGGATGCCGAGAAGAAATGTCTGCCACTGGGGTCAGAAAAATCTAAATCAACTGA
>JAGHMJ010000032.1:663444-673444 GCA_018749465.1 Paracanthobrama guichenoti | reverse complement strand
CATCTGGTTCACTTCATCAGAGACACAAACACCACTGGAAGAAAACAAATCCTAATGGATGTCAAGATATTTATGATGATCTTGTGTCTGTTCTCTCGAGTCATATTAATGATGTCTCTGGTACGAGTGGTTTGAAGGCCAGGTTTGCTGTGTGTTCAGGAGTGGGCCGAGGAGCTCTTCAACCTGGCGTCGAACCTGCTGGCGCAGAACATGTGCAGGGAATCCTGTCTGGAGAAGCTGTGAGTGTGTCCTGTTCCTGACACATGACCACCCACTTCACACCACACGTTTCTCATTTCACACGCGAACAGTAGTAACAGTGAATGAGTGGAGAATGAAGCGTTGAAGAAGTGTTCATGTGGCGACCTTCACGTAACTTCTGTTCAGACGCTGCTCTAATGTAATCATCCGTTTATCCGTCTGTCCGAAAGAAGCATGCGCTGGTTGAGTATTAACTGCATCTGCTCAGCCGTTGCATAGCGACAGCATGACTACAATCCCACGATGCCATTCTCTCACACCTGACCATAAATCAGGACGTCTGTAACTTTGGCCTCGGCACACAAGTGGGAAAGAGTTCGGCTGCATTAATTATTTGCAGAAAGCCACTTCCCACTGAATGGTTAATGAAAACATGTTGCACGTGGACTATTTTTAGACATCATACCTGTGCTTCTGACATGCTTCGATACCAACACAATGCATTCTGGGATGGGAGTGGAACAGTCTGGGAAATGTACATGCCTACACACACACTCACACTTTTGATTAGACTTATTGTTTTGAATAAATATTCACCTGATTGCAGAAATGAATCATATCTGAAAAAACACACTAGCCAATTACAGTTTTTTGTATTCACTTTGGGACTAAAGTAAGGTGTACATTTTCAAAACTCTTAGTACAAAACTCCAAACTGATCACACGTAACAGAGCTAGTCATTCTTTCAAAACCTGATCTCATGCTTTCATTCAGCTGCACAAATTTTCATTCCATATAATCATTGTTTCAAACACAAGAGAACATTTGGTTTAATCATCGAAACACAACAGTATGATCTGCTTTCAATTTAGTACTTTTAACAATCAGTTCCTTCAACAGCAAACAACGCAAGACACGTTTCAAATCCTCCTCGTTGCTGAATTATCTACAGTAACACTGGCTACAGATGCCTCATTAGAAAATACACTAACATTACCCGACTTATGTAATAGAATCCATAATGTTTGTAATAATATCTATTCAGAATTTTAAATCATGTATTAAACTGAACAAGAAGAGATACAAATCAAAAGTGTGACAGTAAGAGCTTTATGAAAGGCAGTTACTGTGAATGAAACATTTATATAGATGAAACGGTTATTTTGTGTAGTGAAAAGGATACTTTGTGGTTTTGTGTATTGTACTAACACAGCTGTTGTGATATTAATACTAAGACTTTTGAAAATGTACACCTTGCTAGTGAAAATAGTTCCAAAGCGAATAAAAAAAATTTAATTAAAGGGTTACTTCAGCGATTTAGTATTAAGCTTTGTATCAGTAGAAACCTGGTAGTATATTCGAATGATCATGCTCCCCCCCCCTCATATCCCCTGAGACGAGAGATTTATGTATTTTATGTCTATTGTATTAATATCGTCATTTTGCGTCATCAGAGGCTTTATTGGCCAGAGGCTAAAGACTACAGCCAGTAGAAGGAGCTAGTTCTGCATTCAACCCGTCCACAGGGGTGGGATCTCACTCACAGAATGTAAATGCACACGGCGGCTCAGGCATTCGTAACGGAGCGGTGCAGAGCAAAGCGAGTGTTCTCAATGAATTCCTATGAAAGTTAAGCTTCCATAGGCATGAACTGAAAACGCACCAGACTGGACACGCAATGTGGCCATGAATGAATGCCTGTCGGCCGTGCTCATTTTAGTTTCATTTAAAAAAATAGCACCAATTCGGGGGCAGGTTGTTTGAATTGTGGGTTCATGAAAACACAACAACAAAACGGTACAATGACAAACTCACTTAAATAGGCGCATTGCGCTTTGAAACCAAATCTTCCGTGATCATCTTGTCATTCAGCTCCTCACTCTCTGATGAATGAAATCTGACTCTGCGTTTGTGCTGTGACACTCGCTCGGCTCGTGCTGTATTGAGCAGACACATCCAGTTTTTAATTGCAGTGTCTGTTCTCTAACTGAAGTAAATTATTTTATTATTATAAAAATCAAAACAACAGTGTTGGTGGTAGGCGTGGATATGTAAATTGGAGGGGCCTTGGGAGGGGCGTGGGGGCATGAAGCAAGTGCATTCTGGGAGTTGTTGTCTTTCATCCACATGAGCCAAAAATACATTTTCTGGCTTTTCTCAGTCTAGAAGGCACCAACTTCTAAAGTAATTTCACATTTCTACTACATAAATGACCCAATTTAAAATACACATTAATCTTTCCAGCGTTGAAGTACCCCTTTAACTTCAGTGTAACAATGTTACCAGTTCTTCGCTTGTGTATCGTCTGAGACCAAGACAGAAGCATCACAGCGACTCACATCACAGCATTTGCCCTCCAGTTCTGTCTGTTTGTGCTTCATGCAGTCGTTCTGCTCTTCACAGATACACAAAACTGACGTTGATGTCGACGGCCGAGGGCGGGATTTCTGTGAGAAAGTAAGTTTGTTCCACCTGTGCCATTTCTGTGAAAGCACACGTTATACAGATTGACAGATGCTCCTCAGCATGTCTGTACAGATGCTGTCGATATCTTCCAGTATCCTCCGCCTGATCCCTGTCGACAGACGGCGAGTGGAAAACGCTCTGGAGGTCTGCGGCCTGCCGACTGCACGAGTAAGACAAACTTCAGCCTTCTCCGAAAACCAGACTAAATCATGATTGTTTTTATCTTTAATAGACAGATGAAAGGTGAAAGCTCCTAGTTTTGTTTGTGACTATATCTTTTATAAATGTTTACATTGTTACCTAGAAGCGGTGCAGCAGAAACTCGTTCAGACATTATCTAATACTTCTGTTCCCACAGGGCGACTCCATTCCTCAGGACAGATTTACGCCCAACGTATACCGACAGCTGCTGAACAACATTTGTCCGCGGAACGACATCGACACGATCTTCTCAGAAATGTCAGTTCTCTTCCTGTTTGAGTCTTGCTTTCTAATGCCGAATATCCCACCTCATCATCTACAGACCGATCGCATGGCCGATGACCAAAGGACCCGTAGAATAAAAAGAACAAAACAAGAACCTGAAACACAGCACTTGATAAAATTTAAAGCCACAGAAGTCGAGCACAAATGCACTCTCTGTAATATTTGCACATTCTGCTGTGAGTGGAACAAACCTTCCCAATCTGATATCTGATCCATCACAACACGTGAAGTTAAAAATATTTGTGATGTGGTAGAAATTAATTGGAATTATAAATGAATTATAACCTCCTTAATCACGGCTTAATGTCCCCTTTAAACATTCAAGACCTGAAATAATGTTGAATATTGACGTGTGGATGAATGGACGGATGATGTCAGGCTAAATGCCAATGATTTGTTCTGTAGTGGATTAGTGAAGTAGTTTCAGAGGTGGGGCTTTTATCATTAAATTAATTAATCATTCTCAATAAGACCTGGAAGACTTGAAATGCACAAGAAATACAATGTTCATGTGAAGTTACTTGTATGTGGTCATGAATCGCTTCTTTCTGTATGTGTCTGATGCGTAGCGGCGCTAAGATCCGGCCGTACCTCACCGTGGAGCAGATGACCGACTTCCTGAACAACAAACAGAGAGACCCTCGTCTGAATGAGATCCTGTACCCTCCCCTCAGAGCCGAGCAAGTGCAGGGGTTGGTGGACAAATACGAGCCTGACACCATGCTTTCACAAAGAGGTTTGCCTTTTCATCTGTCAGTCTATCTACTGTTTGATTCCTGAATAATTAACAATGCTAATATAAGTTGAACAGAATATTTGCTTTATGAATAAAAGAGTTTGATGTTGTGACAGTCAGAACTACAAACTTACTGTCTCCAGTCCGTTTGCAACATCACAGAAACAACATCACAGCTGTGAGCTTATTAACATATGACCGCTATTTAATGTGAACTACACCAATCATAAACAAGCTCATTTACATATCACAGTGACAAAGAGTCTGTTTAACTGTAAGAAGAAGATCAGTAAATCGTGTAAATATGTGTTACGAGTCAAGAACACTGTACAGACTAGAGGATGCGTCTCTGCTGAATATGACAGAGCCATCAAAGAGTCTGTATGTTTAAAAGACTGTGCTCTTCCACGGAGATGCCGGCTGTCCTCGTGCTCCTCCTTCTCCAGTTGTGAGTGCGATGCATTAATGAAGTCTTCCTCCATGGTGTTCCCTCACGAGGCTGGAAAGGTGAATGCTCCGCTGAGATGAAAGTCACCCTTTGCTGCCTCATTAGAGGAAGCCCGTTCGGATGTCAGAGGAAGAACTGTGTTAATTAGGCTGTGGGAGTCTACAGAGGGCATGGCAGGATTAATTAGCGTAAAGTGGCCAGAGGGACGGCGGGACGTTACATGCGCTAGACTCCACCTGAGAGAGCCGCATGAGCAGGGACTGCAATGAGAAGCGGCCGGCCGACATTCCAGCAGCCTGAGCTGTCACTTCTGTTGAACTCACTTGTTGTTGGCATTTTAACGAGGAAATGCTCACAGCATGGTGTGGTTGCATTCAGAGCTGCAGTGCTTCTTAAAATGAGATTACATAGATCAGAGGTGCTTGTGTCTGCTCCTGTACCTGCTCCAAACACACCTCAAGTGTTCCTGAAGATCTTTAATAGCTGGCTCTGACTGTGCAAGAGGGATCTCAGGAACAGAACTGAGAACGTGGGGATTTGAAGAAGGGAACCATCCATGGGTCTGAAGGCTCCTTTCCAGCATTGGTTCATATTTGCCACCTTACACAGGATTGTTGATATGGTTGTTTTGTGGTGCAGGGCAGATCTCGGTGGAGGGATTCGCCAGATACCTGAGCGGAGAAGAGAACAGTATCATCCCTCCAGAGAAGCTCGACCAGAGTGAAGACATGACGCTGCCGCTCTCACATTACTTCATCAACTCCTCACACAACACCTACCTCACAGGTCAGCCAATCAGACGAGTCACACAACACCTACCTCACAGGTCAGCCAATCAGACAAGTCACACAACACCTATCTCACAGGTCAGCCAATCAGACGAGTCACACAACACCTACCTCACAGGTCAGCCAATCAGACGAGTCACACAACACCTACCTCACAGGTCAGCCAATCAGACGAGTCACACAACACCTACCTCACAGGTCAGCCAATCAGACGAGTCACACAACACCTACCTCACAGGTCAGCCAATCAGACGACTCACGCGACACCTACCTCACAGGGCCAATCAGTCACCAACATCAGGTCAGCCAATCAGTCACACAACACCTACCTCACAGGTCAGCCAATCAGACGAGTCACACAACACCCCTCACAGGTCAGCCAATCAGAGGTCACACAACAATCTCAGGTCAGCCAATCAGACAAGTCACACAACACCTACCTCACAGGTCAGCCAATCAGTCAGTCACAAACACCTACCTCACAGGTCAGCCAATCAGACGAGTCACACAACACCTACCTCACAGGTCAGCCAATCAGACGAGTCACACAACACCTACCTCACAGGTCAGCCAATCAGACGAGTCACACAACACCTATCTCACAGGTCAGCCAATCAGACGAGTCACACAACACCCATCTCACAGGTCAGCCAATCAGACGAGTCACACAACACCCATCTCACAGGTCAGCCAATCAGACGAGTCACACAACACCTATCTCACAGGTCAGCCAATCAGACGACTCACACAACACCTACCTCACAGGTCAGCCAATCAGACGAGTCACACAACACCTATCTCACAGGTCAGCCAATCAGACGAGTCACACAACACCTATCTCACAGGTCAGCCAATCAGACGACTCACGCGACACCTACATCACAGGTCAGGTTTTTATATACTGTAAGATTTTTGGAAAGATATTTTGTCAGCTGAACAAACAGCATGTTGTTAAACAGCAGTACGATCCACTGAACACATTGTATTTCTGTCCCTCATAGCTTAATTTTCATTCCTGTCAAAAATTAAATATGTTGCTTAATAGATCTCAGGTCTATCAGCGCTCAGCTCTGAGCTAATCAACTTTATAGTAAACTCTTCCAGAAGCTTCTGGAGCATAAGGACGTTATCTGAACAGAATATCTTCCTCTTATGAATAAGTATTTTGAGATAATGTGTATCTTTGGCCAGCAAAGGTGGTAAGAATGTCACTCTTCATCCCAAAATGTGTTGGTCACTCATGAATTCCCAGTCAGCAGGCTGTGTACGCCGCACAGCGCTGGTGATGTGCCCACGTCAGTTTGCAGTGAAGGCAACAATAAAAACCACAGCCGTCAGGGATTGTCTTTTCTGTCTTCATTCAGACCAAATGAACAAGTGAATGTGCAGATGTTTAGCCTTTGAACATGAACTACTGTGAGACCAAATGCTCATAAATATCGAAATAACCCTCAACATCTATAATTCGTGGTTTGAACAGATGATAAAGCATGAATGTTGTTTCAGATGCTAATGCGTTTATAATTAGCCATTCGAGAGAAGATGGAGTGACTAAAATGTCTTGGCGGTTTTTGCACTTACTTAGTTGTAGAATTATGATATTAATGTCTGTGTCATTTGTGCTAATGGCCGTGCTTCAGTTAGACTCGGTTTCAGCACTTGCACTCAATGTACTCACATTTACAATAAAACACGAGAAGTCTTACTAATGCATTTCCAGAATTCTGTCAATTATCCCAATCAGACAGGAAGTACATAATCACTCCGAAATGTGATTTCTGTAATGTAACCCACCTTCATTAAAGGCTTTGCATTGCATTTCTTCTCAGCTGATGTGCAGGTGAAATGGAATAATAACTTTTACAGTTTACAGACAATGTTATGAAAGCAGAACAAATAGACTGATCAGCTTTTAAAGCAGGAGAAACACATGCTCTGTGTCCCGCAGCGGGTCAGCTAGCCGGAAACTCATCGGTGGAGATCTACCGGCAGGTTCTGTTATCTGGCTGCCGCTGTGTGGAGCTGGACTGCTGGAAGGGCCGGACCGCCGACGAGGAGCCGGTGATCACACATGGCTTCACCATGACCTCCGAGATCTCCTTCAAGGTATATTGACAGACAATGCATTTATCTCCCTTGTGAGGTTTGAGATTGAGTTGATATTTAATAGAACATTCGGACCGGAAGGAGCTTTAGGCTCAATGAGCTGCGTGAGGCAGAATGTGAGGGCATGAAAGAGGCAGATACACAGACCTAGGACCGAAGATGTCACGTCAGAATGGTTGTGTTTAAGCGTTGAGCACATAACACCACCATCAGGTTGTAATGTTGAAAGCAAATAGTTATTGATTAGAATAAGTGACCTGCAATGGACTGGTGTGTGTTTCCCTGAGATGTTGGGATAGACTCCAGCCTTCAGTTTGTACACAATCTGAATACTGTTGATGAAGAACAGGGATAAAGCTTGTCAGAACACACTAGTCCTTTATCTGGTGTATGAAGAGACAGACACAATGTCTCATAGTTCTCTGCGGCACATGATCACACACAGATAAAGCACCAGTTACTGCACTGACTGTGCTTCAGCTGTGGTGTCATTTCCATCATGACCAACGGTTTCAAAGGCGTGTCTCATGTTTTCAGGAGGTGATTGAGGCCATAGCAGAGAGTGCCTTCAAGATGTCCCCGTTCCCGGTCATCCTGTCCTTTGAAAACCACGTGGACTCGTAAGTGCCAAAGCTCTTTTCAAATCATTCACACATTACAATAATATAAATGCTCAAAGTAGTGCAAAGAATTGTCTTACACTCTGTTGGTGTCTCAGTCCCAAACAGCAGGCAAAGATGGCAGAGTATTGTCGATCAATATTTGGAGATGCATTGCTCACAGACTCGCTGGAGAAATATCCTGTGAGTGAAAAAAACAGATCACACACACACACACACACACACACACACACACACACACACACACACACACACACACACACTCACACACACACACACACACACACACACACACACACACACACACACACACACACACAGACACACACACACTCACACACACACACAGACACACACACACTCTCACTCACACACACACACACACACACACACACACACACACACACACACACACACACACACACACACACACACACACATACAATCACACACACACAGACACAATCACACACACACAAACTCACACAAGGACAAGGATTTCGGATATTGCCATCTTTGTGGGGACATTTTGTCCCCATTAGGTAGGGTTTACCAGGCGCACACACACACACACAAAGTTTTGTTTCCTCCAGTTGTCTTTCATCTCTATGAGCTCTTGATCTGTCAGTGATGACAGTGAGTCAGTGATGACAGAATGATCATTTTTGGAAGAACTGGTCCTTTAAAAGCTACAATATCTGTTTGTTCTAATCCTATGTAAGTGAAGTCAAGCGTTTTCCTGGGTTTTTCTCATGTGTTCAGCTGGAGGCCGGTGTTCCTCTGCCGAGCCCAGTGGACCTGATGGGGAAAATCCTCATCAAAAACAAGAAGAATTCCCACAAAGCTGACGGCAGCGGCAAGAAGAAGCTGACAGAACAGACGTCCTGCGCCTGCAGCGACACGTCCAGCGTGTGTGAGCCCTCGTCCCCCAGCGCAGGTACAAAACCCCTCCAGTATCGGAGCGTGCGCACCAGTAAACGGACACATTCAGAGCGTCTGCGTTTCTTTAGTAATGTCACTGAAGCAGCAGTAATGCGTTTGGCCTGCTGTGCTGTAACATTCACCTGAGTGTGTTTCCCTCAGAAATAAAATCCTTCACATCTGTGTGCAAAGATCATCCTTTTCATGAGCTGATAAAACTGCTCTATCGCGCTCTGTTAAAGCCGTTTGTAAACACTGTAGGATTGGCTCTTGGTGGAGGCTCATGCTCCTGTTGGGCAGGACGGTGTTGGTCTCACACTGCCCCCTGCTGACAGATCCACTTCAGTAAATGTGCTGTCTGTGTAAACCTCTCGCATTAGTGCTGCTTGTCTTTACCACTGAGGTTATTGTACCCTGTTTGTGTTCATGTACAGTGTTAATGTGTAATGTGTGCATCAACATAACAGCAAGGAGGATGCAGGATGCTAAATTTCAATTATTCACTTGGTTAAAGTTGGCATGAAATGTAAATTCACCCTAAATACACTATATTGGCAAATGTTTTGGGACGCCTACCTTTACATGCGCATGAACTTTAATGCCATCCCATTCTTAATCCGTAGGGTTTACAGTTTTTTTTCGATTGCTAAACGAAAGTGAACACAACTGGAGCTACATGTGCAAAACTCTAACTACTAACTACAGTCAGCACTACCAACAGTCACCTGAGCTAAACAGTTCACATCACCTGCAAAACTCATTCAAGCAGCACAACTCTTAACACACGGCTCAGAACAGGCTCAGTGCAGCCAAACACTACGCACAACCCTCAGCGAGATAACGCACACCGTCACTCAGAACACGCCGAGAGTAAAAACACTACGCGCAACCCTCAGCGAGATAACACACACCGACACTCAGAACACACTGAGAGTAAAAACACTACGCACAACCCTCAGCGAGATAACGCACACCGTCACTCAGAACACGCCGAGAGTAAAAACATTCCCTGGGAATCGAACCCATGACCTTGGCGTTGCTAGCACCACTCTCTTATTGTTTGAGCTGCAGGAGAGCATAATGAACACTTTGCATATCACCAGCAACACACTGATGGGCTTTATATAAAACACTGCATTCTTGGGGTTTCTATTTGTATTGTCATTTTCTCAGACTCTGTCTTCTGTAAAACTCAAAGGTAGAATTTCTGCAGTAATCAAACAAGAG
>JAGHMJ010000032.1:645944-655944 GCA_018749465.1 Paracanthobrama guichenoti | reverse complement strand
TGCTGGCCATGGCGTCCATGGAGAGACAACTCTGGATGAACCTGGCCAACATCGGGGAGAAAGAGAAAAACTTTTTCCTTGATGCACCGGTTTCGCAGTCTGAACTTTCCGATACATCCATTGAGACGGTGGTCAGGAAGTTTAAAGAGGCAAAGGCACGCTCCGCTGCTTTTATAACCTTCATACCATGGCAGTCCAGCCCGTGATGGTGTCTAGTCCATCCCAGTCTCAGGACCGGAGACTTTTATGTTATGTTTTGTTTATGTATGCGGCAGTCATCCATTAGGGGCTGCTGCTTTTACTTTCGTTTTTTTGCTTATTTTGAGATTAAAGTGTGTGAAACATTCACCAGTTCCCACCTCGTTCTTCCCATAACAACTAACCTGATTACAGCTCTCTGTGAGCCTCCTTTCGAGATGTTCTGAGCGTGGGGTGTTGTTAGGTCTCATCTCGATTTAGAGAGTCGTCATATTGAAGCCTTTCCTCCTGCAGCTCGACTAGGCGGTAGGGTAGTATGCTAGGTGGTTAAGCTCTCTTGGAGCCTCTACTGACCTCAGTGTGAGTGTTGCTAGGCCAGTTAGACTGAGCATAGCTCTTTCTGAGACTTTCTCTGTACTGCCCTTGGGGTAGAGTGTGGCCTAACCCTAACCCACTCTTTAGACTCATTTTTCAGACATAAGTCATGCCGGAGGCATTTCCCATAGTGCCCTCTAGGGGACGCTGCATGAGTTACATGCATAATCTGAGACGATTCAAAGCAGCTTTGCAGTGATAACAGGAAAATGATTCAGTGATGCAAACAGAGATCATTTCGGCTGTACAGCAGCTGAGGTCAGTTCAGTGTTAATTCAGTTATGTTGTAAAGATCATCAATTATTAAATTAATTCATTTAATCTATAAAGCAGTTCTGCAGAAAACAGTGATCGTCCAGCTCAGTTCAGTTCTCATACAGCAGCGTCAGTACAGTCAGATCAATAATACTGTTGAATATTAAGTGTACAGAGGCGACGGTGGCAGGAACCCAAACTCCATCAGTGACAGAATGGAGGAAAACCCTTGGGAGAAACCAGACTCAGTCGCTCAGTTCTCCTCTGGCCAACAAACAAACACTGTGTGGTTATGATTCAGGCAGCGTCACAAGGTGTCTTATCTTATCTTTTGTTAGAGATTCTTAACTCCTTCACACAGGTATAATAAACTACAGCTGAGCAGAATTTATCCCAAAGGAACGCGAGTCGACTCCTCAAACTACATGCCTCAAGTCTTCTGGAACGCCGGCTGTCAGCTCGTCGCTCTGAACTTTCAGACCATCGGTACCTTCAGTTCAGTTCGTTCAGATGTGTGTGGCTTTCTGTTTCTGTCTGTAGGCAGAACAAGAGAGCGTCACTCACTGCGTCCGAGAGTGAGGCCGAAGCAGAATCACTTGCTTGACCAAAGTTTATATCTCTGAACTATCCTGTTCATTTTAAGTTAGTGAGGACGTCAGAAACTCGCTGGCTGCCAGGATGAGCTTTTATTCCAGGAGTGTCACGCTCTCCTGACATTGATCTATGTGTGCATGAGTGCATAATATAAAGCTTTCTTATGGTTTGGATGTTTTAGTTTGTGCAGCTCACTCACTGCTGTCCTTCAGATGCATTTTACTCATAGAAATGCTCTTTTTACATCTGGAAAGGAACATGACAATCCACCGGCCGACTCGGCTGTTGATTTCATTATGGATTAGCCCTGATGTGTTTGATGAAGCTCTGTGTGTGTCTGTGATCGGCAGATCTGCCCATGCAGTTGAATCTGGGCATATTCGAGTACAACGGGAAATGTGGCTACAGACTGAAGCCTGAGTTCATGAGACGGACAGACAAACAGTTTGACCCATTCACACAGAGTACAGTAGACGGGATCGTAGCGCACACGCTGTCCGTGAAGGTGAGTGATGGGTTCAGGTCTGCAGCTCTAATGTCTTAACTAGGGATGCAACAGTATTTGCTGTAAGTTTCCCTCTGGTTTGCAGCACAAATCAAGAAATGAACGTCATTTGAAAGGTTATTTTACTCAATTTGTCCATATTTTGTTTTGAGATATTTGTATATACCGTTATGCATCCATAAGACAGTCAAGCGGTACGTGTGCACCACAATTTTACTCTTGTGCAAATCAGAAAGAAGTGATGAACAAAAGAGTGAGAAGATATTTGTTGGCCCTTAAACTGTGATTTTCCTGTTGGCGAACCTACAGATATGGTTCATTGTTGACTTCTCAGTTTTGAGCATCATGTAGATAAAGAAACCAGATTAATGCGCTTCTAAACACAGGGGAGATGTTAATTGCTCCAAATTCGTGATTAGATTTATTTATTGGATATTAGTATGTTAAATTAAATAGCAAAATGGTTTTCAAAATAACCTGTCTGAATTGATATTGTTATTAAATAGCTGCTGTGATCTCTGCGTATACAGTACAGGTGCTGGTCATATCAAGTCACCTTTATTTATACAGCGCTTTTAACAAGTCCAATTGTTTCAGAGCAGCTTCACATTGTTAACAGGAAAATAATGCAACAGAATTTGTACAGCCGTTCTGGTGAAACGGTGATGTTATCCAGCTCATTTCAGTATCATATAGTGTCAATGCGGGCAGATCGGGAATATAGATGAGATTTAGGAGTCCCCAACTGAGCAAGCCAAAAGCCAGAGGCAACGGTGGCAAGGAACCAAAACTCCTTCAGGGCCAGAATGGAGAAAAAAACCTTGGGAGAAACCAGGCTCAGTCGGGGTGCCAGTTCTCCTCTGGCCGACGAACAAACAGTGTGTGATTATAATTCTGGCAACATTACAGGTCTTAATTCATATTAGGCAAATAGATATTCGTAAGTGTGATAAAGTCACATTAGCTACCCCGCTGGGGAAGCAGCATACACGCACGCACGCACGCACGCACGCACACATCCACTAACCTCGTTCATCCCGATCTCATTGCTGCTATCATAGGAGCGGGTGCACACGCAATTCTGATAGCACATGGACATTCACCCATTTCCTACTTCCCCTTCCCATATCCATTTCCCAGTCATTTCATACATTTACACTGCACTGTTTGTAGTCCGTGTTGTTTGTCTGTGTGGGCGTAGTCAGTCTTCCCGGGAAAAGTTGCGGTGACAAACAGAGCGATCAAGCGGAGGCCGCTTATGACGTCACGGCCAATGTAGTGCCAGTGCGAAACAACCGGAAGCTGACGAAACCATTGTCTAGTGTGAATGGGTGTTTGTGTGTGTTTAGGTAAATGCCAATAATGGTTATAAGTGTATTATGGGTTTAATTAATTATGTGTTTCAAGTGTGGAATTGAGGATTATTATTATTATTATTAATTGATTGATTATTGAACGTTAAGTTAAATGTGGTACTTTCATTGATGTATAATTAAATACTTACCTAGGAATGGTATGGCCCAAAAATGGGCGGGGTTTGGCCTATAAAAGCCAAGGCCAAACCTAACAACAGGACTTGTTAACCAAGTCAAAGAGTGCAACTGCGGTCCCTCAGTAAAACCTCTCAACTGTTATATTCTGGTTTGTTTTCCCTTTTTGTTGTTTCTTTGATACTTTTAGGATTTGTTTGTTTGGTTATTTTGTGGCACTTATATATATATTTTTTTTCACTGTGGATTATCCTTTTGGACACTGTTAATAAATTTCACCTTAAGTTAAGAGCTTCTACGAGTGCGCCATCCTTTTTTACATCCCTTACGAACTCCCCCTTATCCCCGAAGGCGAGCTGGTTTGCTCGTCTTCATCACAGTAAGATTATTTGAAAGATTGGAGTCATCACGGCGAAGACGGGTTTAATGAGGATGTCGTGTCGATGCAGCATTTACGGGGGGAGTTTATTTGACACGCTCTCTGCAGACACTTCAGGGATGCGTTGGTCATGCCCAGGCGCTGGTCCACCATCTGATCTGGATACGGCCCGGATCCGGCTGACTGCAGTAAACCTCGGGATAAACAGAGAGACTAACATTAGCGTAGATGCCATTCTTCTTATGATGTAACGAGTACATCAGGTGTTATGGGAAGTGTTCCCGGTTCCGGATGACCTAGTTAATGCAGCCTAACAATCATTTACTGACTTGAGTAATAGAAATTGATAATGTTTTATGTGTAAGCCATAGTAAAGAGATGCGTTTTTAGTCTAGATTTAAACTGACAGAGTGTGTCTGCTTCCCGAACAATGCTAGGAAGACTGTTCCAGAGTTTAGGTGCTAAATAGGAAAAGGATCGACCGCCTGCAGTTGATTTTGATATTCTAGGGATTATCAACTGGCCAGAGTTTTGAGACCGCAATAGACATGATGGAGTATAATGCGTTAAGTGTTCGCTCAAGTACTGGGGAGCTAAACCATTTAGTGCTTTGTAAGTAATAAGCAAGATTTTAAAATTTATACAATGTTTAATAGGGAGCCAGTGCAGTGTTGACAGAACCGGCTAATATGGTCATACTTCCTGGTTCTAGTAAGAGCTTGAGCTGCTGCGTTTTGGACCAGCTGGAGTTTGTTTATTAAGCGAGCAGGGCAACCACCCAGTAGAGCATTACAGTAATCTAGCCTTGAGCTCATGAACGCATGAATTAACTGTTCAGCATTTTGCATTGAAAGGATGTGCCGTAATTTAGATATATATTTAAGATGGTAGAATGCAGTTTTACAGATGTTAGAAACGTGGCTTTCAAATGAAAGATTGGTATCAAAGAGCACACCCAGGTTCCTCACTGACGACGAGGACTTGACAGAGCAGCCATCGAGTGTTAGATAGTATTCTAGGTTACTACTTGTGGAGATTTTTTGTCCAATAATTAAAAATTCATTTTTTTCTGAATTAAGTTGCAGGAAATTACTAGACATCCAATGTTTTATATCAGCTATGCATTCCGTTAATCTTGTGAATTGGTAAGTTTCGTCAGGGCGTGAAGAAATATAGAGCTGAGTATCGTCAGCATAACAGTGAAAACTAATGCCATGCTTCCTAATGATATCTCCCAGTGGTAGCATGTACAGGGTGAAGAGCAACGGTCCTAGCACTGAGCCCTGCGGTACTCCATACTGAACTTGTGATTGGTGTGACATCTCTTCATTTACTGCTACAAACTGATAACGGTCAGATAAGTGTGATTTAAACCATGCCAATGCAGTTCCACTAATGCCAACATAATTTTCGAGTCTATTCAAAAGAATGTTGTGGTCGATAGTATCGAATGCAGCGCTAAGATCGAGTAACACTAATAGAGAGATACAACCACGATCGGATGATAAGAGTAAATCATTTGTAACTCTGATGAGAGCAGTCTCAGTACTATGATACGGTCTAAATCCTGACTGGAAATCCTCACAGATACCATTTCTTTCTAAAAGGAGCATAATTGTGAAGACACACAGTATTTTTGACAGGAAGGGTAGATTTGAGATCGGCCTGTAATTGACTAATTCTGTAGGATCAAGTTGAGGTTTTTTAATAAGTGGTTTGATAATAGCCAACTTAAATGTTTTCGGTACATATCCTAATGACAAAGATGAGTTAATGATATTAAGAAGAGGATCTATGACCTCTGGTAGCATCTCTTTTAATAGCCTCGTCGGTATAGGGTCGAGCATACATGTTGTTGATTTAGATGATTTAACGAGTTTAGCCAATTCTTCCTCTCCTATAGCAGTGAGTGTGTGTGTGTGTGTGTGTGTGTGTGTGTGTATCTCCTCCTATAGCAGTGAATGTGTGTGTGTGTGTGTGTGTGTGTGTGTGTGTGTGTGTGTGTGTGTGTGTGTGTGTGTGTGTGTGTGTGTGTGTGTGTGTGTCTCCTCCTATAGCAGTGAATGAATGTAATTTTTTCTCAGTGACACTACAATGCTCTGTCTGATGTGAAACTGTAGTAGACGGCTGCATGGTTATAATTTTCTTCCTAATATTATCGATCTTACACGTAAAGAAGAGATTCAAGAGTTTTATTTGTCACATACACAGTTATGGACACCATGCACCATGGACAGTGCAAATTCACAGTTAAAAACACAAGGAGGAAATTATAATAGAAATAGGATAAAAAAGTACTATATATATATATATATATATATGTAGAATTATAAATAATCAAGTCAAGTAGGGAGAAAAAGTAAAAAAATAAGAATAAAGAAGTGGAATAAAATAAGTGAGGTAAACTGTGCAGTGAGTAAACTGTAGACTTATAAATATGTGGTTAACAAATGTATAAGAGTATAATGTGCAAACAGGTTTATAACAGGTTGTTACACAGTAACAACGAGAACAGAAAGTGCAGTGCAATGTCAGTGTATCGATGTTTATCCTGAAGTGAAGTCACGTGATGTTAAGTGACTGAGTTCAGGAGTCTGATGGCCTGGGGGAAGAAGCTCCTCCTGAGTCTCTCAGTTTTGGCCATCAGGCGGAAGCGCTTACCAGATGGCAGCAGCGTGAAATGAGGGTTTGCAGGGTGATTAGAGTCCTTGATGATCTTAGTAGCTCTACCTTTGCAGCGTTTGGTGTAGACGTCCTGCAGAGATGGGAGAGCTGACCCTGAGATACGCTCGGATAAGCGCACAACTCTTTGCAGGGGTTTGCAGTCATGACTGGTGCTGTTCCCATACCACGCTGTGATGCACTGAGTTAATACACTTTAGCCTGAATTACTGCAGCAATGCGGCGTGGCATGGAGTCCATCAGTCTGTGGCCCTGCTCAGGTGTTATGAGAGCCCAGGTCGCTCTGAGAGTGGCCTTCAGCTCTTCTGCATTGTTGGGTCTGGCAGATCGCATCTTCCTCTTCACAATACCCCATAGATTTTCTATGGGGTTAAGGTCAGGCGAGTTTGCTGGCCAATTAAGAACAGGGATCCCATGGTCCTTAAAGCAGGTACTGGTTGCTTTGGCACTGTGTGCAGGTGCCAAGTCCTGTTGGAAAATGAAATCTGCATCTCCATAAAGTTGGTCAGCAGCAGGAAGCATGAAGTGCTCTAAAACTTCCTGGTATACGGCTGCGTTGACCTTGGACCTCAGAAAACACAGTGGACCAACACCAGCAGATGACATGGCACCCCAAACCATCACTGACTGTGGAAACTTTACACTGGACCTCAAGCAACTGGATTGTGTGCCTCTCCTCTCTTCCTCCAGACTCTGGGACCCTGATTGACTTTCATCAGAGAACATAACTTTGGAGCACTCAGCAGCGGTCCAGTCCTTTCTGTCTTTAGCCCAGGCGAGACGCTTCTGCCGCTGTCTGTTGTTCAAGAGTGGCTTGACTCAAGGAATGCGGCAGCTGAAACCCATGTCTCGCATACGTCTGTGCGTAGTGGTTCTTGAAGCACTGACTCCAGCTGCAGTCCACTGTGAATCTCCCACACATTTTTGAATGGGTTTTGTTTCTCAATCCTCTCCAGGGTGCGGTTATCCCTATTGCTTGTCTATTTTCTACCACATCTTTTCCTTCCCTTGGCCTCTCTATTAATGTGCTTGGACACAGAGCTCTGTGAACAGCCAGCCTCTTTTGCAATGACCTTTTGTGTCTTGCTCTCCTTGTGCAAGGTATCAATGGTCGTCTTTTGGACAACGGTCAGGTCAGCAGTCTTCCCCATGATTGTGTAGCCTACAGAACTAGACTGAGAGACCATTTAAAGGCCTTTGCAGGTGTTTTGAGTTCATCAGCTGATTAGAGTGTGGCACCAGGTGTCTCCAATATTCAACCTTTCACAATATTCTAATTTTCTGAATTTTCTAATACTGAATTTGGGATTTTCCTTAGTTGTCAGTTATAATCATCAAAATTAAAAGAAATAAACATTTGAAATATATCAGTCTGTGTGTAATGAATGAATATAATATACAAGTTTCAGTTTTTGAATGGAATTAGTGAAATAAATCAACTTTTTGATGATATTCTAATTATATATATTTTTCCAGCACTTTAGACACAGTTGCTCCCCGGCGCTTAAAGAAGATTAAAGAAAATAGTCCACCGCCGTTGTACAACGAGCACAGCCGGGCCCTTAAAACAGCAGCCAGAAAAATGGAGCGCAGCTGGAAGAAAACAAAACTAGAGGTTTTTCATAATTCATGGAAAGAGAGCATGATCGCATACAGAAAGGCCATAAAAACCTGCTAGATCTGCTTATTTCTCGACTCTCTTAGAAGAAAACAAACACAACCCTAGGTATTTATTTGATACAGTGGCTAAGTTAACCAAAAATAAAGCTTCTACTTCTGATGTTTGTAAACAGCACAGCAGTAATGACTTTATGAACTTCTTCATTCAGCCAGGCAAAGACTGTACCACCTGCGCCAGCTGAGGAAATTCAGGGTTTCACCAGCTATCCTGAAAACTTTCTATTTAGGGGCGATAGAATTCTTTGGTTGTATATTCTGTATATAACTGTGTGTGTGACAAATAAAACTCTTGAATCTTAAAGGAGCCCCAGCTCAGTGTTGAGTGCTGGACATGCTCATACTTTTCAATTGGCCAAGATTTCTAAAAATCCTTTCTTTGTATTGGTCTAAAGTAATATTCTCATTTTCTGAGATACTGAATTTGGGATTTTCCTTAGTTGTCAGTTATAATCATCAAAATTAAAAGAAATAAACATTTGAAATATATCAGTCTGTGTGTAATGAATGAATATAATATACAAATTTCACTTTTTGAATGGAATTAGTGAAATAAATGAACTTTTTGATGATATTCTAATTATATGACCAGCACCTGTAATACTGTAGAGCACTGACTGAATCGAAAGGCTTGTTTGGTAGAGGTCTGCGCGGGACTGTTTTTTTCGTCCTGCTCCCGCAAGGTTCTATTCCGCACCTACTTAAAATTCACTCTGTGTTCACCCGCTTACCGCTTAGAACAGAGGTCTTCACCCCTGCTCCTGGGGACCCACTGTCCTGCATAGTTGAGCTCCAACCCTAATCAAAGACAGCTGAAGCTAATCAAGCTCTTCAGGATCACTTGTTGAGAACACACAGGCAGGTGTGCTGAAGCAGGTTGGAAATAAACTTTGCAGGACAGTGGGTCCCCAGGAGCAGGGCTGAAGACCTCTGGTTTAGAACGATTTTCGTCCCGACCTGACCGATCCCGCTAAATTTAGACCTGGTTTCTAGATTTAAATTTCCCATAAAGAAAGAGAGTGACTGTGATAACAAATATAAAATGTTGGCTATACAATAATTTTATTTGTTATTTTTGTCTCATAATGCTGTCAACACCGTAAAAATGTCACAGAGAAAAATAGGCTAAATCAAATACAACATCTGTCACTCAAAATTATAAGCCAAAAATACAAATAAACGAAAACTGTCGGCTTACTAGTGCTACTGCAAAATGAAATCTTTTTTTAACATCTATGCAAGAACAGAATGTCACTGACTGATGACAGTTTCATTACTGAATGTCTGTCCTCCAAAATCCGAGCACAAAGGCTGATGTTCCCTCTGAAGGAGATCTCGTGGACAGGATGTAAAGAACATATGTTGCCAGGTTCAGGGCAGGGAACTGGGAGCTGTGTGAACGCCACCACTGCAGAAAGTTTTGATCACTTCAAGTTCAAGCACGGATACGCTGTTGTCAAAGGATGTTGGGAGCGGCCGGGCTTTTGTCAGATCGCCCACTCCTGTCCAATGTACACCAGAGTTACGACCGATACCATCTTTGATTAGGAAATTTACTCCTGTGCCGCAAGATAACTGATTGGGTCCCACAGGAGAGCCTCGGGAATGCAGACCTCTACTTTCTGCCAAATCCAGCAGATTGAGAGTGAATTTTTGGGATTTTCCACACAGTGTTGAATGAGGTTCCTGTGTCTTTAACAGATCATATCCGGTCAGTTCCTGTCTGAAAAGAGAGTCAGTGTTTACGTGGAAGTGGAAATGTACGGCCTGCCAGTGGACACCAAACGGAAAGCGTTTAAGACCAAGACATCCCAAAGCAATGCTGTCAATCCAGTGTGGGATGAA
>JAGHMJ010000032.1:635944-638444 GCA_018749465.1 Paracanthobrama guichenoti | reverse complement strand
CAGACCATGGAAAAACAAAATTCTTACCAAGCAATGACCCGTGTGTGATGATGGGGGTCAGTGCTTAATGTTCTCCTGCACACAGACACACCACCGTCTTTAGTCTCTGCGTGACACTGACATGTCAAATCATCCTGTTCTCTAGGAGGAAGATGGAGATGAACAGATCACACGTGAATGAGGTGGTGCAGTCCATCCGACGGGTAAGTGGACACTGGTTATCAGGGTCAGGCTTAGGGTTAGTTGACCCCTGCTGGTAAACGCAGGGATTACAGTCTGCAGGCACAAAGCCTCGTTCTCCTTTGACAGCCAATCAAAAGTAGCCGTATATTCTGACATGCAAGCGACTTCTAGTTTTGAAGTGGGCTTTTCAGGGTCAAAGTAAAGCCATCCTTCTGATCAGCTCGTGTACAGAAGAGAAAAACATGCAAAACACTAATAATAAGATGCAACTAATCATATAATCTTAATTCGAACAGCAAAATAAACAGCCTTCATTAATAGAGAGCAACATTTAAAATGAACGAGAAAACATCTGTTTTGTGCTGTGATTTATTGGCTACCATTATGATTTTACAGTGACTCTTAGCAGCTTCACAGTTACACCTGTAGGTGGTGACAAATAACAACTGACAGTTTCTAGGGCACATTTCTCAATACTTCACTCACTTTCTCTCCCAGTTCTCCTGAGCATATTTCAGTTTGGCACAGCGATGAATTTCACATCCAAAACCTCCCAAACACTTCATTCACGCCTCAAATCAATCATTCTTCCTCAACACTAGTCACTGTTATACAGTGATTATACATTGTGTCTCTATAACACAAGAATGACACGCTCTACTGTTCAGAATTCACTGACGTTTATGTTTTAGGATCCATGTTCACATTACAGACACAGCGGATGTTTTATACAGTTGGTGATAAAAACTGAGAGACTTCAGATACATCTTATGGTTTTGATAGGATTTCATTTTTAAGATTCAGAATATACACTCACCTAAAGGATTATTAGGAACACCTGTTCAATTTCTCATTAATGCAATTATCTAATCAACCAATCACATGGCAGTTGCTTCAATGCATTTAGGGGTGTGGTCCTGGTCAAGACAATCTCCTGAACTCCAAACTGAATGTCAGAATGGGAAAGAAAGGTGATTTAAGCAATTTTGAGCGGGGCATGGTTGTTGGTGCCAGACGGGCCGGTCTGAGTATTTCACAATCTGCTCAGTTACTGGGATTTTCACACACAACCATTTCTAGGGTTTACAAAGAATGGTGTGAAAAGGGAAAAACATCCAGTATGCGGCAGTCCTGTGGGAGAAAATGCCTTGTTGATGCTAGAGGTCAGAGGAGAATGGGCCGACTGATTCAAGCTGATAGAAGAGCAACTTTGACTGAAATAACCACTCGTTACAACCGAGGTATGCAGCAAAGCATTTGTGAAGCCACAACACGCACAACCTTGAGGCGGATGGGCTACAACAGCAGAAGACCCCACCGGGTACCACTCATCTCCACTACAAATAGGAAAAAGAGGCCACAATTTGCACAAGATCACCAAAATTGGACAGTTGAAGACCGGAAAAATGTTGCCTGGTCTGATGAGTCTGGATTTCTGTTGAGACATTCAGATGGTAGAGTCAGAATTTGGCGTAAACAGAATGAGAACATGGATCCATCATGCCTTGTTACCAGTGTGCAGGCTGGTGGTGGTGGTGTAATGGTGTGGGGGATGTTTTCTTGGCACACTTTAGGCCCCTTAGTGCCAATTGGGCATCGTTTAAATGCCACGGCCTACCTGAGCATTGTTTCTGACCATGTCCATCCCTTTATGACCACCATGTACCCATTCTCTGATGGCTACTTCCAGCAGGATAATGCACCATGTCACAAAGCTCGAATCATTTCAAATTGGTTTCTTGAACATGACAATGAGTTCACTGTACTAAAATGGCCCCCACAGTCACCAGATCTCAACCCAATAGAGCATCTTTGGGATGTGGTGGAACGGGAGCTTCGTGCCCTGGATGTGCATCCCACAAATCTCCATCAACTGCAAGATGCTATCCTATCAATATGGGCCAACATTTCTAAAGAATGCTTTCAGCACCTTGTTGAATCAGTGCCACGTAGAATTAAGGCAGTTCTGAAGGCGAAAGGGGGTCAAACACAGTATTAGTATGGTGTTCCTAATAATCCTTTAGATGAGTGTACACTATCTTGCCAAAAGTACTGGGCCGCCCCTCCAAATCCCTGAGTTCAGGTGTTCAATCCCTTCATGGCCACAGGTGTATAAATCAAGCACTAGGCATGCAGATGCTTCTACACACATTTGTGAAAGAATGGCTCGCTCTCAGGAGCTCAGTGAACTCAAGCGTGGTACTGTGATAGGTTGCCACCTGTGCAATAAATCCATTCCTGAAATTTCCTCACTACTAAATATTCCACGCTCAACTGTTAGTGGGATTATAACAAAGTGGAAGCGATTGGGAACAAC
>JAGHMJ010000032.1:615944-630944 GCA_018749465.1 Paracanthobrama guichenoti | reverse complement strand
TTTGAATTATGAATTACAGGTCAGTTCTGTCAGGATCACTATTGTCAAAGTTGATTGATTGACTGTTAGCATACAGTTCGTATTGGCGGTTTGGTTCTGTTCTGGGCAGCCTAGCATGGATGAGAGCAGGGAGAGCAGCAATAACCCCCTTGGTTCTAAACAGAACAGAACCAACATAATGTATTGCAGATATCATTAATGTCGATATTAAATGTACAAAATAATTCAGGAATTTAGTTTGATTCAAGGGGAATCAGAATGCCAGATCCTGCCTGACAAGAGGAGGAGCTGGGGATGGAGGAGGGTAAATGAGCTCTGGAGAACGCGACAGCTGCTGATAGTACATGTCATATATGCTGTGATAGACGTTGTGTTCCTATAGGTAGACGTGATCAGCTGACAGTCAGGTGACCTGCCAGAACTGACGATACGCTTGATATTATACATGCACTATGTACTCAACTGTGTAGTGTATGAATTATATGAGGTTATTTTATCCAGCATGAGTCTGAAAGTCCCCTCCATGTCCAGCATTCAACACAATGTTAATTAATGCAGTCAGCCGGATCCGGGCCGTATCCAGATCAGATGGTGGACCTGCACCTGGACATGACCAACGCATCCCTGAAAGAGAGCGTGTCAAATAAACTCCCCCCGTAAATGCTGCATCGACACGACATCCTCATTAAACCCGTCTCCGGCGTGA
The DNA here is from genome assembly GCA_018749465.1 of Paracanthobrama guichenoti. Classification (NCBI taxonomy): domain Eukaryota; kingdom Metazoa; phylum Chordata; class Actinopteri; order Cypriniformes; family Gobionidae; genus Paracanthobrama; species Paracanthobrama guichenoti. The sequence continues at coordinate 630,238 of JAGHMJ010000032.1, read as the reverse complement.
CGACTCCAATCTTTCGAATAATCTTACGAATATCTGTTTGCCTAATATTAATTAAGACCTGCTATGTTGCCAGAATTATAATCATACACTGTTTGTTCGTTGGCCAGAGGAGAACTGGCACCCCGACTGAGCCTGGTTTCTCCCAAGGTTTTTTTCTCCATTCTGGTCCTGAAGGAGTTTTGGTTCCTTGCCACCGTTGCCTCTGGCTTTTGGCTTGCTCAGTTGGGGACTCCTAAATCTCATCTATATTACCGATCTGCCCGCATTGACACTATATGATACTGAAATGAGCTGGATAACATCACCGTTTCACCAGAACGGCTGTACAAATTCTGTTGCATTATTTTCCTGTTAACAATGTGAAGCTGCTCTGAAACAATTGGACTTGTTAAAAGCGCTGTATAAATAAAGGTGACTTAATGCATCATCCAGGCATTTGAAGTGCACTTTTCTCTTTTTGGGATTTTCAGTGTGATCACTACTCACACTATTCATACTACGGACCGGCATAGTGTAGTGTATAAGTATGTGAATCGGGACGCAGCTTCTGAGACACGTGTTGATGTTTAAATAGATCTGCCGTTTGCTGTCGCACCTCCTGCTCACGGGTTCACACACAGCCTCAGTCTGTCTGATCACATCTGACTTTCACATTCACTTTCGAATGAACTTCAGCGCCTCGTCACACACTTCTGCTCTAGTCTATGCCATTTTGTGGTATAAATAAAAATCTAATAAATGAAAGTGCAATTAGTATGTTCACACTGAAAAAAATACAAGAAAAAGTGCACTTCAAATGCACGGATGATGCACTTAAAGGGTCAGTTCACCCAAAAATGTAAACTCCGTAATGTAATATAAATTACTTTCTACTTGATTGTTACATTGTTTAAATACGGTTTATACATGCTAGTTTCCATGGCAGAGTTCAGCATAAATCTTTTCATTAGATTCAAGATTCAAGAGTTTTATTTGTCACACACACAGTTATATACAGAATATACAACCGGCAGTGAAATGTAAACAGGTCCGCTCCATGGACAGTGCAAATTCACAGTTAAAAACACAAGGGGGAAATTATAATAGAAATAGGATAAAAAAGTACTATATATATATATCTGTAGAATTATAAATAAATCAAGTAGAAAAAAAATTAAAATAAAGAAGTTAAATAAAATAAGTGAGGTAAACTGTGCAGTGAGTAAACTGTAGACTTATAAATATGTGGTTAACAAATGTATAAGAGTATAATGTGCAAACAGGTTTATAACAGGTTACACAGTAACAACGAGAACAGAAAGTGCAGTGCAATGTCAGTGTATCGATGTTTATCCTGAACATCATGAAGGCCAGATAAAGCCAGCGCTGTGTCTGCTTGTGGTGGAATGTAAACGGCGGTCGCGACGACAGAGGAAAACTCCCTAGGCAGATAGAATGGGCGGCAGATGATTGTTAAATGTTCCAGATGAGGCGAGCAGGACCGCGAGAGAATGGTGATGTTCCTGGGATCGCACCATTTCTTGTTGATCATGAAACACACTCCACCGCCTTTGGATTTACCGGCCTCGGCTGTTCTGTCCATCCGAAAAACAGAGAAGTTCTCCGACGGCGTCACAGCTGTGTCCGGGACCGCGGGCGTGAGCCATGTTTCAGACAAACAATAGATATTACAGTCTCTCATGTCCCGTTGAAAACTTATCCTGGCTCTAAGATCGTCCATCTTATTCTCCAAGGATTGGACATTCGCGAGCAGAATGCTCGGGAGAGGAGCACTGAATGCCCTTTTCCTCAGTCTGTTGCGAATCCCAGCACGTTTCCTGCGGTGTTTCTTGATTCTTCGCCGTCGGCTCTGTCCATTGTTCAACTCGGCGTTCCGAAGGATCTCAGATGACCACAGAGGATCGGTGAAAGTGTCCTGAAACAGTCCAGTGTAGAGGTAACCAATGTCCAAAAGAGTTTTACTGTCATAGCAGATCAATGCAGATGATAAGTTTGTAAAAATTGAGAGCAAAAGAAAGTAAAATAGTAAATAAAAGCACAGTCTTCGCGGCGCGACCTGAACGGCGACCGAACACGGCGGCGCCATCTTGTTTGCTACGCCTTCTTGTATTACTTCTGGAGCTGCCAGTTCGCTAATGGCTCGTTTCAATCAAGCAGTACGGTTCAGTACGTCACGCTTTTTTTGCCGTTTTCCTTGTCAGAGGTTGTGAATGGTACCCTTTTTTGGCACCTTTTCGTTGGGGCACTGACCACAGCAGTCCGGTACTATAGGGCGGAGCTAGAATCACTGCAGAACGCTGATTGGCTGACAGAGAATCGTCCCTTGTGCATGCTTTTTCGGCTGTGAATTTCCTTGCAGCCTTGGCTCAAACAAAGCGCATCTTCCTGTGACAACAGCCACAAGCCCAGAAGTAGTGATGGGGACTCGACTCCAAAAGAGTATAGCCTCCGAGTCGGGGTCGACTCCAGCACAGGTTGAGTGCACTATATAAGCAAGAAGTGAACGAAATTAAGTGAGAAATTCAGACACTGACATATTACACCACGTCAGAGAGCTGTCGCAGAAACTTTGTCACATACATTTATCCTACATGCACTGTAGCTTTAGAAATCAATAACATCCATAGAGACTTTAGTTTGTAATTATAGGCCTACATACCTTAATATACATACCCTACATTACCTTTAATTGATGGTATATTAATGCAATAATTATATATTTTCCATGGTTAAACTTATGTTCATAATCATTAAACTAACCATAAATCATAAAAAAACTCACATAAGAATAAATATTAATAAGTGTACATTATCGTATGTATTGTATACATTTTTAGTGCCTTTAACTCTCCTGTCCAAGCACCTTTTAAGCTTTTAAGACAATGATCATGTGCGTTTAGCACCATCACCTGACCATTAACCTAGGAATAATTCATTAAAGAATACCTTCTTTCTCATTTACATAATTCTGACATTCGGCCACGGCTGTTTTTCGACTTTTCCCTCTGTAAAATTAGGTATAGGCAACAGCAAGTAGCACCGTTGATATCTACTCAAGTCATCGCTAAATTGGACTAATTAGAACAGTCACATTAAAAGTGTGTTGTTTTAATAAGGGGATTTTAAGACTTTTTGTTGGGGGTAAATAAATAAATTAAGTGTGTAATGACTGCCATCTTGTCTTATGTCTGACCCTGTTTTGATGTAAAGTAAATGGAGTGGAGGAGTCGATTCCATCGAACACCCCTACCGAGAAGCAAGAACAAGATCTGCTGTATGTGGTCCATTGTTGTTTACTGTGCCGTGTGAGAATGGCGTTGATCGCTACACCTATCATAAGGGTGCTGTTGACGGTGGAAACGCAAGCCGGATCAGGGCTTACGGTCCCGAATCGTACTGTACTGAACCGCACCGCACTGCTCGGTGGAAACGAGCCATAAGTTTCAAATGACTATCAAACAGCAAAAGCGGCACTCACTCGTGATCATTCAGTCCCTCATGTGGACTATATAGTGGAGTAATGTAGGGAACAGTGGATGAGGGTTAGGGGCGATTTCAGCCTCTGTTTCCTGCAGACTTCAGATCAAACGCTCCTGAACCGGATGATCAAGAGTTAGAGCTGAACTCCAGGCCCAGAGATCAGAAGCTCTGGCGTAGTGTATAGTCTGTCATTTGGGACACAGTGGTTTGGGTATTCATGCTAATTCTGTGACAGTGGCAGACGCGTGTTGATGTTGAATGAAGCTGCACACACTGAACAGTCCTGTGACTTCACAAACAGAGAGCTGTGCCGTCGCCATGGCAACACTCATCCCACTGTTAACCCCATAATAGCCACAGGAAGAGGTGATGATCTCCTGCCTGACACACGGAGAGTATGGAAACTCCTGGAATAATCAGTTTCTCAGTACTTTATTTGTTTATGCCATGATTCTCATGGTTGATGAATCATGATATTGAAAGGAATAATTCAACCATCTCACAAATCTCATTCTCTATTCAGCCTATGATGATAGTGTTATTCTGCTTATGTAATATATGAAAAAATGTTGTGACATTCTGGTCAGTTATTCATCAATAATGACCGTCGTCTTACTAGGACTTCAGTATTAACTCTTTCCCCGCCACTGACGGAAATTGTGTGTTTTCGTTGATATATGGTAGGCGCTATTACACATCTTCTGAAAGAGTGCAGAATCTCCTGTTCAAACACAGGACAAGAAGAAACATAAACGAGTGATAGAAGCATTGCTGACGCACATGTAAAATATAACGCGATCATCAACATTAATCAGCATATTCAAATATACAAATATACAAAACAGCCTAGTGTGACTGAATGAACTGTTGCCCCAGGACGAGCTCTAGGACTGAAGATTTGAGGTGTTGATGGATTCGGTCGACTCCATCTGTGTTTGATCATATATGGACAGTCTTTGACAAAAACACATTTTATCAGCTTTTTGCTCAAAATGTTGTCTAACCAAAGAATGCATGAAGCTAGAATAAAACGGATTGAGGCTCTGTTCTTTCTTTTGATATAGTGCATGTTCAGATATTCATACAGCAAACTCAAAAACGCTGGCAGGTTTAAGTCAGTATACAGTAATATTGTTCAAGTGTTTGTCTTGTTGCTAGAACAAGTGTTTTTTACACTGTAATGGATTATAAGATTTAAATATATCATTATGACATCATAATGATGATTATTTAGGATTTTAAAACTCTATGATCTGTTTCTTCTCAGATCAGATTTTATGTCCCTGTTTGTAAAAAAAACGTGACGTCAAAAAGCATGTCATATGACCCTGGACCACAAAACCTTTCATAAGGGTCTTTTTATTTAAATAAATAATCTTTTCATTGATGTGTGGTTTGTTAAAAAGGGTGCAAAAAACTCAAAATTTTGAGAAAATATATTTTAAATTTGTCCAAATGAAGTCCTTAGCAATACTTATTACTACTAATAATGCATTTATGATATATTTACAAAATATCTTCATGGAACATGATCTTAATATCCTAATGATTTTTGGCATAAAAGAAAAATGGATAATTTTGACCCACACAATGTATTGTTGGCTATGGCCACAGGTATACCCGTGAGACGCAGCGCTGCTGTTGGGCTCCAGGGGCACAGATTTGTTTGGCCAGAGCGAGAGGCGGGTGGAGATGCTGGAGCAGACGAGGCTCCGTCAGATGCAATCCGTCGGCTTTTGCTCCCACTGACACTCACGGCACACGCGTCCGGCGCTCCAGCGTTTGATGTGAGCGGCTCTTCATTAATAATTCAAGCGACCCTCCTGATTCTCGCCAGGGGAAGTTCTGTCACTCGATAGACTCCCGAGGAGCACAAACAAACCCCAGCGCTCAGCTGCAAATAACTCTCGTCTGTTCCCATCAGGTTCAGTGCAGGAATAAAGATGCGTTCAGTCCATGCGTCAGATGCTGATGCTCTTGAGTCTCACTTTAGTGTTTAAACCGTTCGTGAACACACACACGTGTGCGGGCAGTTACATGACGAGCGTGAAACGGGAACATTTCATCTAGATTTCATAAGCGGCACATCCCTCGATGGCGGAGCAGAATTAGGACAGATGTGGATGAAGGTCATTCTCCTCCCGCAGCGCTTTAAGAGCGCACTGGCATTGGACGTGAATGTGGTTTGTTGACAGATGACGAGTCTTTTGAGGAAAGACATATTTAACTGAGTCGGGAGGGAACAGAAACTAGAATGGGCCGTGCTTTCATCTCCAGGTCTCTTTGGGTCGGTGAAACGGGGGCGCACCGCTGACTTCAGGCCTTGGGCTTGAGTTGGAGGTGTTTCTCAGCTCTTGTGCTTGAAGAGATTCTGTGTGAGAGAGTGTTTATGAGTGACGATCATTTAAGCGCGCAAACCTTTCTTCCTTCTTAAAGTAAATGTGTGAATCAGGTCCTCATAAGGTGCTGGTGTGAATGAAACCTACTTGGCAATGAGAAGAAACTGCACTGTCACATGCATGCCATCACGCTTCTGCTGTATGTAGTGCAAACAGGAAAGCTCTGAAAGGACTCACGGGTAAACGAGTCATTTTTTCGCTGTTTGTCCTGTATGATCTGTGAGAAGGGCTTGGTATCGATACATTCGTGTTTTTGGACTATTCATATCAACTCATAGGCTAAGACATAATAGAAAGACGAGATACCAAAGACACGCCAACTTCCGTTCACCCGAACCCCGAATGTGATCGTGACGGCCTGTGTTTGCACACGACCGCAGGTGATAAAGATGTGGCACACGCGCGGCTCATCTGAGGTGGGAAAGTTTGGCAGGAGTCGCAGCTTAGCGTCAAACACAGTCGGGCGTCTCGCCTTGCCCCGGCCGCTGTGCCAACGGATCTGAGATGCGATTTAATCCCGGGCCTTTGTGTCTCGGCCAGCAGGGGGACAGCAGATGTCCTTCCTCTAAGTAGGTCGGGCTTTGTGCAGGCGGCCTGGAACCATCTGGCCGTGTCATGGCCATGTCAGCCGCTTGAAAATATGATTTTCTAGAAGGTGACCTTTGAGGTGACGGGCCTGTGGTGAAGATGCTAAACCGGTTTGAGGAACTGGGGTGTGCAAATGGCTGATGTTTGCTTTTGTTTTCTATGTTGGTAAAGGACTTTACACACAGGCTTCCCTTGTACCGGCTCGTCCTAACCCATCTCAAACCAGCGCATGAACGTACTAAACCTGAACGGAGAGCACGAGACGCTCTCAGATCACACGCAAGCACGAGTGTTTGGAAATCATAGTCTTTGACACGATTCATCTTTGGTGCTTTCTTTAATTACACCGCTCCCTGGAGATCGAGCGGGGTAGTTAACCAGTCAAATAAGCAGTAAAGCAATTATTGGGTCAGAATGAATACAATTCTGACATCTTTAATCACTAGGGGAGTCTGTGCCTGGAGAAAAACAGGATATTCGTCTCTCTCTGAGGACGCAGAAGCTGAGTGAGATGAGTCTTTTAACACTAAAGTAGTGAAGCTTGTGGATCTTCTGAGATCGTCTCTAATCTTGACCTTTAACCTCAGGTGGCTGCGGTTCACCCATTCTAACACGGTTGAGCTTTAGTTGCTGTTTAATCCATGTGCTTATTCATGTTCCAGCGCTGTCTGCTCTCGCATTGACGATACTGTGATAACGCTCTAGATCAGAGGTTCTCAACCCGTCAGGACCTGCAGTGAGACCTACAGCCGGAGAAACACTTCCCGACTGATGATCCTCAAAAACCCTTGTCTAAAAGATAAACATGAAACCCTGCAGTCCCATCTGAAGCGCAGCCGTTGAGAGAGTCTGATCTAGAGCGTTCTGCTTCCAGAATTCCTCACGTGCCTTTGTGTTTTGCAGCTTCAGAGCGAGCTGGACCAGGAGTACCAGGACAAGTTTCGGAGGCTCCCGCTGGAAGTCCAGGAGTTCGTGCAGGATTCTGCTGCTTGTAAAGGCAAGACAAGCAACAACAGTGACTGGTTTCCTGTTTCCACCGTGGCGAGGGCGCTCTCGGACGCGGAGCTGCCGTCTTCAGAGCGCGGGTTCAACACGAGTCTCTGAGCTTCTGTCTGTTCTTCATACGCTGTCCAGTTTCCCTGATTTAATGTGCACCTTTAGTATGACGACTGGATGACTTGAACAATGCTAAAATTATTTCCCTTTTTTTCTTACTTTTAAAATCTAATTTTCACAAGAACTTCCTGCTCATGTGGATTTAAATATGCATATATGTTTAGACGTTCAGATGAGTCTCTTAATGATCCTTTAGTATGAAATGTTAGGCGATTAAGCGCTCTACTTAGGTCACATACGACACCATGGACGCTCATCCTGCCAGTTTAGACTTTGTATTTTGAGTTTTTTATATATATATATATATATAAAACAACACATGGACATTTAAACAAAGGCTTCAAGTGAATCATTTGCATGTTATTGTACAAAAATGTGATGTGGAGGGAAAACATTTACATTTATGCATTTGGCAGACACTTTTACCCAAAGCTACTCGTCCTGTGAGTTCAGGCGTCCCCTGATCCCACCGTTATCATGTGTGCCACGCAGAGGAACATCTGACCACAGAGATGCTGTTTCTGACCCGAGTCTGGACCAAACCAAGAGGACCTCTACAGTCCACAGACACTGTCCTTGATGTGAATGTTTACTGTGTGAAAGACTTTTATCAATATTTACGAAGCTCCTCTGCGTGTCTGATATTATCAAGCACGAGTGCCACGAGCTGAGCGGATCTCGTGTCGCGAGTCCTGTGCCTTTGAACACTTCTCTAACCCGGCCTGTCACATAACCATGAGCTTCTCTTCTGTCACTCCTGAGTAAAGCTTGAGACTAGCAGTATTTCAGAGGAATGTTACATGCATAGAAACGCTTGAGATCGGCTCATAAATGCCTGTGGGTGAAATAAATGTTGCTTCTGTCTAAATGTGTCGCTGTGTGTCATACTTTTTGTACCGGAGGGTTGGACCCGGTCTAATGCTGTTAGATCTGCTGAGGATGCTGGGAAAAGAGTCCCATTAAGAGTAAATAATAGAGCCATATTTCAGTGTGTGTGTGTGTGTGTGTGTGTGTGTGTGTGATGAACAGATATCGTCTCTTCAGACTTTATGTCCATGAGGAGAAGCAGATACAGAGTCCAAAGAACTGACCCAATCCTGACTGAAGACGTTCTGATCCTGAAAAAGCAGAAAAACACCAGAGAAGCAGAACGTGTGTGTGTGTGTGTGTGTGTGTGTGTGTGTGTGTGTGTGTGTGTGTGTGTGTGTGTGTGTGTATCCGCTGTGGCCAGTTTCCCCATCATCCCCGTAGCAACAGTTGTTATGTACTGATGCCCGCGGTCACATGTGAACCAACTCAGGAATTCATCTGGAAATATAATCAACATAAAAATAAACACAGCCGGAATCAGGAATAGAGTCACGTCCATCATGTCATCCGGGAGATTTCAGACATTTCTTAAGAAGGTTATTTACTGAATATGCTGCATATGTTTTTAGATGTTTAATCCCATAATATCTGATGGTGGATGAACACACACACACACACACACACACACATACACACACACACACACACACACACACACACACACACACACACACACACATACATACTGTATCAGTGTAGCAGTCTCACACACGCACACACACACACACACACACACTGTATCAGTGTAGCAGTCTCACACACACACACACACACACACACACTGTATCAGTGTAGCAGTCTCACACACACACACACACACACACACACACACACACTGTATCAGTGTAGCAGTCTCACACACACACACACACACACACACACACACACACTGTATCGGTGTAGCAGTCTCACACACACACACACACACACACACACACACACACACACTGTATCAGTGTAGCAGTCTCACACACACACACACTGTATCAGTGTAGCAGTCTCACACACGCACGCACACACACAAACACACACACACACACACACACTGTATCAGTGTAGCAGTCTCACACACACACATACTGTATCAGTGTAGCAGTCTCACACACACACACACACACACACTGTATCAGTGTAGCAGTCACACACACTGTATCAGTGTAGCAGTCTCACACACGCACACACACACACACTGTATCAGTGTAGCAGTCTCACACACACACACACACACTGTATCAGTGTAGCAGTCTCACACACACACACACACACACACTGTATCAGTGTAGCAGTCACACACACACACACACACACACACACACACACACACACTGTATCGGTGTAGCAGTCTCACACACACACACACACACACTGTATCAGTGTAGCAGTCTCACACACACACACTGTATCAGTGTAGCAGTTTCACACACACACACACACACACTGTATCAGTGTAGCAGTCTCACACACACACACACACACACACACACACACTGTATCAGTGTAGCAGTCTCACACACACTGTATCAGTGTAGCAGTCTCACACACGCACACACTGTATCAGTGTAGCAGTCTCACACACACACACACACACACTGTATCAGTGTAGCAGTCTCACACACACACACACACACACACTGTATCAGTGTAGCAGTCTCTCTCTCACACACACACACACACACACACACACACACACACACACACACACACACACACACTGTATCAGTGTAGCAGTCTCACACACACACACACACACACACACACACACACACACACACACACACACACACTGTATCAGTGTCACACACACACACACACACACACACACACACACACACACACACTGTATCAGTGTAGCAGTCTCACACACACACACACACACACACACACTGTATCAGTGTAGCAGTCACACACACACACACACACACACACACTGTATCAGTGTAGCAGTCTCTCTCTCTCACACACACACACACACACACACACACACTGTATCAGTGTAGCAGTCTCACACACACACACACACACACTGTATCAGTGTAGCAGTCTCACACACACACACACACACACACACACTGTATCAGTGTAGCAGTCACACACACACACACACACTGTATCAGTGTAGCAGTCTCACACACACACACACACACACACACACACACACACACACACACACACACACACACACTGTATCAGTGTAGCAGTCTCACACACACACACACACACACACACACTGTATCAGTGTAGCAGTCTCACACACACACACACACACACTGTATCAGTGTAGCAGTCTCTCTCACACACACACACACACACACACACACACACACACACTGTATCAGTGTAGCAGTCTCTCTCTCACACACACACACTGTATCAGTGTAGCAGTCACACACACACACACACACACTGTATCAGTGTAGCAGTCTCACACACACACACACACACACACTGTATCAGTGTAGCAGTCTCACACACACACACACACACACACACACACACACACACACTGTATCAGTGTAGCAGTCTCACACACACACACACTGTATCAGTGTATCAGTCTTTCACACACACACACACACACACACACACACAGTGTATCAGTGTAGCAGTCTCTCACACACACACACACACACACACACACACACACACTGTGTCAGTGTAGCAGTCTCACACACACACACACTGTATCAGTGTATCAGTCTTTCACACACACACACACACACACACACACACACACACACACACACAGTATCAGTGTAGCAGTCTCTCACACACACACACACACACACACACACACACACACACACACACACACACACACACACTGTATCAGTGTAGCAGTCACACACACACTCAGTGTCCTCGCACACGAGGATATCCTGCAGGAGGAGATGAAGAGATGAGGAGGATGAGATGAGATGAGATGAACATCCCGACGCGGCATTCATTGTCGCGGGCGATTTTAACAAAGCAAACCTAAAAAAAGTCCTGCCAAACTTTCACCAGCACGTCTCCTGCCCCACACGAGGAGCAAACACACTGGATCACTGCTACTCTCCGTTTAAGAACGCCTATAAAGCGCGGTCACTTCCAGCGTTTGGCAAATCGGATCATGCCGCCATTTTCCTCACTCCCGAATACAAACAAAAGCTCCTCCAGGAACCCCCGGTGAGGCGGGAAGTTAAGCGTTGGTCACCCCACTCAGAGACCGCGCTTCAGGCAGCTCTTGATGACGTTGACTGGGACATGTTCCGAGCGAGTTCAGCCGACGTCAGTGAGTTCACAGACGTGGCGCTTTGCTTCATCAACACGCTTACAGAGCAAGTCACGCAAACAATAACAATAACGTCCTTCTCAAATCAGAAACCGTGGGTGGACAATTCAATCCGCGCGGCAGTGAACACACGCACTGCTGCTTACAACGCCGGTCTCCATTCAGGGAATATGAATGAATACAGATCGTCCTGTTATGCTCTCAGACGAGCAGTTAAAGCCGCAAAACTCCGTTATAAAGACCGAGTGGAGTCTCATTTCCAACTCAACGACTCGCGGCGCATGTGGCAAGGTCTGAGGTCCATCTGCTCCTTTGGATCTAAATCCTCTACAGAGGCAAGCGTTGATCCGTTGCTCGTGAACGAAAGTTAAACTCTTTCTATGCTCGCTTTGACTGTAAACCGCGGCAACGCGACTCCGCCAAGTGGCGCGTTAGAGGAAATTACTCAGAGCAGCAACAATCACGTGATCTCTGTCTCGGAGGATGAAGTTCGGAGAGCACTCAAGCGTGTGGACGCCAGGAAAGCTGCTGGGCGGATGGTATTTCAGGTCGTGTTCTGCGGTCCTGTGCTGATCAGCTCACCGGGTTGTTTACATCTATCTTTAATGAGTCCCTCGCTACATCTGTGGTCCCCACCTCCTTCAAAAAATCCACCATCATCCCTGTCCCTAAGAACAGTAAACCCTCTTGCCTAAATGACTATCGTCCAGTGGCTCTCACGTCTATAGTCATGAAGGTCTTTGAGAGACTCATTAAAAACACCATTTGCGCCTTCATTCCTGACACTTTGGACCCTCTTCAGTTTGCCTATCGTCCCAATAGATCGACTGAAGATGCCATCTCTCATGTCCTCCACTCCTCCTCACTCACATCGACAGCAAAAGTGGGAACTACGTAAGACTGCTATTTATTGACTATAGCTCAGCCTTTAACACCATAGTTCCCACCAAGCTAACCTCCAAACTCCTGGATCTCGGCCTGAATCCTTCTCTCTGCCACTGGATTGAGGACTTCCTCACTGGCAGGCCTCAGGTGGTGAGAATAGGCCAGTCCACCTCCACCTCCATCACCCTGAGTGTGGGAGCTCCACAGGGCTGTGTCCTGAGCCCCCTGCTCTACTCTCTCTACACGCATGACTGTTTGTCCACACACAGCTCCACCTCTATCATCAAATTTGCTGATGATACTGTTGTCCTGGGCCTCATTTCCAACAACAATGAGACGGCATACTTGGACGAGGTGGAGCATCTAACAGCATGGTGCCAGGACAACTGTCTCTCTCTGAATGTTGGCAAGACCAAAGAAATGATTGTGGACTTCAGGAAGAGACAGCAACGGACATACTCCCCCTCATGATCAGCGGGTCACCAGTAGAGAGAGTGAGCAGCTTCAAGTACCTGGGAGTAAACATCTCCGAGGACCTGACCTGGACTGCTCACATTCAGACACAGGTGAAAAAGCCAGGCAAAGACTGTACCACCTGCGCCAGCTGAGGAAATTCAGGCTTTCACCAGCTATCCTGAAAACTTTCTATTTAGGGGCGATAGAAAGTGTATTAACTCAGTGCATCACAGCGTGGTATGGGAACAGCACCAGTCATGACCGCAAAGCCCTGCAAAGAGTCGTGCGCTTATCCGGCGTATCTCAGGGTCAGCTCTCCGTCTCTGCAGGGCGTCTACACCAAACGCTGCAAAGGTAGAGCTACCAAGATCATCAAGGACTCTAATCACCCTGCAAACCCTCATCTCACGCTGCTACCATCTGGTAGCGCTTCCGAAGCCTGATGGCCAAAACTGAGAGACTCAGGAGGAGCTTCTTCCCCCAGGCCATCAGACTCCTGAACTCAGTCACTTAACATCACGTGACTTCACGTCAGGATAAACATCGATACACTGACATTGCACTGCACTTTCTGTTCTCGTTGTTACTGTGTAACAACAACCTGTCATAAACCTGTTTGCACATTATACTCTTTATACATTTGTTAACCACATATTTATAAGTCTACAGTTTACTCACTGCAAAGTCTACTTCAATTATTTTATTCCACTTTATCCTTATTTGTTACCTTTTTTTCTCTTGACTTGATTATTTATAATTCTACAGATATAGACATATATATATATATATATATATATATATATATATATAGTACTTTTTTTATATCCTATTTCTATTATAATTTCTTCCTTGTGTTTTTAACTGTGAATTTGCACTGTCCATGGAGCGGACCTGTTTACATTTCACTGCCGGTTGTATATTCTGTATATAACTGTGTATGTGACAAATAAAACTCTTGAATCTTGAATCTTGAATCTTGAAGATGTGTCTTTCCCTTCTGATTTTCTCTCTCTCTCTCTCTCTCTCTCTCTCTCTCTCTCTCTCTCTCTCTCTCTCTCTCTCTCTCTCTCTCTCTCTCTCTCTCTCTCTCTCTCTCTCTCTCATTTACTCACTTGCCCATCCATCCATCTATCATCTGTTTTCCATCTCACTGAAGGAGGTTGTTTGTTTGTTTGTTGTTTGTTTGTTTGTTTGTTTGTTTGCTGCAGATGTAATGAGTGAGTAATGAA
>JAGHMJ010000032.1:563444-608444 GCA_018749465.1 Paracanthobrama guichenoti | reverse complement strand
GTGTGGACGGAGGTGAGGCCTGTGTGTTTCTGGATGGGTTTCAGTGCTGAAGGCAGATCTCCTTGGGCAGGAACGCTTGGCTAGATCTCAGATCTTTGGCTCGTTGGATTCAAACACAGGCTGTGAGTTTCATCTGTAAGAGTGTGTGAGGCGTTTGGGACGTTCCTGATTCGGCTTCAGGTTAGTACGCATCTTATTCACACTGATGCGGTCTGAACTCTGTTTAATGTTGCAGGATCAGGTTTAGTTGTTGTTTTTGTGTGATTTGAGAGACTCTCTTACTTCTTTCTTTAAAATGTGATGCATGTCTGTGCTGTCTCTCTCGGCGCAGGCTGCGGGTGTTTCACAAGCTCTAAACACACGTCCTTAAGCCTCAAAAAAAGGACTTTTCAGAAAATATTTTCAAATTGATGTAATGCATATTTTTGCATATGTAATTGTTAAATAACATTTCAAAATGTTTACATTTATTTTTGACTGTTTTTTGCCAAAGATTTGTATATGTATATATTCCTAATTTTATTGTGAAATCTTAGGAAAGTAACCCTTAGAGTGTCTACAGTGCCCAACACATCATTATTCTGTGGTTGTGCATTTTATTCATATTAATTTATAATTATTGCATTCTAGCGGCCAGGTCTTTAACTACCATGTACTAATATTTAAATTAATGCACTCACTTATTGTGTACATATACATGTTTACGTTGTAATGCCTGCATATTACATCTGAAATTACCCCTTAACCCTCCCATACCAGCTGACCCTTCCTGACCTGACCCGTCCTGACCTGACCTGACCTGACCCGTCCTGACCTGTCCTGACCCGTCCTGACCCGTTCTGACCTGACCTGTCCTGACCCGTTCTGACCTGACCTGACCTGACCTGTCCTGTCCTGACCCGTCCTGACCTGACCTGACCTGTCCTGTCCTGACCTGTCCTGACCCGTTCTGACCCGTCCTGACCTGACCTGTCCTGACCCATCCTGACCTGTCCTGACCCGTCCTGTCCTGACCTGACCTGACCTGACCTGACCTGTCCTGACCCATCCTGTCCTGACCTGACCTGTCCTGAGCCGTCCTGTCCTGACCTGACCTGTCCTGAGCCGTCCTGATCTGTCCTGACCTGTCCTGAGCCGTCCTGACCTGTCCTGTCTTGACTTGACCTGACCTGTCCAGACCCGTCCTGACCTGACCTGACCCGAACCGTCCTGACCTGTCCTGACCCGTCCTGACCTGTCCTGACCCGTCCTGACCCGTCCTGACCTGACCTGTCCTGACCCGTCCTGACCTGATCCGTCCTGACCCGTCCTGAACTGATCTGTCCTGACCTGATCCGTCCTGACCCGTCCTGACCTGATCCGTCTTGACCTGATCCGCCCTGACCTGATCCGCCCTGACCTGATCCGCCCTGACCTGATCCGTCCTGACCTGATCCGTCCTGACCTGATCCGTCCTGACCTGACCCGTCCTGACCTGATCCGTCCTTAACGCCCTGACCTGATCCGTCCGGACCTGATCCGCCCTGACCCGTCCTGACCTGATCCGTCCTGACCCGTCCTGACCTGATCCGCCCTGACCTGATCCGCCCTGATCCGTCCTGACCTGATCCGTCCTGACCTGATCCGTCCTGACCTGTCCTGTCCTGACTTGACCTGACCTGACCTGTCCTGACCCGTCCTGACCCGTCCTGACCTGTCCTGTCCTGACCTGACCTGTCCTGACCCGTCCTGACCTGATCCGTCCTGACCCGTCCTGAACTGATCCGTCCTGACCTGATCCATCCTGACCCGTCCTGACCTGATCCGCCCTGACCTGATCCGCCCTTTCCCGCCCTGACCTGATCCGTCCTGACCCATCCTGACCTGATCCGTCCTGACCCGTCCTGACCTGATCCGTCCTCAACGCCCTGACCTGATCCATCCTGACCCGTCCTGAACTGATCCGTCCTGACCTGATCCATCCTGACCCGTCCTGACCTGATCCGCCCTGACCTGATCCACCCTTTCCCGCCCTGACCTGATCCGTCCTGACCTGATCCGTCCTGACCCGTCCTGACCTGATCCGTCCTTAACGCCCTGACCTGATCCGTCCTGACCCGTCCTGAACTGATCCGTCCTGACCTGATCCATCCTGACCTGATCCGCTCTGACCTGATCCGCCCTTTCCCGCCCTGACCTGATCCGTCCTGACCCGTCCTGACCTGATCCGCTCTGACCTGATCCGCCCTTTCCCGCCCTGACCTGATCCGTCCTGACCCGTCCTGACCTGATCCGTCCTGACCCGTCCTGACCCGTCCTGACCTGATCCGTCCTTAACGCCCTGACCTGATCCGTTCTGACCCGTCCTGACCTGATCCATCCGGCCCTGATCCGCCCTGACCCGTCCTGACCTGATCCATCCTGATCCGCCCTTACCTGATCCGCCCTGACCCGTCCTGACCTGATCCGTCCTGACCTGACCCGTCCTGACCCGTCCTGACCTAATCCGTCCGGACCTGATCCGTCCTGACCTAATCCGTCCAGACCTGATCCGCCCTGACCTGATCCGTCCTGACCCGTCCTGACCTGATCCGTCCTGACCCGTCCTGACCTGATCCGTCCTGACCCGTCCTGTCCTGACCCGTCCTGACCTGACTTGACCTGTCCTGACTGGTCCTGACCTGACCCGACTCGTCCTGACCTGTCCTGACCCGTCCTGTCCTGACCTGACCTGACCTGTCCTGAGCCGTCCTGACCTGTCCTGTCCTGACTTGACCTGACCTGTCCTGACCCGTCCTGACCTGTCCTGACCTGACCTGCCCTGAGCCGTCCTGACTTGACCGGACCTGTCCTGACCCGTCCTGACCTGATCCGTCCTGACCCGTCCTGAACTGAACGTCCTGACCTGATCCATCCTGACCCGTCCTGACCTGATCCGCCCTGACCTGATCCGCCCTGACCTGATCCGTCCTGACCTGATCCGTCCTGACTTGATCCGTCCTGACCCGTCCTGACCTGATCCGTCCGGACCTGATCCGCCCTGACCTGTCCTGACCTGATCCGTCCTGATCCGCCCTGACCCGTCCTGACCTGATCCGTCCTGACCTGATCCGCCCTGACCTGATCCGCCCTGACCCGTCCTGACCTGATCCGTCCTGATCCGCCCTGACCTGATCCATCCTGACCCGTCCTGTCCTGACCCGTCCTGTCCTGACCCGTCCTGTCCTGACCCGTCCTGACCTGACCCGTCCTGGCCTGACCTGATCCAACCCATCCTGACCTGATCCGTCCTGACCTGACCCGTCCTGACCCGTATCCACATCAACACCTCACCATGTCTTTGAGTATAGTGGTTAAAAACACCTTAAATCAAATCACCTTTATTTATACAGCGTTTTTTTTACAAGTCCAATTGTTTCAGAGCAGCTTCACATTGTTAACAGGAAAATGATGCAACAGAATTTGTACAGCCGTTCTGGTGTAACGGTGATGTTATCCAGCTCATTTCAGTATCATATAGTGTCAATGCGGGCAGATCGGGTAATATAGATGAGATTTAGGAGTCCCCAACTGAGCAAGCCAAAAGCCAGAGGCAACGGTGGCAAGGAACCAAAACTCCTTCAGGGCCAGAATGGAGAAAAAAACCTTGGGAGAAACCAGGCTCAGTCGGGGTGCCAGTTCTCCTCTGGCCGACGAACAAACAGTGTATGATTATAATTCTGACAACATTGCAGGTCAGAGGTCAGATTAGGTAAATAGATATTCGTAAGATTATTCGAAAGATTGGAGTCATCACGCCGGAGACGGGTTTAATAAGGATGTCGTGTCGATGCAGCATTTACGGGGGGAGTTTATTTGACACGCTCTCTGCAGACACTTCAGGGATGCGTTGGTCATGTCCAGGTGCTGGTCCACCATCTGATCTGGATACGGCCCGGATCCGGCTGACTGCAGTAAACCTCGGTATAAACAGAGAGACTAACATTAGCGTAGATGCCATTCTTCTTATGATGTAACGAGTACATCAGGTGTTATGGGAAGGGTTCCCGGTTCCGGCTGACCTAGTTAATGCAGCCTAACAATCATTTACTGATTTGAATAATAGAGATTGATAATGTTTTATGTGTAAGCCATAGTAAAGAGATGCGTTTTTTTGCAAGGGGGTAATCCAGCACCCAGGAAGCGTACCTTCCATAACGCCAGCCATTGCTAACCAAGCCATCACCTGCTGTTAGCATTCCATTGACTCCCATCAGTGATGCGCGGGTCAATGTATAAACAACCCGTACCCGACCGACATTTTCAACTAACCCGCCCATAACTCGGACCGCAAAAAAAAAGAAGAAAATATTGTACCCGACCCGCTTTCCTGACCCGCATTTTTAAAAAGTAGTAAATGCTCATCGTAGCATCATTGGGCCATAGACGAAGGAACTAGGAGTGCGGGGGGTGTGGCCCTGCTTCGACCCTGCTTGAAGAACTCATCAGCAGGTCAGCTGAGAGAAGGCCCACCTATGGAAAAGTGTGAAAGCCCTTAGGAGCGCGAACTGTTCTTTTTCTGAATGCTGTATATATAGCCTAGTGTTATGTAATAAAGGCTTGATTTATTCATTTATTTCGTTTCATTTTCTTAACAATTAAGACGCTGCATGTGTTTATCCAGTCTAATCGAAGTGTGCGTCTCTCCCCGACTTTCCCAACAAAAATCCCGCCCCCTCTCAGAAAATACATAAAACTGACATTACTGAGCTATATGCGTTTAAAAGTAGCATATTAAAATGGTACAATGGCATTGCTCAGTTCAACGTGTTGGGAAATCGGGCATTTTGTCCCACGTCAGCATTTATTCAAAAGTTAATAACGCTCAGCATTCAAAAGGTAAATAAGGATTTCCCACTTGTATTAGTAGGCTTAAGCTATTTCGCCACGTGGATGTCCAATTAATGCTCTCACAAGCACAAAATCCAGGCACAGAATATGTTTTTATTAACGCATTTTAGACTAACAAAAACAGGTAGGCTAAGCCAAAGACTGAGGCTACAATATGTACCGTTGGTGGCCTAAAACAGAAGATTAGCCTACTTATTTTTAGCTTTCCTCGCGCTGTGTAGAAATAATATTGAATCAACCGTCCCTGGGTTGACACGTTTCTTCTCACCTCTACGACCTGCGGAGCTGAATGTGCGTTCACTGGCTGCACTTGATGCTGGAACGCAGAAGATCCTCCTTGCCAATGCACGAAGCCTCGGGAAGATCGGTGCCTGTCTCTCCCAAAATTCAAGCAACCGGCCCTCGTCACAGTCATCCAGCGTAAAGTGTGCAGCACGGTACCGCTCCAATTCATTCGCTAGGCCCACATCAGCAGCATCATCGGCCCATTCAGCGAAGTCCACTCTAGGTCTTTTCTCTCTCTGACTTTCGTTAATGACGTCTATGGAAGGTAAAATAGCATTTGTCAATAATGTCATTTACCAGCATTAAATTGAAATATCCCATTCATCATTAATAACGCAGCCACTTACCCTCGCCTGTAGATGTCCGTGGTGCTGTAATGCTTGAAGTTTCAGGAGAGTCTGCGGCTTCAAAAGACACAGGGTATATGAGGTTGCCAATGATTTTTCCTTTCAGTCTCGGTCATCATTTTGAGACTTTTGTAGCGGGGGCAGAGGAAGAGGGCAATTTTGTGCTTGTCTGTGAGGATTAACTTTTGATGGAGTAGAGCAAGTGCGCGCGTATGGAGCAAAGCCATGTACTCAGGGTCTCCAAAGACTGGTTGGCAGTGTGCGCCCAGATTGTAAAACCACAGCATCACTAAATGCAGTGTCGGGTAGTCCTCTCCCTGCAACTCCTCAGATGCTTTCTTGAAAGACTCCAAGAAATCTATCACGGTTGTGAGCGTGTTTTGATATATGCCTTCCATGCGCTCTGACTGCCCCCTGCTTTCGAGTAGCTCATTAAATTCCCTGTATTGCTTGCTCACAGATTTGAGCATGTCAATTTTGCTATTCCAACGAGTCTCACACTCTTGGTCTAAGCCATGTGGGAGAGCTGTGCTTGCATTGGCTTTTTTAAGATATTTGACAATGACCTTGCACGCGTCAATCATCTCCGTTATCTCCTCAATGTCAGATCCACTGAGCGTATGTTTCAGAACTGTGTTCAGAACATGGGCTGCACATGGTATCCAGTGATAATTTTTTTAGGGCAGCTTTAATGTTAGAGCCCTGGTCACTCACGAGCACCACTTGATCAAATTAAATCCCGTAAGAACACAGCTGCTCATTAATCTGTTCGTGGATGTTAATTGCTATTTTGGGCAATGTGCAATCGAATTCCACTGTGCACATAACACGGCTTGCCAGCTTCCAATCCTCTGTGATATAATGGCATGTCAAGACCGTGTAGGACCTTATTAGTCGTTATTGCAACCCCTCCATTGTCATGCACCGCTGACTTCAGAACCTCGGATAAGGCTTCTTTTAGCTTGATCACAGATTGTCTGCCTATGAGGAAGCACTCCATTTGCGTCGACTGAGCCATAACGTGCTCCAATGTTGATGAGACCCTGTGCCACTTTCGTAAAACCTTCCCCAGAAACAATATCAAAGGGGCGCAGGTCTGTGCAACAAAAGTCCACGCAATAATCCACAAATTTACTCTTCACTTGAAGAGAAATTTTTGTGTTGTCAGGGTGCATAAAGGCATCTATAGTTTGTGGCCTGGGTTGGCCTGACGCTGCTCTATTCGGCTGTGATGGCTTCCCGGGGCCGCATTTGTGACGCGCCATGTTGGTCGTGCCAGTTTTGTGGCTATCAAATGTGTAAATAGCATCACAAGAAGTACATATGACAAAGCCAGCACTTTGGTCATCACCTTTCATTATTTCGGCAAATGTCTCCCACACTTTGCTCTTTCTATTTGTGTATTTGCGGAGCTTCCACTCCCCAGTCTTCACATTTTCTCTTGCCGCCTCCATCTCTACCTGCAGACTGAGCTTGTGCATCATCTTCGTGCCAGTTATTCAGCCAATAAAGTGTAGGCCTATGTATTTCATAGAAAATTGTGTCTAGTACTATATAAATTACAACGGTTTAATTGGCATCTTTATTTCAAACGACCCGACCGATGGCGACCCGAATATCATTAAAAATATCGTAACCGTAACCGCGGGTGACCGCAGGCACCCGTTCATTTTGGATCAACCCGCATATCACTGACTCCCATTCATTTTGGCGTCACTTTGACAGCGAATAACTTTACATCTGAGGCGTTTAAAGACTCCATTTGTCCATTGTTTATTTCTAAAGAAACACGACAATGTATAAAAGGCTCCATTACCTTGTACACTCACCTAAAGGATTATTAGGAACACGTGTTCAATTTCTCATTGATGCAATTATCTAATCAACCAATCACATGGCAGTTGCTTCAATGCATTTAGGGGTGTGGTCCTGGTCAAGACAATCTCCTGAACTCCAAACTGAATGTCAGAATGGGAAAGAAAGGTGATTTAAGCAATTTTGAGCGTGGCATGGTTGTTGGTGCCAGACGGGCCGGTCTGAGTATTTCACAATCTGCTCAGTTACTGGGATTTTCACACACAACCATTTCTAGGGTTTACAAAGAATGGTGTGAAAAGGGAAAAACATCCAGTATGCGGCAGTCCTGTGGGCGAAAATGCCTTGTTAATGCTAGAGGTCAGAGGAGAATAGGCCGACCGATTCAAACTGATGGAAGAGCAACTTTGACTGAAATAACCACTCGTTATAACCGAGGTATGCAGCAAAGCATTTGTGAAGCCACAACACGCTCAACCTTGAGGCGGATGGGCTACAACAGCAGAAGACCCCACCGGGTACCACTCATCTCCACTACAAATAGGAAAAAGAGGCTACAATTTGCACAAGATCACCAAAATTGGACAGTTGAAGACTGGAAAAATGTTGCCTGGTCTGATGAGTCTGGATTTCTGTTGAGACATTCAGATGGTAGAGTCAGAATTTGGCGTAAACAGAATGGGAACATGGATCCATCATGCCTTGTTACCACTGTGCAGGCTGATGGTGGTGGTGTAATGGTGTGGGGGATGTTTTCTTGGCACACTTTAGGCCCCTTAGTGCCAATTGGGCATCGTTTAAATGCCACGGCCTACCTGAGCATTGTTTCTGACCATGTCCATCCCTTTATGACCACCATGTACCCATTCTCTGATGGCTACTTCCAGCAGGATAATGCACCATGTCACAAAGCTCGACTCATTTCAAATTGGTTTCTTGAACATGACAATGAGTTCACTGTACTAAAATGGCCCCCACAGTCACCAGATCTCAACCCAATAGAGCATCTTTGGGATGTGGTGGAACGGGAGCTTCGTGCCCTGGATGTGCATCCCACAAATCTCCATCAACTGCAAGATGCTATCCTATCAATATGGGCCAACATTTCTAAAGAATGCTTTCAGCACCTTGTTGAATCAATGCCACGTAGAATTAAGGCAGTTCTGAAGGCGAAAGGGGGTCAAACACAGTATTGTGTTGGTTTTGTATAACACCAACATTGAGTATGGTGTTCCTAATAATCTTTTAGGTGAGTGTATCTTACACTATCTCCCTGTAGAAGCCGTTTTTGTAAAAATAGGCTAATGATTGCATCATAACCATGCGACTCTCTGTTGCACAGTAGAGAAATGACCGTATAGACAGGAGGAGCTCGCAGGCAATCTTTTACTGTCTAAAATCGGGAGAACCCCATAGAGAGACAAAATCTCTGCAAGATTCTGTGATTCAGATTTCACTTTGTACAACTACTAGCAGACGTACAGCTGTCGGACAGGTTGCTCACGTCACATCTGTGTCGTCAAGCTCAGTCTGAGGCTGCGCAGTACCTCAGCCATCAGGACGTGAGCGCTTCTAACTGACTTCACTTTTCTTTGTTGGAGTCTATGGGGTCGCTGTTTCTTTTACTGTCTGTGGTTTTTAGTCTAGATTTAAACTGACAGAGTGTGTCTGCTTCCTGAACAATGCTAGGAAGACTGTTCCTATATAAAGTGTGACCGATTTTCCTTTACCGGCATCAAACATTATTTAAGAATCATCATGAAAATAATTGAAAGTGTAAAACATCACATTTTATTAAAAAAAAATTAATAATAATAGACAATCTTAGCTTAAATAATGTTTGTACATGGGCATTCATTGCAGTCGCACCGCCTGACTTTACCAGCTCATCTCCGTCTGACCGGACGCCTGCGTGAGCTTTAGCCTGTGCACACAGAACGGCTTTAAAACTACTCATCTTTATAACATTCGTTTATATGAACAACCTAAAATTATGCCATAGTATTTTATTTTGAATTACATTTTTTTGTTTTTTATTAAAACGCCTTAGTCTGTTCAGTTGTGTGAACGGTCGCACCACCTGACATTTTGGGTGTTTAAGAGCAGAACATAAAGTAATATTTATTAATTGAATGCTCTGAAAATGAATTAAAACTTGGGGCCAGATTTACTAAACAGGGCAAGTTAGTGTGAGAGCACGATGATCCCATAAAAGTGTGTCGGAGTGTAAAGTTCAGCGCGGGATCTACTGACGACACACACATTAATGAACCCAGAGGCGGCCGGATCATTTCATAATGACCAGCACAATCCACCAGGAGCAGCAGATCAGTGTCACGCTTTCATTAGGTGGTAAATAATGGCACAAACCCCAGTAAACTGATGAGCGCAAACCTTAGTAAATCACCTCATGATTGATTTAAAGACTCTCCTCCTCCCATAAACACTGCGTCTGACGGGAAACTCCTACAAATGCGTAAGATCAGCCGCAGAAATAACCCTGTTCAGGAAATCCTGACGCCAAAAGAGGTAATACATCTGACCCTGGAGCACAAAACCAGTCAAGGGTCGATTTCTGAACTTGAGATGTATAGATCATCTGAAGCTGAATAATAATCATCACTGATGTGTGGTTTGTTAGGACAATATCAAATCTGGAATCTGAGGGTGCAAAAAACTCTAAATATTGAGAAAATCTCCTTTAAAGTTGTCCAAATGAAGTCCTTAGCAATGCATATTACTACTAATAATACATTTATGACATATTTACGGTAGGACATTTACTCAATCTCTTCCTGGAACATGATCTTAATATCCTAATGATGTTTGGCATAAAAGAGAAATGTATAATCTGAATGTATTGTTGGCTATGGCCACAGATATACCCGTGAGACGCAGCGCTGCTGTTGGGCTGCAGGGGCAGAGCTGTCATGAACTGTCATGAGTATTTCTTGCACTTGGACACAGAAATATGCACATCATGCCATTGCCCCGTATCTCTCCATCCCATCTAACCTGATCCCGAAGAGCTGGAGGTGCTGCGTCAGGTCATTTTGATGCACCGATATCAACGGGTAATCAAAGATTGGTGTTTTAGAACAGATTTAAAGATCACTGTCATAAACCGTTGTCAATGGCAGACGATTTCCCAGGCAAACGCCCTGTGTTGTGTTGTTGTTCTCGTGTGTGTGCGGGTGGAAAGATGCACTATTATTTTTTAATTAGGCAGATGCAAACACAATGAGTCACGGCTTCTGGCTGTTGTTGTTCACGTTGTGTTTCTCTGCCAGTCGCGTGCTGTCACTGGCGTCGCTCGAGGGCTTTCCTTTGGGTTTCATTCGTCTCTCTGTGTGCTTGTCTTCACAGGACCCGAGATGTCGCTCGCACCTTAAATCACTTTCCACGCAGCTGGTGAGTTTGTGCTTCATCTTCCGTGTGTTTTCACATTAAACGGTGGGTTGAACTAGTTCAAGAAAGTTCCTAATCACCTGAAACTGCCCAAACGACACCGCGTTAATAAATCACATCAGAGCTCATAGTGTGATATCAGACCCAGCGTGTTATTGCTCAGATACAGATCCGTTCTTCTGCTGAACTCATGATGACCGCAGCGGAGCTGAAAGAGGATGAAGGCCGTTCTGAGAGTTATAAACGTCTCATGAAAGCGTCTGCGTTCACGTATTAGAGCTAGGCTGAAAATATCAAATATATTCTCATTTGGATTCTTAAAGGAATAGTTCCCTTCATACTCAAGTTTTTTGAGGAAAACATTCCAGGATTTTTCTCCACATAATGGACTTCCAACAGTTGAAGGTCCAAATCAATGCAGTTTCAGAGGAAGGGCTTCAGAGACTCTGCACGATCCCAGAGGAATAGGGTCTGATCCAGACAGACCATCCAACATTTTCAACACAAATAAACATTTATAGACTTTTTAACCTCAAATACTCGACTTCAGTGTTGTTGTTCGTCTTCACGGCGTATGTCATCATCAAGTCGGAAAGGTCACATGACGTAGGTGGAAGTACCATTGAAGTCCATTATGTGGAGAAAAATCCTGGAATCCTGGAAAACTGAATTTTTTTTCAACTAAAGAAAGAAAGACATGAAATAATCATTTAAATCCCAAGATTGATCTTTTAGTGGTGTTTTCAGCCGACGTGAACACAACTCCTGCCATCTAATAATCACAATAATCTTTGTTAGTTACAGCAGCAAATAAACATGATAAACATCGGAAGATACAGAACAACTGACTGACATCAATCATGTGTCATGTGATCCTCCATCAGCGCTGGAGAATGACGTCACATGACCATAAACCCCAGAGTCAGCGAGAGGAATCACTCGAGGAGCGTCTGATGCAGATCTGATCACAGTCACTGTAGATTTACTCAATGTTTAATGTGTGTCTGAAATATACGCTTTTATGACTGTCACAGTTTAAATGTTTATATTACAACAACAAAGTGGAGTAGAAACAGCCTAATTATGTCATTAAAAAGTTGAATATGAAACTGCCTTAGGTGTGATTTAAATTGTTGAAATGCTCAGTTTATTAATAGTTTTAACCTGTATTATTATAGTAATGTACTGAGCGGGTTCCCTCTATAGATTACAGCTTTAGTTGAGATTAACATCAAATAATTCAAATCAATAGATACTGAATGGCATAGAGAGCTTGTATGTTGCGTGTGTTTCGACACCTGAGCGGGATGGACCTGAACGTGCGCGTCCTGAAGCGATCTCCCATCATGCCGTGCTCCTGCATGTCTCTGTAGAACAGCTGAAGCATCAGGGTTCCTGGACGGCGTGCTGGCGGCTAAGAATAGCTCAGAACAGAGCGAAGCCGGAGCTATTACAGCTCTTTCTAATTGCAGCCCCAGTGAAACGCGTTCAGTCACGGCACTGCTGGGAGCCGCGCATGCGGACGCAATTTTCACTTCCAATTAAACTGTCGACCTTTGTGCTATAACTCAGAACGTGACTTCTGAACGCTCTGCTGTCTATTATTACCCGTGTTAGTCGAGGTCAGCAGCATGTGATCGGATCCCGTGGGTCACATGACCGCGTCAGGAGATCGGATGAGTGAATAGTACACATACTACACCTACTAGAAACACAGCAGTGTGTGTGTTTAGTCTCAGGTTTTAGACCTGTATTTGTGTAGCTCTTCTCATGACACACGGTTTCAAAGCAGAAAATCATGTTTATAATATCTTAATATCTTCTTGCGTTTATTAGATTAGAGCTGAGCAATGATATAGTTATATTTTGCCACACAATAATAAACCTCTGACTTATTTAATGTCATTGAGGATCAGGGTGTTTCATCCTAAACTAGAATCCACCAGTGAATTAGTGCTGAAATGCTGTAGAGTTTGATTGGACACACGACCTTTGACCTCGACAACCACTGATATCCTAGCAATGCATGGTTATATGGTTAGCAGTATTGTCCCTGTCAACCCGATCAGAAGTGCTGATGACCTAGAGCGTCTGTATCCCATGATGCCGTGCGTTTCCCAGCATTGACAGACGATGAAGCTCATGCTGCCCTTCCTTCAGGAGCTCAATGAAGGTCTCAGCGTCGCTTTATTCACATTGATTTATACAAGCGCTGATCAGTATTGTTCTGGAATCTTCTGGAAACGCGCCCATGTTCCTGAAAGACGCTTCCCTTCCACAGTCATTCCGCCGTGCTGAAGGTGTTTGTGTGTTTCCGGTGAGGTTCTGGGATTATCGGCTGCTTTAATCAAGAGAATATTTGTCGCCTCGTCTGATGTTACCTGAACTAATGCCGCTTAACGTCTAAAAATAAACCTCACTCATTACGTGGATCTGCCAGACTGAACAAACGGAACAGAGGCTTTATCAGGAGATTTAACCGGATCATTTGTGTTTTATAATGCTTTATTTTAATCTCAGACAGATTGATAATGTGGAGGAGATTGGCTTCTGCTTCAGAACGTTTACAGTAGAGCCATTATTCAGTTTCTCATGAATGTTTTATGTAAATGAGCTCTGTTCTGATTGGTGTAGTTCACACGGAACAGGTGTGGGCGGGTCATATGTTGATGAGATGTTTTAGTAAAACATTTATCTAATTTATCTAATTATTTTGATAATTTACACAAAATGATGCTAATTTAAAATGCAGAATAGGCATCTTTATTTCTAACTGGTTTGTTTTCCCATACCTCTGAGATTACAGGTGTTTGGTCATGTGACCAGCAGCAGATCGTGTGTCACACGCTGTCTCTGTGTGTCTTCCTGTTTTCCAGAAAGTGAGCGTTCTCCTCGGCCCATCCGTTTGCCTGCTCTTCACCTTCAGCCTCGGCCTGGTAAGACTGCGTTTAACTGAATTAACCCTGACTGTAACGAGCAGTGTCTGATCTGTGTGCTCATCAGACTTCATTAGCGCTGTGTCAGCCTTCTGTCAAGATCAGTAGTGTCGGTAAACAGCCAATCAGACGACACCACCGCAAAAGAAGATACTTTGAAGAACGTTGGGGGTCAAACAACATCAGACTTTTATTATAAGACCAAAAACTATTTCTATAAATATCTTCTTATGTGTTGCATAGAAGAAAGTCAAACAGGTCTGAACGACATGAGGGAGAGTATGATTTGAATAAACGTGAATAAATAAATTTTATGATTGTGTGCATGAATCGAGTGCGCACTATGTGTAGCACTGGTGTGAGTGCAGGGGTTTATGGGTAAATGGCACCGGCTGCAGCGCTGGTGTGAGCGCAGGGGTTTATGGGTAAATGGCACCGGCTGCAGCGCTAGTGTGAGCGCAGGGGTTTATGGGTAAATGGCACCGGCTGCAGCGCTGGTGTGAGTGCAGGGGTTTATGGGTAAATGGCACCGGCTGCAGCGCTGGTGTGAGCGCAGGGGTTTATGGGTAAATGGCACCGGCTGCAGCGCTGGTGTGAGCGCAGGGGTTTATGGGTAAATGGCACCGGCTGCAGCGCTGGTGTGAGCGCAGGGGTTTATGGGTAAATGGCACCGGCTGCAGCGCTGGTGTGAGCGCAGGGGTTTATGGGTAAATGGCACCGGCTGCAGCGCTGGTGTGAGCGCAGGGGTTTATGGGTAAATGGCACCGGCTGCAGCGCTGGTGTGAGCGCAGGGGTTTATGGGTAAACGGCACCGGTTGCAGGGGTTTATGGGTAAGCGCTGGTTTTTACCCAATGAAGCCAAATAAAGGTTAATCGCTGCTTTTTGGGGATTGGTCTTTGGTTTTGATTGAGATGCTCTTCTGGGAAGACGATGCCTCCAGGGAATCTATAAATACACACGTGCGGAGCTGCAGTAAGTCATTGGGGCGAACGAGGCCTATTAAGGGCTGGCGATCCCGGGAACAGCGTGGAGACATGCGTGTGTCACCGAGAGCAACATGTGTATGTGCTGTTTGTTTGTGGAGGAAGATTTCACTGGCCATTTAGATGAACGACTTCCCGCTTTACGTGTTGACCTGAAGTGACCTTGACCGTGTCCTTGAGCGCTGCATTAAACGCTCTTATATCATCTTTTCAGATCATATCAGTGCAGCTCCTCTGGCAGTTATTTACCCATGATCCTTTCTGTAAAAGGCAGTGTTCTATTTCTGTGGCTCTGGAAAATATTCCTCCTTTCTGCTCTCTTGCCTTATCTGCTGGGCTTTGGAGGACAGAATCCGTAATTTTCCTTTCCTGTTAGGTACATATTTGGTCAGAGATAATAGCAGGGAATTATGGAGCGTCTCCCTCCCGCACGGCTCGTTTCCAGGCCGGAAACAGACAGCGACCGGTCCTGCAGCGGCCCGTAGATGCTATTATTAGCGTCCGCGGCCTGATGCGGCTCGTTCATCTTCCACACGTCTGATTATCTGGGCTGTTGGTGCGGTTTGGGCGGCTGCTGGAGGAACGTCTCTCTCTCTCTCGCTCTCTCTCTGTGAGTTTGACCATGTTTGGTCAAATGTGCTGTGGCAGAACCTGGTGATCCGCGTCCATCCTGTGATTCTGCAGACAATCCTCTACCCTGGTTTGATCGTGTGTGAAGATGATGTAACCTGGTGAATGTCAAAATTAAACTCATTTTTAAAGTGCCCTATGATGCTGTTTTGAAGGCTCCTGCAACAGGTTCTCATGCATCCAAGGTCAAACACACTTTAATTCTCTCACAATCTCCACTGACGCATCAGCTCTTTTCTCAGCGTCTGAAACGCTTCCATCAAGGATTCAGTCTCTCTAAACCCCGCCCCTCTGAGAGCTGCTCTGCTGTGAATGCCTGAATCTCAGCTCTTGACACACAGTGATACGAACAGTAACAATGGCGTGGGTTTGACCATCTCAATCTCAGCAGAAAACAGCGTCTCCTCCACATGAACAACACCAACCAAACTCTTCCAGTCTCAGAGACGACTACAGTGTGTGAGGGCGGGGCTAAGAGACGCTGGACTAGCCAATCAAGACCAGAAGCGGGCATTATGCAAATTAGTTACAAACCTGCGCAGAAGACTTAGACAAAAACTTTTTGTCTGAACTTTGATCGTTGAATCTTTACAGAGCTTTACATTCACAAACAGCTTTATTACACACTATATGACAGGGAATATCCGGGAAAGCACAATCGGCACTTTTAATAGCAGAGGCTTCATTTATTAATTAATTCAGCATCAGCCAATCATACGCTTGGTGATACGAGTAAATGTTGTGTAAATAAACATTTAAAGTCAGTGTGTGAATCGCATCTATTGTCTGTATTGATCAGATCAGATGTGTGCAGATGTTTTTCATTTGAACTCCAGATGTTGGTTTTCCATATTGTTTGTCTGTAAAAGGGAAAATCCTTCCTCCGGCAGAAATCCTTTATTAATAACTGACGGTGTGACGGCGTGTGAGTCTCATCAGTTCTTAGAGATACTAGTTACAGCAGAGCATGCTGGGTAACATGAGGACCTATTTGAAAGCAGAACTATTTGATGGTAGATTTAGGAACTGATAGAGTTAATGTCAGTGCCGGTGTGTGTGCGTGCGGGTGTGTGTGTGTGTGTGTGCAGGTGTGTGCGGGTGTGTGCGTGCGGGTGTGTGTGTGTGTGTGCAGGTGTGTGCGGGTGTGTGAGTATTTGTGTGTGTGTGCGTGCGGGTGCGTGTGTGTGTGTGTGTGTGGCCTGGTAAACCCTGCATTATGGGGACAAAATGTCCCCACAAAGATGGCAATATCAAAAATCTTTGTCCTTGTGGGGACATTTTTTGGTCCCCATGAGGAAAACATCTTATAAATCATACTAAGTGATGTTTTTTGAAAATGTAAAAATGCAGAATGTTTCCTGTGATGGGTAGGTTTAGTGTGTGTGTGTGTGTGTGTGTGTGTGTGATGGGTAGGTTTAGGGGTAGGGGCAGTGTGTGTGTGTGTGTGTGTGTGTGTGTGTGTGTGTGTGTGATGGGTAGGTTTAGGGGTAGGGGCAGTGTGTGTGAGTGTGTGTGTGATGAGTAGGTTTAGTGTGTGTGTGTGTGTGTGTGTGTGTGTGTGTGTGTGTGTGTGATGGGTAGGTTTAGGGGTAGGGGCAGTGTGTGTGTGTGTGTGTGTGTGTGTGTGTGTGTGTGTGTGTGTGTGTGTGTGATGGGTAGGTTTAGGGGTAGGGGCAGTGTGTGTGAGTGTGTGTGTGATGGGTAGGTTTAGTGTGTGTGTGTGTGTGTGTGTGTGTGTGTGTGTGTGTGTGTGTGTGTGATGGGTATGTGTGAGTGTGTGTGTGTGTGTGTGTGATGGGTGTGAGTGTGTGTGATGGGTAGGTTTAGGGGTAGGGACAGTGTAGGGGGATAGAAAATACGGTTTGTACAGTATAAAAACCATTAGGCCTATGGAATGTCCCCATAAAACATGAAAACAACATGTGTGTGTGTGTGTGTGTGCGCGTGTGTGTGTGTGTGCGCATGCAGGTGTGCGTGTGTGTTTTTGTGTGTTGAGAACCGCTTACTGGTGTATTAGTCTGAATGTTTAACTTGACTGACAAACATTACCAGGGTGGGTTTGTTTGCACTAGTCAGGTGAGGCAAACATTCACACACACACACACTCTCTCACACACACACTCTCTCTCTCTCACACACACACACACGTTTACTCCGCTATCGAGATGGGTTAATTCTATAGAATCCATTCTATTGTTTTTATATTTTCTTTTATTATTTTATGCTAGTTATGAATACTGCAACCTAACCGTAACCCACACACCTAACCAAACAGAAAACCTTCAGTATTTACTTTACTTTTATACTGTTTTTACAAACGGCCACATCCCCAAAAGGACATTTTGTCAGGATTAACTCTCTTCTGGGTACAAAATATGGTTTAGTGCGTGCAGCTCTGCAGTGAAACATAAATCTTTTAAAATAATGTTACAGTAGAATGTCTGCTGGGAAAATAAAGTGTAATTAAGCAGAGAGTTACTAAGACTGACTGCTAGTTAACATGCATTTGCAAAGTTACTTATACTTAGTAGAATGTCTCAAGTGGACTATTGAAATTAAGTGTTCAGTGTTCAGTGTTCACTGTCTTCAGTGATGTGTTTGATTGACAGCTGTCTTCAGTGATGCGTTTGATTGACAGCTGTCTTCAGTGATTCGTTTGATTGACACCTGTCTTCAGTGATGTGTTTGATTGACAGCTGTCTTCAGTGATGCGTTTGATTGACAGCTGTCTTCAGTGATGCGTTTGATTGACAGCTGTCTTCAGTGATGCGTTTGATTGACAGCTGTCTTCAGTGATGCGTTTGATTGACAGCTGTCTTCAGTGATGCGTTTGATTGACAGCTGTCTTCAGTGATGCGTTTGATTGACAGCTGTCTTCAGTGATGCGTTTGATTGACGGCTGTTTTCAGTGATGCGTTTGATTGACAGCTGTCTTCAGTGATGCGTTTGATTGACGGCTGTTTTCAGTGATGTTTGATTGACAGCTGTCTTCAGTGATGCGTTTGATTGACAGCGGTCTTCAGTGATGCGTTTGATTGACAGCTGTCATCAGTGATGTGTTTGATTTGACGGCTGTTTTCAGTGATGTTTGATTGACAGCTGTCTTCAGTGATGCGTTTGATTGACAGCTGTCTTCAGTGACGTGTTTGATTGACTGCTGTGTTCAGTTTACTGACTGCAGTAAACCTCGGGATAAACAGAGAGACTAACATTAGCGTTGATGCCATTCTTCTTATGATGTAACGAGTACATCAGGTGTTATGGGAAGTGTTCCCGGTTCCGGCTGACCTAGTTAATGCAGCCTAACAATCATTTACTGATTTGAATAATAGAGATTGATAATGTTTTATGTGTAAGCCATAGTAAAGAGATGCGTTTTTAGTCTAGATTTAAACTGACAGAGTGTCTGCTTCCCGAACAATGCTAGGAAGACTGTTCCAGAGTTTAGGCGCTAAATAGGAAAAGGATCGACCGCCTGCAGTTGATTTTGATATTCTAGGGATTATCAACTGGCCAGAGTTTTGAGACCGCAATAGACGTGATGGAGTATAATGCGCTAAGAGTTCGCTCAAGTACTGGGGAGCTAAACCATTTAGTGCTTTGTAAGTAATAAGCAAGATTTTAAAATTTATACGATGTTTAATAGGGAGCCAGTGCAGTGTTGACAGAACCGGGCTAATATGGTCATACTTCCTGGTTCTAGTAAGAGCTCGAGCTGCTGCGTTTTGGACCAGCTAGAGTTTGTTTATTAAGCGAGCAGGGCAACCACCCGGTAAAGCATTACAGTAATCTAGCCTTGAGGTCATGAACGCATGAATTAACTGTTCAGCATTTTGCATCGAAAGCATGTGCCGTAATTTAGATATATTTTTAAGATGGTAGAATGCAGTTTTACAGATGTTAGAAACGTGGCTTTCAAATGAAAGATTGGTATCAAAGAGCACACCCAGTGCACACTGATGTGTTTGATTGACAGCTGTCTTCAGTGATGCGTTTGATTGACAGCTGTGTTCAGTGATGTCTCAGTGTGTCACGTCTGAACTGCGTCTCTCAGCCGTGTGTCCTCTGCATCCTCACTCATTAATTTGAGTGCTCTTATGAAGCATGGGCCTCTGGGTAATTACACTCGCTGCCGTTTTAAACGGGCTGTAACAGGGGATTGCGCAGCCTTACAGGGACGGATAATTGTCTCATGTGTTCAGCTACTGATCAATCACTGAATCGAGCTCAACCACAGGAGGTTGTGTTCCTAACTAATACTCATGAGATGTTATTTGACTGAAGAGTGTGTACGAGATTATCATTAACACAGAACTGATATCTTAATTAGTTTTGGTTGTGAATTAAATTGTTCAGTTCGTTCAGAACCCCAGCTAACGAAAATCACTTCATAACTGATGAGCTGATCTGAATCATGATTCTTTTGTCTTCTGTTGAGCAGAATCTGAGTGTCTCATATTTGATGAAGTTTCATCATTGATTCTGTTATTTTCGTGTTATCACTGTGGAGCTGCTTTGAAACGATCCGTACTATATAAAGCGCTGTATAAATTTTTCTTGGTTATGTGAACATTAAAGGAATGTTCCATTGTATCATTCTTCAAACATTATGGGAATGCTACTTTTGAATGTTCTCTCAACAAGTGAGTGCATACAACTTTCTGCAGAGTCAATAGCTCTAGACCTCCAAACTTCTGTGGCCTTCAGATGAGCTCAAGAACAGTGCGTAGAGAGCTTCATGGAATGGGTTTCCATGGCCGAGCAGCTCATCCAAGCCTTACATCACCAAGTACAATGGAGCAGTGTGTGGTGTGATCTATAATAATGAATGACCAGTCACGCTTCTCTGTCTGCCAATCCCATGGACGAGTCTGGGTTTGGCGATTGCCAGGAGAACGGAGTTCCAGTGAAATGAACTCTTAATGCTTCAGCACACCAAGACATTTTGGACAATTTCATGTTCCCAACTTTGTGGGAACAGTTTAGGGACAGCCCCTTCCTGTTCCAACATGACTGCGCACCAGTGCACAAAGCGTCGGTCCATAAGCTAAACCATTTAGTGCTTTGTAAGTAATTAGCAAGATTTTAAAATTCATACGATGTTTAATAGAGAGCCAGTGCAGTGTTGACAGAACCGGCTAATATGGTCATACTTCCTGGTTCTAGTAAGAGCTCGAGCTACTGCGTTTTGGACCAGCTGGAGTTTGTTTATTAAGCGAACAGGGCAACCACCCAGTAGAGCATTACAGTAATCTAGCCTTGAGCTCATGAACGCATGAATTAACTGTTCAGCATTTTGCATTGAAAGGATGTGCCGTAATTTAGATATATTTTTAAGATGGTAGAATGCAGTTTTACAGATGCTAGAAATGTGGCTTTCAAATGAAAGATTGGTATCAAAGAGCACACCCAGGTTCCTCACTGACGACGAGGACTTGACAAAGCAGCCATCGAGTGTTAGACAGTATTCTAGGTTACTACGTGCAGAGATTTTTTGCCCAATAATTAAAAATTCAGTTTTTTCTGAATTAAGTTGCAGGAAATTACTAGACATCCAATGTTTTATATCAGCTATGCATTCCGTTAATCTTGTGAATTGGTAAGTTTCGTCAGGGTGTGAAGAAATATAGAGCTGACTATCGTCAGCATAACAGTGAAAACTAATGCCATGCTTCCTAATGATATCTCCCAGTGGTAGCATGTACAGGGTGAAGAGCAACGGTCCTAGCACTGAGCCCTGCGGTACTCCATACTGAACTTGTGATCGGTGTGACATCTCTTCATTTACTGCTACAAACTGATAACGGTCAGATAAGTGTGATTTAAACCATGTCAATGCAGTTCCACTAATGCCAACATAATTTTCGAGTCTATTCAAAAGAATGTTGTGGTCGATAGTATCGAATGCAGCGCTAAGATCGAGTAACACTAATAGAGAGATACAACCACGATCGGATGATAAGAGTAAATCATTTGTAACTCTGATGAGAGCAGTCTCAGTACTATGATACGGTCTAAATCCTGACTGGAAATCCTCAAAGATACCATTTCTTTCTAAAAAGGAACATAATTGTGAAGACACTGCCTTTTCCAGTATTTTTGACAGGAAGGGTAGATTTGAGATCGGCCTGTAATTGACTAATTCTGTAGGATCAAGTTGAGGTTTTTTAATAAGTGGTTTGATAATAGCCAACTTAAAAGTTTTCGGTACATATCCTAATGACAAAGATGAGTTAATGATATTAAGAAGAGGATCTATGACCTCTGGTAGCATCTCTTTTAATAGCCTCGTCGGTATAGGGTTGAGCATACATGTTGTTGATTTAGATGATTTAACGAGTTTTGCCAATTCTTCCTCTCCTATAGCAGTGAATGTGTGTGTGTGTGTGTGTGTGTGTCTTCCTCTTCTATAGCAGTGAATGAATGTTTTTTCCTCAGTGACACAACAATGCTCTGTCTGATGTGATACTGTAGTAGACGCCTGCATAGTTATAATTTTATTCCTAATATTGTCAATCTTACACGTAAAGAATTTCATAAAGTAATTACTGCTGTGCTGTTTACAACCATAAGAAGTTGAAGCTTTATTTTTGGTTGTGTTTGTTTTCTTCTAAGAGAGTCGAGAAATAAGCAGATCTAGCAGTTTTTACGGCCTTTCTGTATGCGATCATGCTCTCTTTCCACGAATTACGAAAAACCTCTAGTTTTGTTTTCTTCCAGCTGCGCTCCATTTTTCTGGCTGCTGTTTTAAGGGCCCGGGTGTGCTCGTTGTACCACGGCGTTGGACTATTTTCTTTAATCTTCTTTAAGCGCCGGGGAGCAACTGTGTCTAAAGTGCTGGAAAAAAGAGAGTCAATAGTTTCTGTTGCAAAATCGAGTTCCTCTAGGCTATCTGGGATGCTGAGGAGATGAAACTGATGAGGAAGATTATTTAAAAAGCAATCTTTATTGGCGGCAGTGATAGTTCTGCCATATTTGAAGCGAGGGGACGGCTTTGCAGCCTTAGCTAAATTAAGTATACATGATACTAGGTAATGATCTGAGATGTCGTCGCTCTGCTGCAGAATTTCAACGGTATCAACATTTATACCATGTGACAGTATTAGGTCTAAAGTATGATTACAGCGATGAGTGGGTCCTGACACATGTTGCCTTGCTCCAATAGAGTTTAGAATGTCTCTAAATGCCAATCCCAATGCGTCTTTTTCATTGTCTACATGGATATTAAAATCACCAACAATTAGTGCTTTATCTGCAGCCAGTACTAACTTGGATAGAAAATCAGCAAATTCTTTAATAAAGTCTGTATTGTGCCCTGGTGGCCTGTATACAGTAGCCAGCACAAATGTCAAACGGGATTTATCAATTACACTACATAACACTTCATAAAGCACCAAAACTTCAAAAGAATTATATTTGAAACTAGACGTCTGAGTAATACTGAAAATATTATTATAAATTACAGCAACCTTTACCTTTCAGACGCAGCTCGTGTTTATAATAATAATCTTGGGGGGTGGACTCATTTAAAGTAATGTAGTCGTCAGGTTTTAGCCAGGTTTCTGTCAAATACAGCACATCTAGATTATTATCTGTAATCATATCATTAACAATAAGCGCTTTTGGGGAAAGGGATCAAGTATTCAGCAACCCGAGCTTTATCATTTGTTCATCTGTATTATATCTGTTGTTTATTTGTTTGACATCAATTAAGTTCTTGATGTTTTTTTGTATTTACTAATTCAGGGAACAGACACAGTCTCTATGTGATAATATCTAGGTGAAAGAATCTCTATGTGTTGGGATTTATCAGATTCTGGTGACGTGAGACAGCTAGCAGACAGTCGGTTTAGCCAGTTTGTCTGCTTCCTGACCTGGGCCCCAGTTAGTCAAGGTTTAGCTCTAAGACCATGTGCCGAATTACTAGAGAGAAGAGCAGCACCACTCCAAGAAGGATGGATGCCGTCCCTCTTCAACAGGTCAGGTCTGCCCCAAAAGCTTTTCCAATTGTCTATGAACCCCATGTTATTTTGCGGACACCACTCAGACAACCAGCCATTGAGTGATGATAGTCTGCTAAGTATCTCATCACTCCTTTTAACGGGGAGGGGACCAGAACAAAAAACAGCATCTGCCATTGTACTTGTGAGTTCACACACCTCTTTAATGTTAATTTTGGTGATCTCCGACTGGCGAAGTCGAACATCGTTAGTACCGACGTGAATAATAATCTTAGAGAATTTACGACTAGCTTTAGCCAGCACTTTTAAATTAGCTTTGATGTCAGGTGCTCTGGCTCCCGGTAAACATGTGACTATGGTGGCCGGTGTATCTATTTTCACGTTCCGTGTAATAGAATCGCCAATAACTAGGGCACTTTCAACAGGATTCTCAGTGGGTGCGTCACTGAGTGGGGAGAACCTGTTTGATGTTCTAATCGGAACGGAAGAGTGTTTTTTTTGATCCGCGACTATGCCGCCTCACCATTACCCAATTGCCCTGCTGCACGGGCTCTACTGCCGGAACCAAACAATGTACAACGTTCACTAAGCTAGTCGCATCCAAAGCAGTGTCTAAAGCTGTTACATTCTCACTACTCTCAAATAAAGTCTGGATGCGTGTCTCTAATTCTGAAATCTTCTCCGTCAGCCTGGCTATCTCCTTACATTTATCACATGTGAAGCCCTGTTCGCCAACGGAGACAGATACACTAAACATGAAACATGCGGTGCAAGTGACAATGACTGGAGAAGAAGACATGGCTTACCGTATTTGTTGATTAATCCAATTTACCAAAGTTGTTTAATGGAGTCTATTTACTAATCCAACTCACCACGGTTGTTTAGTGAACTCAGAACAGGAAACCCGGTTGCAGAGATAGCAAGCTAACAGGCTAGCGAAAAGCTAACGTGTGATAGTGATTTAGATTAAAAGCTAGTGATGTCAGATTTAATGTGGTAGGCAATGTTAGACAATATATGAAGATGAGTAGGTTATAATTAGCAGTTTAAACAACAGAGAATTATATCAAATAAAAATTCCAAAAGAGCAGAGCAGAGCACATGCGAGCACAGCAGCAACAGCAAACAGGGTAGACAGGAGCAATCGAAGACAGGAGCAATCAATCAAAGGGTGGGCTGACTCCATATTAAACCCTACGGATTAAGAATGGGATGGCATTAAATTTCATGTGCATTTAAAGGCAGGCGTCCCAAAACTTGGCAATATAGTGTATATAAATTAAAACATTTTTGAAAAAACACTCTATGAACAATGTATAAATGTTTTTGTGCTAACATTTTCAGAACATTATTACAGACCAGATAACTTGACCCTTCTGTTAATGTTACTGGAAGAACGTTTGTTCATAACTTTGAGAGAACCTTGCCAGAACATTAGCTAAAGTTAAAGTTAGCTGGGACAGCAGCAAATAAAAAAAAGACTCCTTTAACACGCTTTATGCTGCACTTCATATTTCCCATCATCCTCTGTTGTAGGGTTAGGCCGTAACTCCTTCTGTTTGATATGCATGAATATGCAGCACATCTCCTGAATATTAATGTGCTCTGATTTAATATTTATCAGTGGGTTATTTATAACGCTTCCATGTCTCAGTGTCCGGCGTGTTTCCCAGCGGATGCAGCGAGACACTGTCCTGTTTGGGATATCTCGCCGTCAGCATGTTGAATCTGTTTTAGTGTTCAGCGAATGGCTGCGGACATGAATATTCACTTGACGGCTGATATAAAACACAATGCTTTCTTTCTTTCAGATTAAAGCTCTACTGCGGATTCATTTCTGCGTCACGTTTTCATGTTTTGGCTGATGAAATGCTTCACGCCTTATAAAGTCATGATTCAGATCAGCTCAGGGTTAGTTCTGATAGTGTCAGTGCAGTCAGATCGATGATATTTGGTGTTCATTCACAAAATAATTTTCTTTTCAGATGCACCAAAGACACAAGAACTGAAACGGCTGAATATCTGTGAAGTCATATTACAATCCAGTGTGTTTTCAGAGTGTTTTCTGGATGTTAATGTGGTTTATTTCCCATCATGCCTGTGTTCCAGGTCTGTGAGCAGTCATGACCAAATCATACGAGTTCAACTGGCAGAAACGCGTTCCTGACTTCCTGCAGGACGGAGCCACGTTCGATCGATTCGATGAGGTAAACGTCCTGATCTCGTCACACACTCACACGCACTTTCTCTCACACACACTGCTTGTTTTGGCATTTCCTGTGTAACTCAATCAAGCTCTTACAGCTGAAATGATGCTCAGGACATAAACATCCACAGATGCTCGTCAGATGGGTTCTGAGTAACAGTCCATGTTCATGTGGATTCACTGACTGTCTGTTTGTGATTTCTCTCATCTTTAGTTCAGTTTTCTACTGTAGGTCTGATTGATTAATGTGCCGTCCGACATTCGAAGGCAAACGCCACCTGATGTGGTGGGTGTCAAATGTGTTTGGCCGCAGTAAAATCATCTTTGCGGGACGATGAAGAACATCTCTCGTTAATTGACGTGGGCATCTTGATTAATGCGGCAGATGTATCGCACAGGAGCTGGGGTGTAAATAAGAAGGAAGTCTCATGGAGAGCAGTTACAGTTCAGCCAGATCCTACAGGGCAGCAGACGGTGAAACTGTGCTGCCGGCGGCCATCTTGGCTCGTGTGTTCCGCTGAAGGCCGCGGACGGTGAACTCATTAGCTGAGCCCGCGGGTGACTGAGGCTTTTACTGCCAAACTCAGAGGGAATGTTTGCTGTGTGATGGTTTCCACAGAAATATGAAGCCGCAGCTCACCTGTTTTCAACACTGATAATAATCAGAAATGTTTTTGGAGCAGCAAATCAGAAATTAGAATGCTATTATTTGTAGTTCTGAGCACGAGCACTAGTGACGACTGACACTACCCGTTTCTCTCTGGTGTGTTGTATATTTCTCCTGCTGCGTTTGGTTCTGTTACAATCTATTTTCAGACTGTCAGACTCTTCAAACGCACTACACACACTTCTGCAGTACCAGGTTTATTGACTCGTCTTTGACTAACACAAACGCTAACCGGCTATAGACATCAAACTGTGACATGATGATGATGATGATGATGATGATGATGGTTTGTGACAGCAGCTGTAATGATTGATGAGATGATTGTGGATCAGTTGCGTGTTCTGATACAATCATATCAGTCGCTCTGGTGATGTTCCTGTTAAACGGTGTTGACTTCAAACACACAAATACACACAAACACACATAAACACACACTCACACACACTCATGCACCTGTCACATGTTTAATGACGTGTGTTTGTCTGTCCAGAATAACGCTCATCATCTGGTGTGTTTTTCAGGATCCCTTCGCCTTCGAGCCCAGCTGCCATTTCAAAGTCGACGAGTTTGGCTTCTTCCTCACGTGGAAAAGTGATGGAAAGGTGCGACTGATCTGTTTAATGCAACTGATGTAATCACTGTGTTTCCTCAAATCTTCATTGTTTCTCTTCAGACTCTGAGATCATGTGTTTTGAAAGCTTAAATTGTAAGCCTATAAATGTATTTGATTGACTTTCTATTTCTGAGAGTGAACTGTCTGTCAGCAGAAATTTGCCTTGACGAGCTGTGTATTGTTATTCATATTCACACTAGATCAAGCACATTAATTGAGTAATTAAAACAGCATCATTAGTTAAATCTATGACCTTGTGTCCTGCAGGAAGGTCAGCTGCTGGAATGTTCTCTGATCAACAGCATCCGTCCTGGAGTCGTGCCGAAGGTAAAGATGTCTGATTCCTGATCAATAACAAACAAACACATGAGTCATTCAGATGAGTTGATCATGATTCGCTGATGCAAAAGTTACGCTCTTGAAAGTGTCTGACATACTGAAGAATTTAGTTAGTTAGTTCTAACATCACTAAACGGCCCTTATTTTCCAGAAAATGTTGCTAACATTCCCATTAAGTTATGAAAATTTTATTTCTGAATGTTCTCTGAACATTCAAAACGTCCAGTTTTTTAAATGTTTAAAAAAAAAAATGTTGGTTATGTGAACGTTAAGGGAACATTCCATTGTATCATTCTTCAAACATTGTGGGAACGTTACTTTTGAATGTTCTCTGAATGTTCTGAAACAAGTAGCAACATTTAAACAACATTTAGATGAATGTCCAACTAAAACATTTCAGATAAAACATTCCATGAAAGATGTATAAATAGTGATTTTGTGATTAACGTTTTGAGAACATTATTAAAGACCTTGATTATTTTGAATGAACATTCGATTAATGTTACTGGAAGAATGGTTGTTCATAACTTTGAACCTTTGTTAAGATCAGGACGAGATTCTCAAAACTAAATTTATTTCTAGTATTAGCACACAAATGGGCAAAATCAGTCAACAGAAAAAATAATTAAATCCAGCTGAGGGCGCTGGGCAGCTCAATTACAGCCATCAAGAAAACAGGAGGAAGAGATACAGGAATGTATTGAGGTGCCCGGCTGGGTGGGGTGACACGTCTGGCAGAGAGATCCCTGATGGGCGAGAGAAGCCGGTCCTGAGGAACGGGAAGCAAGCCAGGGCAGGAGCAACAAACTAAAAGAAACAAAACTGGCACTGGAGCCTGGAAACAGGACACAAACATGATTAAACTTGACAAGGCAAGATATTACAGCTGACTGGAGTGCATGGTGTACATAAATAACAATCTGGCACAAGACAGCGAACACGAGAGGAATAATTAGGGAAGATAATGAGGAGGGCTAACCGATGACAATTTACAAGAGGCTATCCTGAGAGGCAGGTCCTTGGTAAACAGCCATACCTTTTGACCACACACATAGTGAGGTGGGGAAGATCCTATGTTGGTCCTTCTAGAAGTCCGGGCCTGGACCCTCTCAGCCGTCCTCCAGGCGTGGCGTCAGTGCTGGATTAAGGCCAAGGCAGACAGGACCACAGCGTCGGGTACCTGTGAAGGAAACACAGGGGGTTGGTAACTAATGGAACACTGAAATGAGGAATACCCATAGATGCTACCGGCAGGGGTTGTGGGCATACTCGACCCACGACAACTGCTGATTCTGGGAGGTCAGGGAGCATTATTGGCTCGCAGTGAAAACATGAAGAGAGACTTGCAGAGGCCCCGATCAGTTGACAGAATTCTTTGCAAAACTGGGAAACAAACTGTGGCCCCCTATCAGAAACCACATTAACTGGAAGGCCATGAATCCGGAACATGTGGTCAACATAATTTGAGCAGTTTCCTTGGCTGAGGGGAGTTTGGGCAAGGGAATGAAATGGACTGCCTTGGAGAGACGGTCTACTAGCGCAAGGATGGCGGTGTTATCTCTCAAAGGCGGGAGGCCAGTGACGAAGTCAAGGTCCAGGTGTGACCATGGACGGGAGGTAATGGGCAAGGGCTTGAGCAGACCAACCGGCAGGAATTCTTGATCTGTGCAAATGTTGAGCAGGCCAACACAAACTGCCTGACATCTGGGCTCATGGAGGGCCACCAAAACCGCTGGAAGGTGGCAGCCAGCAATCTCAGAATTTCTGGGTGACAGACCAGCCTTTTTTTGTGTCCCCACTGGGGGCCGATCAAGCCTGGTGTGAGCTCAACCTCCTCGCTGAACGGATGTACTTTAGGTTCTTATGATATGTCCAGAGCAGAAGGGGCTTCGCTGACCCCTCCAGCCCATGACGCAACTCACCCAAGGCCAACCTAAGCTCCATTATCAATGTAGTAGTTATGTTCAGTTGATGAGAGAAGGCGGCGCAGGAGTGCACCTTCCCATCCTAAGGGCTCCACATAAAACCCCTACATTGGAGGAATCCACCTCAACAATGAACTACCATTCAGGATCTGGAATAGAGAAAACAGGAGCAAAGATTAAACTAGACTTAAAAGCATCAATGGACCCTTGAGCCTGACTATTCCATCTAAACGGTACCTTGATGGAGGTGAGAGCCATTATGGGTGCAGCCACCTGACTGATGAATTTCCTAATGAAGTTCCTAATGAAGCACCTAAAAACCCCAGGAACCGTTGGGGCAAACCCCAGGAACCGCTGCAGAGCCTTACGGGTGATGGCGACTGGCCACTCGGCTACGGCCCTTACCTTAGTTGGATCAGCCCTGATCTCTTTACCTGAGATGACATACCCCAGGAATGTGACCGACTTGGAGTGGAACTCGTACTTTTCCGCCTTGACAAAAAGCGGGTTGAAGGACCTGGTTTATGTGCTAGTGTTTTAGTTTTAGTGTGCACCTGTGGGGAAAAGATGAGAATGTCATTGAGGTACACTAAGACAAACCATGTCTTTCAGCACATCATTAACCAAGGCCTGGAAGACAGCTGTATTCAAGATTCAAGAGTTTTATTTGTCACATACACAGTTATATACAGAATATACAACCAGCAGTGAAATGTAAACAGGTCCGCTCCATGGACAGTGCAAATTCACAGTTAAAAACACAAGGAGGAAATTATATATATGTATATATATATGTATATATATGTATATATATGTATATATATGTATGTATGTATGTATGTATATGTATGTATATATATATATATATATATATATATATATATATATATATATATATATATATATATATATATATATATATATATATATATATCTGTAGAGTTGTAAATAAATCAAGTCAAGTAGAAAAATAAATAAATAAATAAATAAATAAAGAAGTGGAATAAAATAAGTGAAGTAAACTGTGCAGTGAGTAAACTGTAGACTTATAAATATGTGGTTAACAAATGTATAAGAGTATAATGTGCAAACAGGTTTATAACAGGTTGTTACACAGTAACAACGAGAACAGAAAGTGCAGTGCAATGTCAGTGTATCGATGTTTATCCTGAAGTGAAGTCACGTGATGTTAAGTGACTGAGTTCAGGAGTCTGATGGCCTGGGGGAAG
Source organism: Paracanthobrama guichenoti (assembly GCA_018749465.1). NCBI lineage: Eukaryota > Metazoa > Chordata > Actinopteri > Cypriniformes > Gobionidae > Paracanthobrama > Paracanthobrama guichenoti. Next base: position 578,230 of record JAGHMJ010000032.1, on the reverse strand, counting down.
AAGCTCCTCCTGAGTCTCTCAGTTTTGGCCATCAGGCTTCGGAAGCGCTTACCAGATGGCAGCAGCGTGAAATGAGGGTTTGCAGGGTGATTAGAGTCCTTGATGATCTTAGTAGCTCTACCTTTGCAGCGTTTGGTGTAGACGTCCTGCAGAGACGGGAGAGCTGACCCTGAGATACGCTCGGATAAGCGCACGACTCTTTGCAGGGCTTTGCAGTCATGACTGGTGCTGTTCCCATACCACGCTGTGATGCACCGAGTTAATACACTTTCTATTGCCCCTAAATAGAAAGTTTTCAGGATAGCTGGTGAAACCCTGAATTTCCGCAGGTGGTACAGTCTTTGCCTGGCTTTTTTCACCTGTGTCTGAATGTGAGCAGTCCAGGTCAGGTCCTCGGAGATGTTTACTCCCAGGTACTTGAAGCTGCTCACTCTCTCTACTGGTGACCCGCTGATCATGAGAGGGGAGTATGTCCGTTGCTGTCTCTTCCTGAAGTCCACAATAAGTTCTTTGGTCTTGCCAACATTCAGAGAGAGACAGTTGTCCTGGCACCATGATGTTAGATGCTCCACCTCGTCCAAGTATGCCGTCTCATTGGTGTTGGATATGAGGCCCAGGACAACAGTATCATCAGCAAATTTGATGATAGAGGTGGAGCTGTGTGTGGACAAACAGTCATGCGTGTAGAGAGAGTAGAGCAGGGGACTCAGGACACAGCCCTGTGGAGCTCCCACACTCAGGGTGATGGAGGAGGAGGTGGACTGGCCTATTCTCACCACTTGAGGCCTGCCAGTGAGGAAGTCCTCAATCCAGTGGCAGAGAGAAGGATTCAGGCCGAGATCCAGGAGTTTGGCGGTTAGCTTGATGGGAACTATGGTGTTAAAGGCTGAGCTATAGTCAATAAATAGCAGCCTTACGTAGTTCCCACTTTTGCTGTCGATGTGAGTGAGGGAGGAGTGGAGGACATGAGAGATGGCATCTTCAGTCGATCTATTGGGACGATAGGCAAACTGAAGAGGGTCCAAAGTGTCAGGAATGAAGGAGCAAATGGTGTTTTTAATGAGCCTCTCAAAGACCTTCATGACTATAGACGTGAGAGCCACTGGACGATAGTCATTTAGGCAAGAGGGTTTACTGTTCTTAGGGACAGGGATGATGGTGGATTTTTTGAAGGCGGTGGGGACCACAGATGTAGCGAGGGACTCATTAAAGATAGATGTAAACAACCTGGCGAGCTGATCAGCACAGGACCGCAGAACACGACCTGAAATACCATCCGGCCCAGCAGCTTTCCTGACGTCCACACGCTTGAGTGCCCTCCGAACTTCATCCTCCGAGACAGAGATCACGTGGTTGTTGCTGCTCTGAGTGATTCCCTCTGACGCGCCACTTGGCGGAGTCGCGTTGCCGTGGTTACAGTCAAAGCGAGCGTAGAAAGAGTTTAACTCGTTCACAAGCAACGGATCAGCTCTGACCTCTGCAGAGGATTTAGATCCAAAAGAACAGATGGACCTAGCGTTAGTCTTCCACTTATCCCCATCAAGAATCTGCACCAGGTGGTAAGTGGAGGTCTAACTTGGTGAAGACCTGGGCTCCCTGCAATAACTCAAAAGCAGATGACATGAGAAGTAGGGGGTTCTTCACGGTGATGTTGTAGTCAATGCAGTAGGGAGCTGTCTTCTCAATGAAGAAGAACCTAGCCAGGGTGGGTGAAGATAACGGACTGATGAAGCCGGCATTGAGAGATTCTTGAATACACCTGTCCAAAGCCAAAGCCTCACCTGTCCAGACCATGCTGGTGCAGATGAAGAATCCAGGTCTACCAAGGAATCCAGGTCACAAGGCAACTCTTGGGTGGCGATTTCATCCTGGGTGTTGACATCCAGCCCCTCAAGAAACCTGGAACCCAGAGCCCCCTCATGAGGCTGCTAACACCCTGCGAGAGCCATGCCAACCAGGAAGCTGCCTCATCTCCTCGGGCAGACCGGTTGAACACATTTCCTCACAGAAGTATTTAAAATATCGACAAAAGGGTGCTCATGCATCCCATATGGCAGTTCCCCACAAGCTTCACCGGTGAGCAGAGTTAAGACATCCTCTGGAGTCCTTGGTGGCACGGGGCTGCAGAGCAAACACCAGAGATCTGAGATGGAAACGGTGGCAAGAGTTAGGAGTTAATTTCTAGAATCAGCACACAAATGGGCAAAAGCAACAGAAAGAAATTCTGGTGCTGGGCAGCTCATTTCCCACGTTCTGGCAAGGTCATGACAGTTATCTGGTCTTTAATAATGTTCTCTAAACGTTAGCACAAAAGCATTATCTGTACGTCGTTCATGGAGCGTTTTATCTGAAATGTTTTAGCTGAACGTTTTAAATGTTACTGCTTGTTTCAGAGAACATTCAAAAGTAATGTTTGAAGAATGATAAAATGGAATGTTCCCTTATTGTTTGCATAACTAAGAATTTTTTTAAAAATACATTTAAAAACTGGACATTTTGAACCTTCAGAGAACATTCAGAAATAATGTTTTCATAACTTATTGAGAACGTTAGAAAGTGTTGTTAGAGCAAATGTTTGTTAGCTAGGTCAGCTGATGTTCATGTTCTTTGGACATTCAGGAGAAACAGTGAGAACTCTGTTACTGTGTTTGCTTTACCTCTGCACTCGAGTGCTGTTGACAGTCAGAGATTAGATTTCATATTCTGTGTGTGCGTGTGTGTCAAATATTGACTGGCGTGTGTCGCTGTGCAGCCGCGCCTTTCTGTAGTGTTTGTCTGGTACAGTCACAGCAGGAAGTGACTTTACGGACCGTTTACCTGCGTGTGTGTGTGTGTGTGTGTGTGTGTGTGTGTGTGTGAGAGAGAGAGGCCAGTGGGCGGCTCATGTTTACAGGACCTGATGGTAACCTGCTTTAGCTGCTGTTTGCTAAGCAGGAGGTGATGTGTGCCTATGGCCACGTTAATAGACGCGTTTGCTGTGATCCATCACATTCACAGTGTTTGGTTTCATACAGGAATCGAACACACACGCCTCTCGCAGCTGATCTGTTCAGATATTTTAACATCATTTGCCCTGTAACATTAATAGAAAAATGTTATCTAGTCTTTAATAATGTTCTCAAAATGTTAGCACAAAAACATAATTTATACATCATTCATGAGTGTTTTTTCTGAAACGTTTCATCTGTTTTAAATGTTACTGCTTGTTTCAGAACTTTCCCGTAATGTTTAAAGAATGATGAATAATGTTCTCTTAACATTCACAACTCAACATGAGTGAATTTAATACAGCTCTTATTTTATCCAGCAGTTTTTGCATTGTAATCTCTCTTTATTGAAATGAATCATGAATGATCAGGTTTGAACTGTTCATTGTGAGCTCAGCAGTTTTGAGGGTTAGGTTAGGGTTAGGTGTCGTAAACCGCTTCACCTTCCTTCCAGATACAATAAGTTTCATCTGAATCCAGACTAATTGATCCTGTTGATCTGTTCGTTAGACTGTTATTGTGGAGACATGATCTGATGCTGAGCATGTTGAGTCCGTGTTTTCAGCTGCATGTTCCATGTTTTTGTTCTGTTCTTAAGGACTCAAAGATCCTGGCGTCTCTGGAAGCTGCCGGAAAGAACGAGGCAGATCTGGATGGTCGCATCATCTGCGTGTGCAGCGGCACGGACCTGGTCAACCTCAGCTTCATGTACATGGTGACCGACAACACGGACACTGCCAAGGTAACCGTTACCACGGCAAACACTTCACATCAGGCAGTTTCTGCATTAACTTCTAAATCTAATTATAAAATTATGTTTTTACTCCAATTCGTTGTTGAAATATAATCATTTATACACAGTGGCTAATTTATTTAAACACACATTAATAATCCAGACATCAGTAACAGGTAGAATATAATGAATATATAGGTTAATATAATGAACATATAGGCTAATATAATGAATATATAGGTTAATATAATGAATATATAGGCTAATATAATATAAACATATAGGCTAATATAATGAATATATAGGCTAATATAATGAATATATAGGCTAATATAATGAACATATAATATAATGAACATATAGGCTAATATAATGAACATATAGGCTAATATAATGAACATATAGGCTAATATAATGAATATATAGGTTAATATAATGAACATATAGGCTAATATAATGAACATATAGGCTAATATAATGAACATATAGGCTAATATAATGAATATATAGGCTTATATAATGAACATATATAGGCTAATATAATGAATATATAGGCTAATATAATGAATATATAGGCTAATATAATGAACATATAGGCTAATATAATGAATATATAGGCTAATATAATGAACATATAGGCTAATATAATGAATATATAGCTAATATAATGAACATATAGGCATATAATGAACATATAGGCTAATATAATGAATATATAGGCTAATATAATGAATATATAGGTTAATGTAATGAACATATAGGCTAATATAATGAACATATAGGCTAATATAATGAACATATAGGCTAATATAATGAATATATAGGTTAATGTAATGAACATATAGGCTAATATAATGAACATATAGGCTAATGTAATGAACATATAGGCTTATATAATGAATATATAGGCAAATATAATGAACATATAGGCTAATGTAATGAACATATAGGCTAATATAATGAATATATAGGCTAATATAATGAACATATAGGCTTATATAATGAACATATAGGCTAATATAATGAATATATAGGCTAATATAATGAACATATAGGCTTATATCATGAACATATAGGCTAATATAATGAATATATAGGCTTATATAATGAATATATAGGCTTATATAATGAACATATAGGCTAATATAATGAATATATAGGCTAATATAATGAGCATATAGGCTAATATAATGAGCATATAGGCTAATATAATGAACATATAGGCTAATGTAATGAACATAAGGCTAATGTAATGAACATATAGGCTTATATAATGAACATATAGGCTAATATAATGAATATATAGGCTTATATAATGAATGAATATATAGGCTAATATAATGAACATATAGGCTAATATAATGAATATATAGGCTAATATAATGAACATATAGGCTAATATAATGAATATATAGGCTTATATAATGAATATATAGGCAAATATAATGAATATATAGGCTTATATAATGAACATATAGGCTAATATAATGAATATATAGGCTAATATAATGAACATATAGGCTTATATAATGAACATATAGGCTAATATAATGAATATATAGGCTAATATAATGAACATATAGGCTAATATAATGAACATATAGGCTTATATAATGAATATATAGGCTTATATAATGAACATATAGGCTAATATAATGAACATATAGGCTAATATAATGAATATATAGGCTAATGTAATGAACATATAGGCTAATGTAATGAACATATAGGCTAATGTAATGAACATATAGGCTTATATAATGAACATATAGGCTAATATAATGAATATATAGGCTAATATAATGAAATATATAGGCTAATATAATGAACATATAGGCTAATGTAATGAAACATATAGGCTAATGTAATGAACATATAGGCTTATGTAATGAACATATAGGCTAATGTAATGAACATATAGGCTAATGTAATGAACATATAGGCTTATATAATGAACATATAGGCTAATGTAATGAATATATAGGTTATATAATGAATGAATATATAGGCTAATATAATGAACATATAGGGTTATATAATGAACATATAAGCTTATATAATGAATATATAGGCTAATATAATGAATATATAGGCTAATATAATGAACATATAGGCTAATATAATGAACATATAAGCTAATATAATGAATATATAGGCTATTATAGGTCATATATAGGCTAATATAGGTCATATATAGGCTAATATAATGAATATATAGGCTAATATAATGAATATATAGGACTAATATAATGAATGAATATATAGGCTAATATAATGAATGAATATATAGGCTAATATAATGAATGAATATATAGGCTAATATATATGAATCTAATATTGAATATTGAATAATATAATGAATATATATAGGCTAATGAATATATAATGAACATATAGGCTAATATAATGAATGAATATAGGCTAATATAGGTCAATATATAGGCTAATATAATGAATGAATATATAGGCTAATATAATGAATATATAGGCTAATATAATAATGAACATATAGGCTAATATAATGAACATATAGGCTAATATAATGAATGAATATATATAGGCTAATATAATGAATGAATATATAGGCTAATATATATTGAATCTTGAATCTTGAATAATGAATGAATATATAGGCTAATATAATGAATGAATATATAGGCTTATATAATGAATGAATATATAGACTAATATAATGAACATATAGGCTAATATAATGAATGAATATATAGACTAATATAATGAACATATAGGCTAATATAATGAATGAATATATAGGCTAATATAATGAACATATAGGCTAATATAATGAATGAATATATAGGCTAATATAATGAATATATAGGTGTTACATGTTGTAATCTCCTGAACATGTTCCGTTCTCCTATACATGAATATATAGGCTAATATCCCGCCACTCCTGCGTTTCCATGGTCATAATGAATATGATTCACTTGTCCCAGCTGTGTCCTGTTAATTAATCTAATTATCACCTTGTTTCCCGTGTATTTAAGCCCTCTGTGTGAGTTAATATAATGAATATATGTCGGTAATATCGTGAATATATAGTTTAATATAATGAATATCCTGCCTAATATAATGAATATATAGGCTAATATATGAATTCGAGTAATATAATGAATATGTGAGTTTAATATAATGAAATCGTAGTTAATATAATGAATAATATAATATAATGAATATATAGGCTAATATAATGAACATATAGGCTATATATAATGAATATATAGGCTAATATAATGAACATATAGGTTAATATAATGAATATATAGGCTAATATAATGAATATATGGGCTAATATAATGAATATATAGGCTAATATAATGAACATATGGGTTAATATAATGAATATATAGGCTAATATAATGAATATATGGGTTAATATAATGAATATATAGGCTAATATAATGAATATATAGGCTAATATAATGAATATATAGGCTAATATAATGAATATATAGGCTAATATAATGAATATATGAGTTAATATAATGAATATATAGGCTAATATAATGAATATATGGGTTAATATAATGAATATATAGGCTAATATAATGAATATATAGGTTAATATAATGAAATATATAGGCTAATATAATGAATGAATATATAGGCTAATATAATGAACATATAGGCTAATATAATGAATGAATATATAGACTAATATAATGAACATATAGGCTAATATAATGAATGAATATATAGGCTAATATAATGAACATATAGGCTAATATAATGAATGAATATATAGGCTAATATAATGAATATATAGGTGTTACATGTTGTGTTCTCCTGTCACATGTTCCGTTGTTCAGTTTTCCCGCCACTCCTGCGTTTCCATGGTCACCCTCATTATGAGTTCACTTGTCCCAGCTGTGTCCTGTTAATTAGTCTAGTTATCACCTTGTTTCCCGTGTATTTAAGCCCTCTGTGTGCCCTTAGTGTTTGTCGGTTCTCGTTCACGTTTGTTGGTGTTTTTCCTGCCTGTTTCCCGAGTTTATTATTAAAGTATCCGTTCGAGTTCTCCTTCGCGCTTTGTGAGTTTGTTCCACACCAAATCGTAACAATAGGCTAATATAATGAATGAATATATAGGCTAATATAATGAATATATGGGACTAATATAATGAATATATAGGCTAATATAATGAACATATGGGTTAATATAATGAATATATAGGCTAATATAATGAATATATGGGCTAATATAATGAATATATAGGCTAATATAATGAACATATAGGTTAATATAATGAATATATAGGCTAATATAATGAATATATGGGTTAATATAATGAATATATATAGGCTAATATAATGAATATATAGGCTAATATAATGAATATATAGGCTAAATAATAATGTTAATATAATATATATAGGCTAATATAATGAATATATAGGCTAATATAATGAATATATGAGCTAATATAAATATATAGGCTAATATAATGAATATATATGGGCTAATATAATGAATATATAGGCTAATATAATGAATATATGGGTTAATATAATGAATATATGGGTTAATATAATGAATATATAGGCTAATATAATGAATATATAGGCTAATATAATGAATATATGAATATATAGGCTAATATAATGAATATATAGGCTAATATAATGAACATATAGGCTAATATAATGAGCATATAGGCTAATATAATATAATGAACATAGGCTAATATAATGAATGAATATATAGGCTAATATAGGTCATATATAGGCTAATATAGGTGATATATTCAGTGAGAGCTGATTTCTCTAGTGAACTCACAGCTGTGGACACTGAAGGACTCCTGAGGTAAATGTGATGCTCATTGTTCTCCAGCTGTTTTATTGACGTCTCTCCGCCGTTGAGACACTGATTGAGCGATTACACCACATATGATGCGCTTCAGTTGTGATGTATCCTCAACACACCTTCAGATGATCACTCATGTTTATTTTGTGACTATACAGTGATCAGTCACGCCACATGTCACATCAGAAACCGTGGGTGGACAATTCAATCCGCGCTGCAGTGAACACACGCACTGCCACTTACAACGCCGGTCTCCTATCGGGGAACATGACTGAATACAGATCGTCCTGCTATGCTCTGCGACGCGCAGTTAAAGCCGCAAAGCTCCGTTATAAGGATCGAGTGGAGTCTCATTTCCAACTCAATGACTCGCGGCGCATGTGGCAGGGTCTGGAGTCCATCTGCTCTTTTGGATCGAAATCCTCTGCAGAGGTGAGCACTGATCCGTCGCTCGTGAATGAGTTAAACTCTTTCTACGCTCGCTTTGATTGTAACCGCGGCAGCGCGACTCCGCCAAGTGACGCGTCAGAGGGAATCACTCAGAGCAGCAACAACCACGTGATCTCTGCCTCGGAGGATGAAGTTCGGAGGGCACTCAAGCGTGTGGACGTCAGGAAAGCTGCTGGGCCGGATGGTATTTCAGGTCGTGTTCTGCGGTCCTGTGCTGATCAGCTCGCCGGGTTGTTTACATCTATCTTTAATGAGTCCCTCGCTACATCTGTGGTCCCCACCGCCTTCAAAAAATCCACCATCATCCCTGTCCCTAAGAACAGTAAACCCTCTTGCCTAAATGACTATCGTCCAGTGGCTCTCACGTCTATAGTCATGAAGGTCTTTGAGAGACTCATTAAAAACAACATTTGCTCCTTCATTCCTGACACTTTGGACCCTCTTCAGTTTGCCTATCGTCCCAATAGATCGACTGAAGATGCCATCTCTCATGTCCTCCACTCCTCCCTCACTCACATCGACAGCAAAAGTGGGAACTACGTAAGGCTGCTATTTATTGACTATAGCTCAGCCTTTAACACCATAGTTCCCATCAAGCTAACCTCCAAACTCCTGGATCTCGGCCTGAATCCTTCTCTCTGCCACTGGATTGAGGACTTCCTCACTGGCAGGCCTCAGGTGGTGAGAATAGGCCAGTCCACCTCCTCCTCCATCACCCTGAGTGTGGGAGCTCCACAGGGCTGTGTCCTGAGTCCCCTGCTCTACTCTCTCTACACGCATGACTGTTTGTCCACACACAGCTCCACCTCTATCATCAAATTTGCTGATACTGTTGTCCTGGGCCTCATTTCCAACACCAATGAGACGGCATACTTGGACGAGGTGGAGCATCTAACATCATGGTGCCAGGACAACTGTCTCTCTCTGAATGTTGGCAAGACCAAAGAAATGATTGTGGACTTCAGGAAGAGACAGCAACGGACATACTCCCCTCTCATGATCAGCGGGTCACCAGTAGAGAGAGTGAGCAGCTTCAAGTACCTGGGTGTAAACATCTCCGAGGACCTGACCTGGACTGCTCACATTCAGACACAGGTGAAAAAAGCCAGGCAAAGACTGTACCACCTGCGGAAATTCAGGGTTTCACCAGCTATCCTGAAAACTTTCTATTTAGGGGCGATAGAAAGTGTATTAACTCAGTGCATCACAGCGTGGTATGGGAACAGCACCAGTCATGACTGCAAAGCCCTGCAAAGAGTTGTGCGCTTATCCGAGCGTATCTCAGGGTCAGCTCTCCCGTCTCTGCAGGACGCGTACACCAAACGCTGCAAAGGTAGAGCTACTAAGATCATCAAGGACTCTAATCACCCTGCAAACCCTCATTTCACGCTGCTGCCATCTGGTAAGCGCTTCCGAAGCCTGATGGCCAAAACTGAGAGACTCAGGAGGAGCTTCTTCCCCCAGGCCATCAGACTCCTGAACTCAGTCACTTAACATCACGTGACTTCACTTCAGGATAAACATCGATACACTGACATTGCACTGCACTTTCTGTTCTCGTTGTTACTGTGTAACCTGTTATAAACCTGTTTGCACATTATACTCTTATACATTTGTTAACCACATATTTATAAGTCTACAGTTTACTCACTGCACAGTTTACTTCACTTATTTTATTCCACTTCTTTATTTAGTTTTTGTTTTTGTTTTTTTCTACTTGATTTATTTCCAACTCTACAGATACATACATGTGTGTGTATATAGATATATATATAATTTCCTCCTTGTGTTTTTAACTGTGAATTTGCACTGTCCATGGAGCGGACCTGTTTACATTTCACTGCCGGTTGTATATTCTGTATATAACTGTGTGTGTGACAAATAAAACTCTTGAATCTTGAATCTTGAATCTTGACATTAAAGAGCATAGAAACGGCATTTATTGTTTGAGTTTCCTGATAAAATGGACAGAATACTGAATATGTTCATGAGGGAACTCGGATTGAAGTGTGTTCTGCGCGTAAAACAAGCGACTGTTAAAGATTGCATTCGTACCGTTCATACACACATGCACCGCACCGGAAGCCCTGTACCGAAACAGTTCAATACAAATACATGTACCGTTACAGCCCTACAACTAATCCATGTCCACTAACCTTACCTAATGTCATGTTCAGTAAAGTTGTAATATTCTGATTTGCTTGTGAGTCACTGAATCAAAGAGTCACGTGTTGTTAATCCACTGTTGACTCTTATACGAGCTGATGCTGATTCTGATTCATGATGTGAATCTCCTGTTGTTCATCGTTTAAAGACAGATGGTGTTTAACTTCTCCTCATGTCTGATTGCAGAAGTGGATGGAAGGCCTGAAATCCGTGATTCACAACTTCAAGGCGAATAACGTGTGTCCGATGACATGCCTGAAGAAGCAGTATGTAGATCCATGAACTAATGATGCAAATACAGCAATCAGGCATAACATTATGACCACTGACAGGCTCTCTCTGTCTCTCTCTGTCTCTCTCTCTCTGTCTCTCTGTCTCTCTGTCTCTCTGTCTCTCTCTCTGTCTCTCTCTCTCTCTCTCTCTCTCTCTCTCTCTCTCTCTCTCTCTCTCTCTCTCTCTCTCTCTCTCTCTCTCTCTCTCTCTCTCTCTCTCTCTCTCTCTCTCTCTCTCTCTCTCATAGTTGGATGAGACTTTCCTTCCTCACGAACATCAATGGCAAGATCCCGGTGCGAGGGTGAGTGTGTGTGATTGTGTGTCTTTATTCTGGAGTGTGTTGTCTGATCTGACGGCGTCTCGTCTCACGCAGCATCACTCGGACGTTCGGCTCGGGGAAAACGGAGAAGGGAATCTTCCAGGCGCTGAAGGAACTCGGTCTGCCCAGCGGGAAGGTCAGAGGTCATCCTTACATCCTTAAGACTCTCGATTTATGAATTAATAATATTATAGTGAATAAATATTAGAATATTATATATTATAGAAATATATTTAGTTAATTTAGTTAATTAAAATAAATAGATTAAAACCAAATACAAAAGTAAATAATAAATAAAATATTAAAATACAAACAAATAAAATAAATTAATAACAAATATCACAATAAAATAAAATATTAAATTAATAAATAAAATAAATAATAAAACTTTAGATTAAAAGTGCAATTAAAAATAGATTTAAAATCAACAAATAAATCATACTATAGTGTAATATATAATAAATAATAGTGAGTAGGTAAATAAACGTAATAAACAAAATATTTTATAATATTTTTCACCGCATAGATTGGGTCTTTCGACATACAAATGTATCGCTGCGGGTCCGTGGATCTAAAAGCCTGAAAACCGTACGGATTATTAAACAGCGTTTTATTATTCCAGTCAAAAACTAAAACAAGCTGCCAGTTCAGTAAAACGAAAGGATTTGATCGGATTTGATATGGATGAGTCCCGTCTGGTCCTGCTTCTGCTGATTTCCTGTTCCTGTTTCAGAACGATGAGATCGAGCACTCGGCCTTCACCTTTGACATCTTCTACGCTCTCACGCAGAAGATCTGCCCTCGCACGGACATCGAGGAGCTCTTCAAGAAGATGTACGTCCACTCATGGTTAGCTAGCGGTCAGGAGGATGACCGACGGGCAGCACTAACCACACGAGACGCTTCAACATTAACCCGTGTTTGACTAACAGAGGAGCGTTAGACAGGAGTCGTTCTGATGCTTTGACATGTCTAACTCTCTCTCTCTCTCTAATGGTTTTCTTTGTGTTGTTGTAACCAAACCAAATCTCTTCTGCTCAATTTCTTTGCAGCAACGGAGACAAAAGCGATTATTTAACCGTAGAGCAGTTAGTCAGCTTTCTGAATGAAGTAAGCTCTTTATCATTTATTAACTGTGTGTGTGTGTGTGTGTGTGTGTGTGTGTGTGTGTGTGTCTGCATGTCGCTCTGTCTGTCTGTGGTGACGGTGCTGCTTCCGTGTCCGTGTGTGTGTCACGCTTCACACGGGTCGAGCGTGTCGTGTGTGTTCTGTGTGTTGTGTCTCTTCATGTGATGATCACAGCTCTTTAATGCACACAGTCACTGTTTGTGAGCCGTAGTTTCAGTCAGAAATGAAGCCGACACTCATCTGTTCTCCGTCCGTCTGCTTTACGAGTTATCTGCAGTGAAGACACACTGTGTGTTTTATGTGGATTGGAGAATTGTGCCCTCATAAGGGTAAAAAATGCATGTGAGGACGGGCTGATTTCTGACACACATGGCTGTATTATTCTCGTGTCTGAGGATGGACTCTTCCTCGTTGATGATTTTAGTTTTCCCTGCAGAACCAGCGGGACCCTCGGCTCAACGAGATCCTCTTCCCGTTTTATGAAGCCAAGCGAGTCACGCAGATCATCGAGAAGTACGAGAGAGATGCCGACTTAAAGAAGAAAGGTAAACGGAGGCCGAGGAGACACGACGAGTGTTTAATAAAGACTGAAGCGCTGCTGCCCTCTAGTGGCCGCTCGGCGTCAGCACACGCTAGTGCTCCAGAGTCTCTCCTGCTCATGAATCTGCTCATAACTCCAGTAGATCAGTGTAATACTCCTCCAGTGTAGATCAGCTGTTCTCTGTGTGAATATACAGTAAAGTGTGATTTATTCCTGAGTTTATCATCATTACTCCAGTCTTCAGCGTCACATGATCCTTCAGGAATCACTCTCATATGAGGATCTGATGATCAACACACATTTATGATTATTATCAGTGTTCATATTTCTGTGGAAATATATTTTATTTTTCAGGATTCTTTGATGAATAGAGAGTTCAAAAGAACAGCATTTATTAGAAATAGAACATTTCTATTGGTAACATTATAAATGTCACTTTTGATCAGTTTAATGCGTCCTTGCTGAATAAAAGTCATTTTTCTTTGTTGTTTTTAATCATTCTTACCCCAGACTTTTGCTTGAAATTGTATCATGGTTTCCAAAAATTTACTGTTTCCATAAATTATAATAATAAGAACTATTTATGATTGAGAATAACTGTATTTCAAGGTAACACTTACAATAAGGTTTTATTAGTTAACAGTTAACTACATTAACTGACAGGAATTAAGAATGAATAATGATAATACATTATTAAAAAGTTGTGTTTGTTAACATTAGTAAATGCACTGTGAACTAACACGAACAAAGATGAATAAATATGGTTACATATGTTTTGTTCATTGTTAGTTCATGTTAGCTAATACATTAATGAAAGCTTATTATAAAGTGTTACTCATGAGAGTGATCAGTGAAGGATCATGTGACGCTGAAGACTGGAGTAATGATGATAAACTCAGGAATAAATCACACTTTACTGTATATTCACACAGAGAACAGCTGATCTACACTGGAGGAGTATTACACTGATCTACTGGAGTTATGAGCAGATTCATGAGCAGGAGAGACTCTGGAATAATAAATCATTCCCAGTGTATGAAGTTGATCATGTTCTCTGATGGATTTGATGACCTGCTGTTTTCCAGGTCGCATGTCGTCCGACGGCTTCTGCCGGTACCTGATGTCGGACGAGAACGCACCGATGTTTCTGGACCGTCTGGATCTGTGTCAGGAGATGGATCAACCGCTGGCTCATTACTTCATCAGCTCGTCACACAACACCTACCTGACCGGCCGGCAGTTCGGCGGCAAGTCTTCGGTGGAGATGTACCGGCAGGTGCTGCTGTCCGGCTGCAGGTGTGTGTGGGAACATGTGTGGGAACACGTGTGTCATCGTAGAGAAATAACTCAACACGCCAGAC
>JAGHMJ010000032.1:493252-508252 GCA_018749465.1 Paracanthobrama guichenoti | reverse complement strand
TCTTCTGTTTCTATAAAAGAGAATATCATAAATCTGCTCTGGTCACAATGAGAAATAACTGAACAGCTCATAGCGATTTCTAACCTGAGGACGTCATCTTTTGAAATGTTGATATTATCAAACTGGATGAATGTCTAATTTAAAGACACACACTCACACGCACACACACACACACACATGCAACACATGCATGCATACATACACACACACACTCGTGCACACACACACACACACGCATATAGCTTTAGACATCTCCTGCTCAAAATTCAGTGTAAAGGTGTAACAGCTCAGTTCAGCCCAGAGTGTAAACCTGTGTGCATTCATGCCACACCTGACAGCATTAAACAGTGTGTGTGAAGATGGCGCTTCAGAAGAGTTAATCTGGCATTACAGACACAAGGCGCTCGAAACATTATGACCCTCACTGACGCTTGCGCTGCTTCTGTTTGTGTCTTTATTTGATGCTTTATGCGACTGATACTTGTGCAGTATTTATGAATAATATTGAAGAATAGATTGATTTGAGTCAGTCTGAGTTTGTGTGTAAATTTATTAGTTTATAAAAGAAGCATTCGTAGTTTTAGAAGAGAAATGGATCGTTTTAAAGGAAAACTGGTTCAGTGGTGATGGAGAGACCTTTACTCGAGTGTGTTTGTGTTTTAAAGCTGAACATCATCAGTAGATTTACGTTCAGAAGCCTCGGGTCAGATCTTACTGTGTGTTTAGTGTGAAATCCTTGTCCTTGTGGGGACATTTTTTGGTCCCCATGAGGAAAATATCTTATAAATCATACTAAGTGATGTTTTTTGAAAATGTAAAAATGCAGAATGTTTCCTGTGATGGGTAGGATTAGTGTGTGTGTGTGTGTGTGTGATGGGTAGGGTTAGTGTGTGTGTGTGTGTGTGTGTGTGTGTGCGATGGGTAGGGTTAGTGTGTGTGTGTGTGTGTGCAATGGGTAGGGTTAGTGTGTGTGTGTGTGTGTGATGGGTAGGGTTTTGTGTGTGTGTGTGTGTGTGTGTGTGTGATGGGTAGGGTTTGTGTGTGTGTGTGTGTGTGTGTGTGTGATGGGTAGGGTTTGTGTGTGTGTGTGTGTGTGTGTGTGTGATGGGTAGGGTTAGTGTGTGTGTGTGTGTGTGTGATGGGTAGGGTTAGTGTGTGTGTGTGTGCGAGGGTAGGGTTTGTGTGTGTGTGTGTTTGTGATGGGTAGGGTTAGTGTGTGTGTGTGTGTGTAACGAGGGTAGGGGTTTGTGTGTGTGTGTGTGTGTGTGTGATGGGTAGGGTTAGTGTGTGTGATGGGTAGGGTTAGTGTGTGTGTGTGTGTGTGTGATGGGTAGGGTTTGTGTGTGTGTGTGTGTGTGTGATGGGTAGGGTTTTGTGTGTGTGTGTGTGATGGGTAGGGTTAGTGTGTGTGTGTGTGTGTGTGTGTGTGTGTATATGGGTAGGGTTAGTGTGTGTGTGTGTGTGTGTGTGCGAGGGTAGGGTAGTGTGTGTGTGTGCGATGGGTAGGGTTAGTGTGTGTGTGTGCGATGGGTAGGGTTAGTGTGTGTGCGATGGGTAGGGTTAGTGTGTGTGTGATGGGTAGGGTTAGTGTGTGTGTGTGTGTGTGTGCGAGGGTAGGGTTAGTGTGTGTGTGTGCGAGGTAGGGTTAGTGTGTGTGTGTGCGATGGGTAGGGTTAGTGTGTGTGTGCGAGGGTAGGGTTAGTGTGTGTGTGTGCAAGGGTAGGGTTAGTGTGTGTGTGATGGGTAGGGTTAGTGTGTGTGTGATGGGTAGGGTTAGTGTGTGTGTGTGATGGTGATGGGTAGGGTTAGTGTGTGTGTGTGTGTGTGTGATGGGTAGGGTTAGTGTGTGTGTGTGTGTGTGTGTGATGGGTAGGGTTAGTGTGTGTGTGTGTGTGTGTGATGGGTAGGGTTAGTGTGTGTGTGTGTGTGATGGGTAGGGTTTGTGTGTGTGTGTGTGTGATGGGTAGGGTTAGTGTGTGTGTGATGGGTGGGTGTGTGTGTGTGTGTGTGTGTGTGTGTGATGGGTAGGGTTAGTGTGTGTGTGTGTGTGTGTGTGTGTGTGTGTGTGATGGGTAGGGTTGTGTGTGTGTGTGTGATGGGTAGGGGTTGTGTGTGTGTGTGTGTGCGATGGGTAGGGTTAGTGTGTGTGTGTGTGTGTGTGTGCGATGGGTAGGGTTAGTGTGTGTGTGTGTGTGCGCGCCATGGGTAGGGTTAGTGTGTGTGTGTGTGTGATGGGTAGGGTTAGTGTGTGTGTGTGTGAGATGGGTAGGGTTAGTGTGTGTGTGTGTGTGTGTGTGTGTGTGTGTGTGTGATGGGTAGGGTTAGTGTGTGTGTGTGTGTAGGGTAGGGTTAGTGTGTGTGTGTGTGTGTGCGGGTAGGGTTAGTGTGTGTGTGTGTGTGTGCGAGGGTGGGGTAGGGTGTGTGTGTGTGATGGGTAGGGTTAGTGTGTGTGTGATGGGTAGGGTTAGTGTGTGTGTGTGTGTGTGTGTGTGTGTGTGCGAGGTAGGGTTAGTGTGTGTGTGTGCGATGGGTAGGGTTAGTGTGTGTGTGTGATGGGTAGGGTTAGTGTGTGTGCGGGTAGGGTTAGTGTGTGTGTGTGTGTGTGTGTGTGTGTGTGTGTGCGAGGGTAGGGTTAGTGTGTGTGTGTGTGTGCGATGGGTAGGGTTAGTGTGTGTGTGTGTGTGTGCGTGCGATGGGTAGGGTTAGTGTGTGTGTGTGTGCGCGCCATGGGTAGGGTTAGTGTGTGTGTGTGTGTGTGATGGGTAGGGTTAGTGTGTGTGTGTGATGGGTAGGGTTAGTGTGTGTGTGTGTGTGTGTGTGTGTGTGTGTGTGATGATGGGTAGGGTGTGTGTGTGTGTGTGCGAGGTAGGGTTAGTGTGTGTGTGTGTGTGCGAGGGTAGGGTTAGTGTGTGTGTGTGTGTGTGCGATGGGTAGGGTTTGTGTGTGTGTGCGATGGGTAGGGTTAGTGTGTGTGTGTGCGATGGGTAGGGTTAGTGTGTGTGTGATGGGTAGGGTTAGTGTGTGTGTGTGTGTGTGTGTGTGTGTGCGAGGTAGGGTTAGTGTGTGTGTGTGTGATGTGGGTTGTGTGTGTGTGCGATGGGTAGGGTTAGTGTGTGTGTGATGGGTAGGGTTAGTGTGTGTGCGAGGGTAGGGTTAGTGTGTGTGTGTGTGTGTGTGTGTGTGTGTGTAGGGTTAGTGTGTGTGTGTGTGTGTGCGATGGGTAGGGTTGTGTGTGTGTGTGTGTGTGTGTGTGTGCGATGGGTAGGGTTAGTGTGTGTGTGTGTGTGTGTGTGTGTGTGATGGGTAGGGTTAGTGTGTGTGTGTGTGTGATGATGGTAGGGTTAGTGTGTGTGTGTGCGATGGGTAGGGTTAGTGTGTGTGTGATGGGTAGGGTTAGTGTGTGTGTGTGTGTGTGTGTGTGCGAGGGTAGGGTTAGTGTGTGTGTGTGCGATGGGTAGGGTTAGTGTGTGTGTGTGTGCGATGGGTAGGGTTAGTGTGTGTGTGATGGGTAGGGTTAGTGTGTGTGCGAGGGTAGGGTTAGTGTGTGTGTGTGCGATGGGTAGGGTTAGTGTGTGTGCGATGGGTAGGGTTAGTGTGTGTGCGAGGGTAGGGTTAGTGTGTGTGTGTGTGCGAGGGTAGGGTTAGTGTGTGTGTGATGGGTAGGGTTAGTGTGTGTGTGATGGGTAGGGTTAGTGTGTGTGTGTGTGTGTGATGGGTAGGGTTAGTGTGTGTGCGAGGGTAGTGTTAGTGTGTGTGTGATGGGTAGGGTTAGTTGTGTGTGTGTGTGTGTGTGTGTGTGCGATGGGTAGGGTTAGTGTAAAGGGAGAGAATATACAGTTTGTACAGTATAAAAACCATTATGTCTATGGAAAATACCCATAAAACATGAAATCCAACGTGTGTGTGTGTGTGTGTGTGTGTGTGTGTGTGTGTGTGTGTGTGTGTGTGTGTGTGTGTGTGTGTGTGTGTGTGTGTGTGTGTGTGTGTGTGTGAGAGAGAGAGAGAGTGCTGATCCACAGTGACGTGAGGAGAGACTGGCACCGTCTTGTGGTCATTGTGGGAACAGCAGTGTGTTTCTCTAACACTACAGTCTAAATGCTGGGTTAAAAACAACACAAGCTGGGTTGAAAATTGACAAACCCAGCTAATGTTAAATGTTTGCCCAACCTATTGTCAGAATGAACCCAAAGTATGTTGGAAATTAACATTTATTAATATGTTTAATGAATAATAATTAAACATTAATCATTTATAACATTTCTTAAATTGTTTAAAATGTAATGGTTGCCTCTAGTAATTATGTGTCTGATTTTTCATTTCCAACCTATTTTGTGTTCATTTTAAGCCAGACATACAGTCATTTTTAAACAATAATTGGGTTAAATAAAACTGCCCAGCATGTATGGCAAACATTTAACAACCTCCGGGCTAAAACAACCCAACCGCTGGGCTAAAACAACCCAACGACTGGGCTAAAACAACCCAACCGCTGGGCTAAAACAACCCAAACGTTGGGCTAAAACAACCCAACGACTGGGCTAAAACAACCCAACGCCTGGGCTAAAACAGCCCAAACGATGGGCTAAAACAACCTAACCGCTGGGCTAAAACAGCCCAACCGCTGGGCTAAAACAACCCAACGCCTGGGCTAAAACAGCCCAAACGTTGGGCTAAAACAACCCAACGCCTGGGCTAAAACAGCCCAAACGATGGGCTAAAACAACCTAACCGCTGGGCTAAAACAACCCAACGACTGGGCTAAAACAGCCCAAACGATGGGCTAAAACAACCTAACCACTTGGTTTGTCCCTTTTCAACCCAACTTGTGTTGTTTTTAACCCAGCAGTTTTTAGAGTGCAGAGCTCACAGCGTGAATCTGTGTTCACTGTGGACACACGTAAGAGCACATGTATGAAACCTGAATCTCATTTGTTTGATTATATGATCATGTGTTTGCGGTGATCAATGCAGTGATGAGGTGAATCACATGATGTCATGTTTACATGCCTCCGGTTAAACGTTTGGACCATAGACTGTAAAAAAATATGGGCGTAGTGTGCATGCCGTCAGGTTTCTGAAGAGCAGTTTTAAAGCCTAAAATGGGCCGTTGCCATCTTGGCAGTGCGTCACTTACTGCCAGATAACTGAAAATGGGCAAAGAGGCGGGACGTGGGTGGTGCTGAGGTGCTTGGTTGCTGAAACCACGCCCACCTAGCTCGACCATAGTGGCAATCCACCTGTCACTCAAAGTGGCCACACCCTTAGTTATGTAGAACTTTAAGGCTTAATATAATTTATTGGGATGAGTTATAAAAAAAATTCACCCTCCTCACAGTTGTCATGAAGGGCAAAATTATCTATATAGATCAAAACCACTGTTTGTGCCAGACGTGTGTTTTTCTGCTGTAAGGTTGGGCATTTTAACACAAGGGAGATACAGATCTGACTCCGCCTGCCTCTAGTGGCCAGTCGATGAACTGCAGGTTTAGTCACTTCCGTGTTAGAGAGAGAGAGACGTTTGGTTTGGACTCGTTCATCAACTCATTCCACTCATTCTACTCATTCTTTATTTCTATTTTCCTCCTGTTAGAGAATAATAGTGCCAGCGAACAGGGAACGTTCTCTCAAAGTTATGAACAAACGTTAATAGAACATTCACTCAACGTTATCAGGTCTTTAAAAATGTTCTCAAAACAGCAGCACAAAAACATGATTTATACATCCATCACGGAAAGTTTTACTGAAATGTTTTAGTTGGACACGTTCAAAAGTAACGTTCCCATAATGTTTGAAGAATGATACAATGTTCCCTTAAATGATGCAGTGCTGAAAACACATGACATTCCTGCAGTGCATCATGGGAAGCTTTTAAACACACGTGACGGAGGAACATGTGATTCACAGAAACTTATATGTAGACATGTTTTATATTTGCCTTCAAACTGGAATTCAGTGACTTAAGCAAACTCTTTATAATCAACAATCTCACGTTTGACCTGATGGTGTAAATCATCATGTTTTTATTATCATATGTGGGCTATGATAGAATTTGTAAAGCTATAATTTACAGAATATGAAACGGTGCCATTTACTCAAATGATGAACTAAACTTTATTTTTTTAAACTATACTTTAACTTTAAACTATATTTTTTTATATTTATTTACAGTTTTTATCTGAGAGATCCAACACAAATACATGTTCAAGATGCGCTGAATCCTTTAATCCTTTAATGTCTGTTACATTTATTTTAGTGTTTTGTGTGTGTGTGTGTGTGTGTGTGTAGTGTTCAGTGTGAGTGTGTGTGTGTGTGTGTGTGTAGTGTTCAGTGTGAGTGTGTGTGTGTGTAGTGTTCAGTGTTCAGTGTGAGTGTGTGTGTAGTGTTCAGTGTGAGTGTGTGTGTGTGTGTGTGTAGTGTTCAGTGTGTGAGTGTGTGTGGTGTTCAGTGTGAGTGAGTGAGTGAGTGAGTGTGTGTGTGTGGTGTTCAGTGTGAGTGTGTGTGTGTGTGGTGTTTGTGTGTGTGTGTGTGTGTGTGTGTGGTGTTCAGTGTGAGTGTGTGCAGTGCTCAGTGTGAGCGTGTGTGTGTGTGTGCAGTGTTCAGTGTGAGTGAGTGTGTGTGTGTGTGTGTGCAATGTTCAGTGTGAGTGAAAGTGTGTGTGTGTGTGCAGTGTTCAGTGTGAGTGAGTGTGTGTGTGTGCAGTGTTCAGTGTGAGTGAGTGTGTGTGTGTGCAATGTTCAGTGTGAGTGAGTGAGTGAGTGTATGTGTGTGTGTGCAGTGTTCAGTGTGAGTGAGTGTGTGTGCAGTGTTCAGTGTGAGTGAGTGTGTGTGCAGTGTTCAGTGTGAGTGTGTGTGTGTGTGTGTGTGTGTGTGAGTGTATGTGAGTGTGTGTGTGTGTGTGTGCAGTGTTCAGTGTGAGTGAGTGAGTGTGTGTGTGTGTGCAATGTTCAGTGTGAGTGAGTGTGTGTGTGTGTGTGTGTGCAGTGTTCAGTGTGAGTGAGTGAGTGTGTGTGTGTGTGCAGTGTTCAGTGTGAGTGAGTGTGTGTGTGTGTGTGCAGTGTTCAGTGTGAGTGAGTGATGTGTGTGTGTGTGTGCAGTGTTCAGTGAGTGAGTGTGTGTGTGTGTGCAGTGTTCAGTGTGAGTGAGTGTGTGTGTGTGTGTGCAGTGTTCAGTGTGAGTGAGTGTGTGTGTGTGTGTGTGTGTGCAGTGTTCAGTGTGAGTGAGTGTGTGTGTGTGTGTGTGTGCAGTGTTCAGTGTGAGTGAGTGTGTGTGTGCAGTGTTCAGTGTGAGTGTGTGTGTGTGTGTGTGTGTGTGTGTGTGTGTGCAGTGTTCAGTGTGAGTGAGTGTGTGTGTGTGTGCAATGTCCAGTGTGAGTGAGTGTGTGTGTGTGTGTGTGTGTGTGCAGTGTTCAGTGTGTGTGTGTGCAGTGTTCAGTGTGTGTGTGTGTGTGTGTGTGTGTGTGAGTGTATGTGAGTGTGTGTGTGTGTGTGCAGTGTTCAGTGTGAGTGAGTGAGTGTGTGTGTGTGTGTGCAGTGTTCAGTGTGAGTGAGTGTGTGTGTGTGTGCAGTGTTCAGTGTGAGTGTGTGTGTGTGTGTGTGTGTGTGTGCAGTGTTCAGTGTGAGTGTGTGTGTGTGTGTGTGTGTGTGTGTGTGTGTGTGCAGTGTTCAGTGTGAGTGAGTGTGTGTGTGTGTGCAATGTTCAGTGTGAGTGAGTGTGTGTGTGCAGTGTTCAGTGTGTGTGTGTGCAGTGTTCAGTGTGTGTGTGTGTGTGTGTGAGTGTATGTGAGTGTGTGTGTGTGTGTGTGTGTGTGTGTGCAGTGTTCAGTGTGAGTGAGTGTGTGTGTGTGTGTGCAGTGTTCAGTGTGAGTGAGTGTGTGTGCAGTGTTCAGTGTGAGTGAGTGAGTGTGTGTGTGTGCAGTGTTCAGTGTGAGTGAGGAGTGTGTGTGTGTGTGTGTGTGTGTGTGTGTGCAGTGTTCAGTGTGAGTGAGTGTGTGTGTGTGTGTGCAATGTTAAGTGTGAGTGAGTGTGTGTGTGTGTGTGTGTGCAGTGTTCAGTGTGAGTGAGTGAGTGAGTGTGTGTGTGTGTGCAATGTTCAGTGTGAGTGAGTGAGTGTGTGTGTGTGCAGTGTTCAGTGTGTGTGTGCAGTGTTCAGTGTGTGTGTGTGTGTGTGTGTGTGTGTGTGTGTGTGTGTGTGTGTGTGTGTGTGTGTGTGTGTGTGTGTGTGTGTGTGTGTGCAGTGTTCAGTGTGAGTGAGTGAGTGAGTGAGTGTGTGTGTGCAGTGTTCAGTGTTGAGCAGCAGATGGCAGCAGAGCTCTGATCATCTGCACTGAATGATTATTCCTCTCGTCTGTACTCTTACTCTAAGCTGAACTCTTCTGTCCACAACTAGACTGACCATCCTAATCAAGAGCAAACCCTTCAGTGGACGCTTCTGTCTGCTCTCATCTCTCAAAAGCCATCTTTTTGGCTTTTTTTGAGTTTGACTTGCTCCCATAAATTGAGACAGCAGTTCTAATTTACACAGTTTAGTTTAGGTTTTTCCGGTGTACATAAAGGCACTCACATAAAGCGATATATAGTACATAGGGATTGATTATATCATTAAATATAAAATGTAACTGTATTATCATCCAGCTCTAATCTGATAAATGTGAATAAAAGGCATGAAGATGTTAAGATATTATAAACATTAACATCATGATTTTCTGTTGACTAATACAGATAAACCTGACTTTAATATAGTTTTAATCATATAGCACCTACTGTAGTTTGTTTTGCAGTGTGTGTGACGTCAATGCAGATATAATGCATGCGTGTGATTGGATGTGTGGGGGGGGTCGGAGTTTCCATGTCGTCATTGGCCGACTGTCCGGTCCACACTGGAGCAGCAGTGTCATTAATTACGTCACACACACACACACACACACACACACACACACACACACACACACACACTTCATTAAGCTCAAGGTTAACTCTCAGCTTATCTTCAGCGCTTTCACTCACGCCGCACCTTTACCTCGAGACGCTGGCGCCGCCGCCGGATCTGTTACAGCTTATCGCCACACGACAGAGCTGCTGAAATATGGCTCTGTCATCACAGCTAATGCTAACAGAACCAGCGCTGGTGTCTCATTCGCAGCCGTAGACTGTGAGTCTGACGGAGATACGACACATCATTAACCTCCATCACCTCCAGAACACACGCTCTCAACATCAAACTCTACTGTGCAGTTTCTGTAATTAAAAATATAGATTTCCCCTTTTTTTAAAAAGCATTTTAATTGTTAATCTGTTTCTGTATGTTAGTGTCAGTCATGATGTTTTTATTCTCTTTCTCTGTAGCATTGGAGATTTGCATTCGATTCAAGTTTGTGTAGCTTTTGTTCACAACATATGGTTAGAAAGCAGCTTCACAGAAAATGTCATCGTTCTGTCATCATTTGCTCTCGTTCAAACCAACATGACTTTCTTTATGTCCCTCTTTCGAATGAGAACTGGCAACAACTTCCAGCGTGACCGGTGTCTGAAGCACGTGTCCAAACGCGACATTGGCCGGCGACAGCCTATAACGTCACTACCAGAGTATAAAATGCCATCTGTAGTCGAGTCAACCTCTTCTGTTTATGTACACATGAAGACGATCACCCAGCCAAGCGTCTCAGGAAGTGTGTGCCTCCGTATCAGAGACAACTTGTGCATGTGTTTGGGTAAGGAGCAGGGAACTGAACGCGCTCTTGTGATGCATTCGCGACACTGACTGAAAGAGACAGGTAAGAAGCTTTTACTTCTTTGTCCTCACCTGAGGGAAGGTGGTTAGCGTTTGCACGCGTGTGTTCGGCTCAAAGGTGCTCACAGTGATGTGTTTGTGACTGTTCTACGTGTGATTCTTGATTGAGGGGCCGTACCCACCATTGAGGCCCGGACCTCAGTCTTTTTTCGAAGTGCATATAATGAAAGTTGTGAAATAATTGCTTGATTTAAACTCTATGGTATATTGCCATGATAACTGACCTCACCTGAGCTGCTTCAGGGGCCGTTCACATTTGCTTTTGCTCGCTCAAGTTCGTTATTTTAAATGTAGATGCACGACAAGTGTGTTCAAATAGAGAGCAACGCCGTCAGGACGCTCATGCGGTGCGGAGCGCTCGGTTTTCCCAGCCACGTCTACACCGCAGGAGATGAGAACTTGCATCATAAAGCCAGTAGGTGCCGACAAGGGCTGTCTTTATGAGTGAGCAATTGAACTATTAATTGAATGGATTAGTCCAAAAACCAATTCAGGAAAAAAAAAATGAAACCGATCTTTGATGCTCATAAATTGCTCATTTTCCTCTGGACACAGATTGTACTGACATTTGATTGAAATGTAACATCTATGCAAAATAATCCTTGAAACATGATTTATTTAAGGCCATTCACCCCATCACTTTAGCAAGGACCTCTGTATTTCTAAACCCCTGCGTACGGCCCTGAGTCTGGCGTTTGAGCAGGTTGAGCTCTCGAGATGAACACGCTCTGTGTGATGCGGTCGCTGTGATAAGCTCTTTTGTTGTTTATTCTCTCGAGGGATGAAAATAGAGCGCCTGCTCCCCGCGGTTCAGGTCCCCGGCTGCCATAGATCACAGAGGTGGAGGGCAGAGTGTCTTATGAGATTATTTCCCTTTCCGGTCTGCTATTACTGATGCGTGAGGCCTAATTCTGTGGAATTTGATGCAGAGAGTGCAGATAGCTGTTGTTTTTAGCTCTGCTGCTCCGCTGGCCCGCACAATAGCAGTGCTCGCTGCTGGAACCCAACAGGAAGCTGTTTTTTGCCTTAGTCTGCGAACCCTTCCTAGTTGTAGGCACCTTTGTGAGTGTTGGAGTCTAGAGAGACATTTTTCCTCAGGTTTGACTGAAGAGCAGAAGCCTCCCCCTGAGTTGGGTCTAGAAGCAGAGTCCTCCAGTCCCTGGGATGAGCTCTTTCTGTCTCAAGAACACATCATGAAGTGTTTGCGAACCCTTCTTTGTCATAAGGCACCTTTGGGAGTGTCAGGAGTTCTGAGATCCTATGAAGACATTTGTTTCTGAGTGGATGTAGCTAGCACTCAGCTGGCTCTCCTTGAGTCTCAGATCATATGACAGGTTTTATAATGGTTGTAGCTAACTTTAGCTGGTAGCTCCCATTAGTCATTTAAGATAAGCATGGGGTAGAACCTCTGCAAGGTCCTCTGCTCCCTGTAATGAGCTTGTTCTGACTTCAGCATCATTCCACTCTAGACCGTGACAAGAGTGCCATCCCGCACTAGAGAGTCATCCTGCTGAGCTGCGCTTGGATAGCAGTATCGAGTTGTCAGGCTCTTTTGTGAGCCTCCTTGGTAGAGCGTAGTTAGGCTTCCTCTCGCTATAGAGGGTCGTTATGCTGAAGCCTCCGCTCTGAGAGCTCCGTGGAGGCAGTGGGCTGGGTTGTAGCCGGGGTTTGACTCTGGACCTCGCTCTGTGTAGTCATTGACTTTATGTCAACTGTTATGGCATTCATTCCTTCAGCATGATGGAGTGGGTATTTGTTCCCTAAAGCATACTAGTATGCCATTTGAAAGGGAACGTCTCAGGTTACAAATGTAACCTTGGTTCCCTGAGAAGGGGAACAAGACACTGCATCTCCCTTTTATACTCTGGTCACACCGGTAGTGAAGTCATAGGCTGTCGCTGGCCAATGTTATTATAGCGTTTGGACACGGGATTCAGACACCGGTCATGGTCATGCTGGAGGCGTTTCCCAAAGCGTCCTAGGACACAGTGTCTCATTCCCCTTCTCAGGGAACCAGGGTTACATTAGTAACTGAGACATTTTTAGTCCATATAATGAAAGTCAGCGGCTCTGATGTTGTTTGGTTCCCAAAATCTTTCAAAATATATTCTTTTAAGAATAAGGAGAGTTTGAACAACAGTAAATGATGACAGAACAATGATTTCTGGGTCAACAACACTTTTTACCGTTAATGACACTTTTGAATTATTGAAAGTTGATTTTCTTTGAATTTCAATTCATTTTTATTCTATCTTTTATTCTTTTATGCTAACCCAAGTAAAACATCAGTTCTGGTCAGAAATCGTTCAGGAGCTTGTCACTCAACAGATTCATTCACAGTTTAATGCTTCACTTAAAGACACAGTACTCTAACATGCATACAAATATTGTATTTTTAAATCTTTTTTTTTCCATTTTTTGTTTTATATTGGTATCTTTTATTTTAGAATTTTTATTTTCGATATGATATCTCTTCAAACACCCAGAACAACACATATCTATCTGCATGACAATACTAATTCAAACTTTCTGTCCAGGCTTTCTCAAGCCAACTGTTTTTTAATCTAGTTAGCACATTTCTGTACTGTTGGTTTCATATTTAAGGCGTTTGTGTCTCATTCAAAAGAGCCTCTGAGCTTCATTCGGCTAACCGATGTTAGCATGAGTGTTAGCGGCTGTATTGAAATGACGGCAGCAGATCAGAGGTGTGAAGGCCTGTGATCACATTCTCTTCAGATGGACTCTGCTCAGTGAATGAGCTCAGAGACACGCGTATTAAAGAGATGGATGACACTCAGTGTAATGCTCCTGTGAGGAGGAGACTGGCCTGTCCGGGAGATTTATTTCCTCTTCCTGTGCTGAAGGAGTGTGACGTTTATTAGCTCCTCTGTTTCTCTTAACCTGACCACCTGTTCCAGCACTTCATATCTGTCAAAAACGTCATAGATCTGAACGTGTTTCTGTTCATGCACATTTAATCTTTAAATTGTTTTATCTTTTATCTGATTTGATTTTAAGTTGAAGTGAGAATGTGAAAATGATCTGTGGATTCTTGTGCTTCACACTGAGAACATTGAGAGTGTGGTTATACTGAGCTTTAACATGGGCCTTAATCTGACAATGATACTTAGATCTCATTCTGCCCTCAGCTGATGTTTAATACATTGTGTCTTTCACATGGACCAACATTAATTTGCATTAGTTTATCTCAATACTAAACAAATCAACCAAAAGACCATTTAGAACCAAAAGAGTTTTACAGCATTAAAGGTGCAGTGTGTAGTATTTATGAGGATCTATTCACAGAAATGCAATATAATATACATCACTATGTTTTCAGTGGTGTATAAAGACCTTATAAAATAAACCGTTATGTGTTTATTACCTTAGAATGAACCGTTTCTATCTACACACACCACAGGTCCCCTTACAGTGAAGTCGCCATTTTGCACCACCATGTTTCTACAGTGGCCCTAAAGGGACAAACTTCTCTACAGAGCACTAGTCACTCTCTGCTGTCTCAAATGACCACATCTTTGCCCTGTGTCAGCCACCGTAGCTTCTCTATGTGCTTCCAAAGGAGGGTTGAGCGTTTGACGGTTAAAATTCACAACCTCACCACTAGATGCCGCTATAATTTACACTCTGCATCTTTAAGGTGGATCTTACAGGGGTTTCTCAGCATGAATGTGACCATCTACCCATGATTCCAGCCTCCTGAGGAGTTTGATTCCATCTGAATGTGTTTTGATTGATGACCGGCATCTGGAACAAAACTCTACAGCTTAAGATCCTGTGCTCTAGATCAGTCCAGACCTCTGTGCTACTCTTCCTTCAGGTCAGCTGACGTTACTTAAAGAGCTGCACTAGCAAACTGAATGAGGTCACAGAGTTTTACTGCAGATGCAGGTCAAGATCACTGCAGCCACTCTTTACTGGAGCGTCACACACCACATATAGTCTGACTCAAATGACAGCCCTCTTTTAATATTTAATCATTTAAAGGGGTTATGAACTGGCTTTTTATATTTTACATTCTGTTGTGTGAGGTCAACTTATCTTGTTTGCGTGGTTTTTACATTCAAAAACATCATAATGAATAAGTCATAGGTTTTTATGGGCGTGCCGCATTGAAGACTTTAAAAGCCCACTGCTATGATTGGATAACAGTTTTGCATATTATAATGAGCTTCGGCTTCCCCGTCAGTACACTTGGGGAATTGTTTTGAAAACTTACAATGTGGAAAAACATTATTTTATTACTTATTTATTATTTTATACATTATATTATTGCTTGGTAGCAAGACATAGCTCCACATAGGCCTATTGACCTATGACATGTCAGGTGTGAATCGGTGGGCGGGGAAAATGTGGAAAATGAGCAACACCTAATACAAAATTAGGTGTTGGTTTTCTTCTGCTCAGGTGGCGTTTCTGACGTCACAGGGATGCACATTCACAGGTCCCTCGTTTGATGAGCCAGCTGTCAATAAAAGCTTTTATTTGCTCTGAAACCTACAGGATATTCTTATATTACCATGACCTTTTATATATCAAAAGCTCAAAGGCTTTCCTTTCATGACCCCTTTAACAATATAAAATGTAAAGGGTACATATAACACACACAGTTTCTCCCAGTCTCATCTGAAAACAGCCGAGCTCGTGGAGGCGTGCAGTTGGCAGAGCTGAAGAGTCACACACACACACTATACTTTGGTGTTGTTCACATTATATGCAAAAACACACACATTTGCTGCATTTTCACTCACCACCACACTTGCAGAACTCCGGAAACAAACTGCATCCACTGTTCCCTTAACGCTGGGTTATTTGGGAAGCTGAACGAGGTGATCTTTCCCTCACACCAGGAACACACTTCTTTAGTGATGTTGTTGATCTTGTGTCTAAAAACACAACGCCAGCGCCACCGACGGCTCCCGTAACCCGAACAAAGCTCGTTGATGGACGCACTCTTGCTCTCGCTCTGGGTGATGTGTGTGTGTGTGTGTGTGTGTGTGTGTGTGTGTGTGCTCAGCAGAGAGAAGTGCCCATATAAGGAGTTATGATGTCATACAGGGCCATACTCAAACTTTCCGAAACTCGTTTGAATCCTGAAGGAGTGTGTTTGGCACAGAAATACTCCATCACACGTCCAACTCGTGTTTGAAGCTTTGTCCATGTTAATCATGAGAGTCAGCTCTTGAACAGTGTGAG